>JAGMVL010001443.1:4200000-4692378 GCA_019202695.1 Populus x sibirica
TCATAATTAACATCATAAAAATGTACAAAGCCAAAGAAAGCTTCATGCTTTGGAAAAGCTTAAGCTGTAATGCTTAAATTATGCAAAGTAACAGAGACATTGTACCATGAAAAGTGACAAAGCAAGTGCCTTCCAAGCAGCAATGGCTGTTTCAAGTACCACGGCTTCAATGAGAGAAGAGAGGAAGCCCTCCAAAACGACAGCGTTTGAGCAAACAAGACCCTCCATTTTCTGCAAAAAAAACACAAAAATATAGAGTAAAAGAAACCCAATTGAGAGAATTTGTGTTTTTTTGAGAGATTAAAAAAAAGGAGAGAGAATTAGGGTTTTGAATTGGGGTTTAAGTCAGGGTTTTGAAGGATGGATTTACTATAGCCGTGGAGATTTTCTGGAGTGTGTTGGATAAGGATTGTTTGACTGTTTGGTGATGTAGTAAAAATGAAAGAAAAACAGAACCGTTGACTCTGCTGGATCTAGGGCATGTGTCAGATGACAATCTAGACTGTTTTATTTTCTAATTTTTTCATGGTCAGGATTAATTTGAAGTTGAGTAAACGCCTAAAGGGCCCAAAGAAAAATATTATTATTATTATTTTTACTATAGAGGAATTTTTTTTGTTTGTCGTCGTCGTCTTACATTAATTTTTGGATAGGGTTACCCTATGAATTATTAATTTTATTACATATTTTTGTACAATTTTTATTTGTAGATTAATTATTCTTTATTTTTAGTATAATTATGAAATACATTATCCTGACATGATGGAAATTTATTGAAATACTACTTTTAAATTGTTAAACTTCAAATTAATTCAAATAAAAAATATATTAATTGAAGCTTTCAGAGTTTTAATACAATATTATATTTTTTTGTAATAAATATTTTACTGGCAGATAATATTTGGAAGAAGAAAAAATCTTTAACTAGAAAAGAAATGTAGTATGGCTAAAACTATTTTGAAGATATTGATTTTGGTGTTAGGTATAAAAAAGACAAAAAATAAAATATAATAATCACAAAACAAGAGTTTCTATTAGTTATATTTATAGATATAAATGTAATGCTAAAATTTAATATTATTATTTGTAAAAAATCTAATTATCATCATTTATGAAAAATATAATTAGTAATTAATATTTTGGTCAATCTAAATAATAAAAATAAATTCTTGAGTGGGATAAACAATCTATGAAGAGGTCAATCTATTATTTTGGTCAATCTAAATAATAATAAAAAAAGGTCACCTCTTCAGCATTTTGGCTTTTATATCAGTTATTATGATTTTTTACAACAAATAAGATCAATCATTTTCGTTTTATTCCAAGCAAACTATCATCAACTCTCTAATACTTTTGACAGCCCATGCTGTTCCTCTAGTACGAAGACTCGAAAAAATTTAGTGTAGAGTAAGGTGCATAGATCTGCTGGTGGATAAGGTTATTGTAGTGGTATGAAATTGTTTGATAGTTGTGTTTTGTAGTGGTGATGGTAGATAATTTAATGGTGGTAGTTGGAGGTGATAGTGGTTGATAGTGTGGTGGAGGTGGTTGATGGTGACATTGGTTGGTGGTTTGATGGTGGCGGCGGGTGGTTGTTTGTGGCTCCAGTATATGGTTTCTATTTCTTTTGCATGGTCGGTTTTTGTGTTGTGGCAACCGGCGGCTCCTAGATTGTAAGCAAGGGTGGAGTCACGTTAAAAGCTTGGATGGACTATACGGTCAAGATTTTATTAATATCTTTTTACTAGTTTCATGTAAAAATAAATTTATAATTCTCGATTAAGTTATGAAAAAATTCTAAAAATTTACATGGAGTCTTCTAATATGATGCTTTAGCTTGAGTTAAAATTTCAGAATTTTTAGAGAAATTCAGAAATTTGATGAAAAATCACAATTTGACCAGTTTTACGTTATTGGGCGTAATTTTCAATTCAACAATCAAATTGAGCTGAAATTTTACGAGAGATCTTAAAATATATTGAATAAAATCTGGTTAAAATTATAGGATGAACGGAATTTGGTAATGCTAACAAAAAAAAAACCCTCAAATAAAAGCAAAACGACTCATTAAGGGTACAATAATTATTTTCCATTAAAAAATTTAACAAATCAGTTTTTCCTTTCTTTTATATGTTGCCGACTGGACAGAAGCAAAATAGAAAAAGAAAGAAAAGAAAAGGTGAGAGAGAAAGAGAGAAAAGTAAGGGAAAAACAAAAAAAAATTCAAAGAAAAAAAAATAAGAAAAGTGAGAAAATAACCTTATAAACTTACAAAGTCTAACTTATAAAATACTAATCTAAGAAAGAATCAAGTGAAGGAAGGAGGAATTGAGATTGGGAAAAAAAATAATTACTTTGTTTTTCAATTGACATGAAATTGTTATTTTATCCCGGTTGAGGAGTTGTTACAATATCGATTCAGATTCGATTATAGATGAATTATATTCCACAAAACATCGAAGGATGTAACTTCAATAGTGAATTTATTTTTACTTTCACTTTAATTTTGTATACTTTCAAATATATTTTTTAATATTTTAGGTAGTGTATTTGAATTAAAACTTTACTGTTAACTTTAAAAATTCATGTACATGAGTTAATAATTGATCTTTAAAAAATTTATATATTTATTTAATAGCCCGGGACATGAAAAATTCTTGGCTCCGCCCTTGATTGTGAGCATGGCCAAAAATGGAGCTCTACCATTAGTGCTAAAAAGAGGACCTATTAATCCTGAGGGGTGTAGCTCAATTAGTCAAGTTCTAAGTTTGCTTTCTAGAGGTTACCAGTTCGAGGCTTATAAACCTCAAAGCTACTGGAGGTTTACATGGTGGTTAACTTCAGGGCCTGTGAAATTAATCGAGGTGCGTGTAAGCTAATATGGACATCCATATTAATAATAATAATAATAATAAAAGAAACCTATTACACTATCTATTAATGTTCGATTGATAAGTGGTTGTAATTAAAACAAATCCTCCACTAGTACATGAATTCTTCAATATAATTAACTTGTCCACGAATCAAGAAGAAAAATCTTAATGTTAAAAAGAATGTCAAGAGGCTATAAATTTTTTTAAAAAAAGTAATTTGGGATTTTTTTTTAAATTGAGTTTTTTTTTTTATTATTTTAGATTGGTTGAGAATTCAGGGATGTGATTTTTACGAGTTGAATTATATTGTCTTATAATTTAAGTTATGAATTTAAAAGGTTAACCTGGTTGAGATCAGTCTTTTTCCACCCTGTTTTTACACAAATTGTTATTTTTAATTTTATTTTTCAATACTTTATATTTTATCCTTTTTATTTCTTTAAAAATTATCTCAGGCTCATGAATAATTTGCGAGTTTGGCAGGTACACTCGGGTTGATTTGGATGATTTTTTTTTCTTTCTTACTACGCTTGATTAGATTGAAATATATCTTCGATGTTTTTTCCTTTTAATAAACAATTTTTTTCTATAATCACTCTCTTTTTTCTTATTTTGATCCATTTGATACTTGTTTTTATCATCTTGCTAAGAAAGACAAGTTTATTCAACCTAGTTAGATTTATAAACCGAATTATGATATTTTTTTATTTTATTTTTTAAAACACATTTGCAGGCTTTTGATATTTTCTTAACACTGATTTTTTCCCCCTAACTCGTAGAGTAGTGTTAGCCACGGGACTAGTTTTTCCTCTAGATTTTTTACCCCATATCAAATTTTTCTAACTAACTTGGTTTTTTTTTTAAGAAAAAAAAACAATTCATTTCATTTCATTCATATTTATGTTAAGAACTTTGAATAATCAAAAAGGGTATTGGAGCCGTCTGGGAAAGGGGTGTAAACCGCGTTCCCAAAAAAAATTAATTTTTTTTGGTTAAAAATTAATTTTTTTTATATGTTTTGGATCGTTTTGATACGCCGATCTTAAAAATAACGCCGATCTTAAAAATAATTTTTTAAAAATAAAAAAAATCATTTTGATGCATTTCGTCACAAAAAAACACTTTTAAAAGTAACCACAACAACACTCCCAAACAGGCTCGCTTTTACCGAAATTTGTGAACAGTTTGTGGAATTGTTCATTAGGAAATGTTTTTAAAATCACCATGGGTAGATTTTCAAGGTTAACGTGGTTTGATCATTATTGAGTATCTAAAAAAAAGCCAATTAGAAATTGTCACATTTAGTAAATGGTTTTAAAATTAAGAAATATCTTCAAAATCATGGCAGGATAGATTTCACAATTTTTAATTTATATATACCTACCAGACTACCATATTTTGTCACATTCACATTATTTTTATTTAGTAAAAGCATCAAAATAATTTTTTTAAATATCATCATATTAAAATTATAAAAAAAAAACAAAAAAAATATTAATTTAATATTTTTTTCAAACCAAATATTATTTTAAAACTCCACTTAAACCATTATGACGCAATCACTCAAATCTATAATAAGCTATTTGAAGTTCTTAGAATTAAATTAATTCTGAAGTTCTTAGAATTAAATTAATTCACGGGTTAAATCATTTTGAAAGTGTTGATTTGAATTACAAATACAATTTAAATTAGAAAAAAATTACCAAAAACAAATCAAACGGAGACCCTCTAGTTTGCTCAAGGAATTCGATTTTAATGGACATTAAAGATTATTTTCCAAAAATATCCCTCTTTCTTATAAAAATGACCGAGAGGTAAAGGACTGTAAAGTTATCTAAACATCAACCAGATCGAACCACTTGACTATTATTCAAGGCAATGAAGATAACTCGGTAATGGATTTTCACTTTGTCAATTATACTCTCTTGTTTTTTTTGCTGTTATATGCTCCTCACTATTCACAATTTTTAGAGTTATTTCAAACAATATAACTAAATTTAACTTTATGGTTTAATATTTTATATTATTTATTGACTTTTGAAGTCAAACGTTAATTCCACAAAAAACATCCAATAGTTCCTTTTGTCCATAGTTGGGAACATGAAGTGCTTGTTATGGCAATGCCGGTTCCATTGCTCATCTAGCTCCGATCAGAAAGTAGTCTGGTTTAACCTAGACCTGTTAATATAGACCATAGCTTACCACAAAAGCTTACCTAGTTTTGAAATAAATTGCTGTCACTTATTCATTCTATATGAAACATATGCATGAAAGAAAGCTTGCTATAAAATGCTTACCAGGTTTCCTACATATTACATATAAGTTGCTTCTTAAACTGATTAAAATGAAACAAAGATATTGGAATTTGTTCAGTCCATGTTCTGGGGTTTATCAAAGGGGACAGCTGGAGGCGCGGGTGGCATGCTACTTGATGCTCCATTTTCGGCAGGTGGGGGCATGCCCCATTTGCCCTCAGATTCAAGAGGCTCGAAAACTTGAATACTTCCATCTGTTAGGCCGATGGCAAACTGATTAGGTTCTTGGGGATGTGCAGCAACTGCTAGTGGATATACTGAAGAACTGCAGAAAATGAGTGAGAGAGTTATATTAGATCATACAACTAAGACAAGCAAGAAGCGAATCTGCTCATATCCAAACGCCACAAGCAGCAGTCAAGGAGGTTGTAAGTTAAGTGGGAAAATCCCAATCAATTGCTTAAGTTATCATGCTAAACAAGCAGCAGTGGGAGCAAAATTTAATGTAAATGAAGATCAACAGAAATGTGATTCATATTGATGATGCAAGTTTGTTGAAAAGACTGTTATCTACAAACACTTTGATAAAGAAACAAAAATAGTAGTACCCGACATCTGATTGAAGGTAGGCATTTGGATTAATCTGGCATCTCACTTGAAGATTTGATGCACCAAATATGCGCAAAGTTCCATCCACGAAGCTGGCATAAACCAACTGGCTATCACAAGAGAATGTTGCATGGGAGATAGGTGCTGAAAATTCTCCAATGTTCCACTGTAAATTTACCATAAAAGGTCAAAAAATTTGAAAAGAAAAATGGAGAAGGGAGAAGGGAACTGCTGAACCATGACTGTTCCCTTTAAGCACCATCTGCCACCACCCTCATGTTTGCCTATCAATCACTGTGTACTATAGAAAGAGGTCCTTTCAGTCCCCCAAAGAAATTGAGATTATTAAAACCCCACCAGTTTCACTTATGGTGGAACACCATAGCACCCTATATGAACCAGTTCTTTTTTTTTCTTAGAACAAGTACACTGGTATTTAAGCTGCAGGGCTTTAGCTAAAACAATATGAATGGGAAAAATCAAAAGGAATTCACATTTGGAGTGCTTTAACAGTTGAGATTAAAATACCTGTTTTAAGCATTCAAGTTTTGTTGTTTCATAAATGGCGAGCAGAGTCTCATGTACAACAAGCAAATGGATTTGATCTTGGTGAAACTGGACTTGGGTGCCTGACATTGCTGGAGGTGTCCTTCCAGCTGGAATCTGCAACACACAATTCTTCTTCCTTTCCCACCTATCAGTGCTCCACACTATAACCTGGGAAATGGTCAACATATTCGTTAAGATACATATTGTAGATAGCACATTAAAGCAGATGAGACCCTACTATATTTTCTTGAATAGGATGTTGTCACCCTATCCTATGGCTGGGGCAGGATGAAATCTATCCTTTTCCAACGAGCAAATGCCCAGAAGCAACAGATAATACAGATACGAAGGTGGTTAGCATGCCAGGATTCAATGATGAGAGTGCATAGAATTGGTAGTGTAGACATGGTATAAGAGATAAAATACCAACCTGAGCATCTGCACCTGAGGAAACAAGGGTATTCAGCACGTTAGAGAAGGCAAGACCAGCGATTCTCTTAGAGTGACCCATAAGTTTGCTCTTGACCTGCAAGAAGAAAGGAAATGATCAAATCCTAGTTTTGTTTTCCAAATGGAACTCACAGGGACTATCAACTAACATCTTATCATACCTCATCCACACGAACATTATATATGTGTATTGTGGAATCATCCATTCCCACTGCAACAATATTGTTATCTTGAGGATGAAACGCAAGATACGTCGCTGCAGGTGGTGGAGGCATGAATGCTGTCATAGTCTGCAGTTGCCAATAAAACTTGTAAATAGCAGCCCAAATGAGGTAGTGGTTTGAAACGGTACCAAACAAAATTCAAAGCCACTTTTCCATATGTAAGAAAATAATTTTAAGAAAAAAGTACAGAGAGGAATTATGATCTTGTTTCAAAAATTACCTTGAATGTCATTGTGTTGAACAAGGAAATTTTCCCTCCAGATGCTGACATGATGTAGGAATCATTCTTGGACAAAGCGAAACACGGCACAGCCTCTTCTGTTCTAGCATCAACTAGATCATTAGTCATTAATACGCCAGATCCTGGTTGCACCAATTGAGGGGCAGCCTTGGTTGTTGCCTGGACCATGAAACAAAAATGTTGCTAAGGTAATGAATTCAGATTTTTAAGTGATGAACAAGTTTATGGTGTAACTTGAACCAACTTTCATCTTAGACAGAAAAACATTCGGAAGAAATATGGGAACCTTATACCTTCCCACTCGAATTAAGGTCATTTCGAGGCCACTTCCAAAGTAGATGAATAGCATTTAATGCAAGTGCCAAGATGGCAGTGCCTGAATTTGTGTAGACCAACCTCGCAATCTGCAATTTGATAGAGGAAAACCCAATAAGAACCTTTATTCTCTGGAAATTTGATGACAATGAACTATTCATAGATATTTTAGAAAAAACTTAAAACTATGTTCACAACTTCCTGCTAGACACGCACACATGTATAACACAATTGTACTTGTTATCCTGTGCTCCATTGCTAAAAGACTGCAACATGGGGAAGATATCAAAGATAGATTGCTGGTACAAAATGCTTGATGATGTAGAGACATGTAAACAAAGACGGTATCTGATGTCTTAAAGTGCACTCTTCTGGTTTGATACAGCCTGCTGAAATTTAAAGGTTTCTCATATCTAATTTGAAGACTTAAAATTTCTCCTGTGCTCAAGGCCAAGCTATACGTAAATAAAAATTTGGCCAACAATATACAAGCCAAGTGGCCCATTTTTACCTTATCTGTTTTAATGCGAGTGGAGAGCCTCAATGACTGAAGCTTGGAAGGATCATTAATCTCAGTGAGCTTCCATATCTTTGGTGGGTGTACTTCTTCAGGCACCCTTGTTTTTACACCTTCTGAGCTTCTAGAGTCACCATTCTATCAATTGCATCCATTGTATTTAGTTTGCATATCCAGCCAAGAAATGGAAGTGAATGACAAAATTACTGACCTTTATCGGTGCCTCAGATGCAATTCCAACTCTCGAGGCAACCAGTGAATGGCTTTCAAATGTGCGCATCAAACAGAGACCATCAACTGTCGCCAAGATTTTGATTCTATTATCATTAGCAGAAACAGCCAACAGGTTCCCTCCTTTATTGAATCGAATACGTGGACTTGTCTTTGGATCAAAGAAATAAGAAAATAAAACCAAGTTAAACCCATAGTATGTTTGCACAAAAACATGCGATTGACTGTGGTTTAAGAACAGGAAAACTTACTGGTAGGCCTCCCTCTGCATCAATGGTTGTCAAAAGAGAAGGACTATCCATATCCCAGAATTTGATCAAGTAGTCATCGCCGACAGCCAAGAATCTATTCTTGGTAGTATCAAATTGAACAACACCCAAAGAACGCTTGTGAAAGCCTTGGTAGGTTCTCTTTATAGTACCTTCATTTTCATTCCATTCCACCATGTGTGACTCCCCATCTTGATTGGTCCCGCATGAAAATAGCCTAAATGTGTTCAGTGAAGAGACTGAATTTTCAGTTTGTCCTTAAAATATAAGATTAAAGTGGTATTGCAGTTATAATAACCTACCTTTTCCCATCAGCGCTATATGCCATCGTGGAGCATGATCGACCAGGAGCATCATAATCAACCCTAGACCCCATCATGTCATACAACCACGCCTTTATTTTTCCATCCACTGATGTCGAAAAGACAAACTAGGGCGTAAAAACATGAGACAATCAGCAAACCGTGTGAAAAGCCAGAGGAAGCAAAACTACGGCACATGTCAGCAGAAAACGAGTATCCAACTTGAGTTCTTACATGAACAGTTTCCCTAGAATGGGGGCAGACAGAATGAACAGGAGCTTCATGACCTTTGAACGTATACAATTCGGCACCAGTGGCCACTTCCCACACCTAAAATTTGAAAAACTTAGTATGTACACTGAGAACGCTGAATAACAATGTCACTAACAATCTGATAACAAGCTGACCCTGATGGTCTTGTCGTCACCACAAGTAATGACCGCTGGTTGCTTGGGATTGCAAAATGCTAGGTCATTTACACTTCCAATATGAGCATCAATCTGGTAAAAAAGACAAATTATTTTCCTTGGAAACAATATAACAAAGTTGTGAACAAGGTAAACACAAACATGACTTACCTCTATATGATGCCGAATACCATGTCCATCATAATAAGTGTATATCTGTACTATATGCTTAGAATATGCAACCCCTGTTTGGTTGAATAATAACAGACTTTAATCATTGAAAACTCAAGTCATAAGAAACTGTTTGGTTTGTCATTTTCGAATCTTACCAAATAAAGAACCATCAGGACTCCATAATACGCGTTTAACTGAAACAGATGGGTCCTTCATTATAGATGCCTGAATTTGACCAAGATCAATATGGAATTAAGACACTCTGATGACTGAACTACAACCTTACCAAATAATAAATTAGTTAGAAAGGAGCATACCTTCAATACCATTGAACTTGCTCCAATATCCCATACCTGAAAACTTTTTGACTCCAACTTCTCCCTAGAACTAACTTCCCACAAAGTAATGTCCCCGATACCAGTTCCAACTGAAAAGTCACCATACAAATATCAAGTAGCATGCAGCTATTGGAAAAATAAATAAAATAAAGTTTCCCTAGATTAAAGAGTCAAGAAACCTGAACTAACCCAGAAGTAGAGTCTGTTGGATAGGATGGAAGTCCATGCTTGTGGGAACTGAGCCTTGATTTAATGTCCGTGCCACAGTCTTGGGCAACTCTTCGGTCATGTTAAAGGCCAAGCCATAATGATTTTGACCAGAACTATTTCCTGCCAACATTACCTGCAGGAAAAATACCGAACAAAGTATGTCGTTTTGAAAGGAAACCAGCTATCAAAACCGTGTTTGTGTAGTTAGGGTTCAAACAACTTACCCTTTCCAAAGCCCCAGAAACTCTTGGTCTTGACACATCAGAATCCCCATGACCTTTTGGCATTGCTACACCTGACACTTAAATGATGTTAAGAACTAATAATCTTACAGCCATTCCAAAAAAAAAAGCACGTACATAAATATACAATTTTCACTCATAATAGTACAAAGAATCTGTTCCGTGCACATTATAACCTGGATTTGGACCGATGAAATTTAATCCTCCTCCAAGAACTATTGGGTGGGTTACAGTTGCAGGATTGGAAATCCATGTTGTTAAAGGTGTTTGAATTGGTATTGGAGCTGGTGCTGGTGCTGGTGCTGGAGCAGGTGCTGGTGCAGGCTGGAATGACTGGTAGAAAGAAAATAATCGAGCAATGTAAGGAAATTCTGGTCAGCAACAGCGGGGCATGATTGAAACAAAAGGAACCTAGTCATGTACCCCATTTGCAACTACTGAGAGAAAACCTTCAGACTTTGGTGCAGAAGCTATGAGGTGATTGCTCGCTGCTAGTTGGGGATATGCATGATTAGCATTTCTACAACTGTGATCAACAAAGAGGGTTCTTATATCAGGATTTTGCCCTGGATTACCACAAAGGGAATGCTGCCAATTCAAGCTGTCATAATGCATACCAAAGATCAGTTTATCCTCTGAGGCAAACAAGGTTTGCTAGAAATTACAAAGAATAAGATTGCAGCAATCATATTCATTTGAATGGAAGAATAAAAACGAAGGAAATAACATGTTAAAAGCCACATATCAATTGGAAATAATAAGGGCATAGCAACCATTAAAGGCAGAAGAAAATCTCTCAGTCATTCTATTAAAATCCTACTGACCTTTGGTTGATAAGCATTCGTAATCTTGAATTTTTTATGTTAGGATACTGCAATTTGTCACGGAAAAGGGGATTTGACTCCATAAGCTTTTTCAGCTCAAGCAACATAATTGCTCGTGCTGACTTTGTATCTCTATAATTCGAGAGTTGATCATTTTCCCTGCATAAAGTTCCGATTACAGCTCAGTCACCGGCTAAGATTAAAAACCTTAACCCATCTTGTTCAACTATACATACCTGAAATTATCCAATGTAAGCAGCTGAGTAATTTCTTTGAACAAGTCTTCATTAAAAGAGGCAAAAACTTTGAGATCCTTCATGAGGATATCTACAGCCTTGGTCCGATCAAGCCTATCAAATAAAAGCATTTAAGAGCAGCAAATGCAATAAAAATGCAAACCACGAGACTGACTCGATAACAAACTGCCTGAAGTAGATCATGAAAACTAAACACGTATAAGATTCACAAGCTTACTTATCCAATGCTTCCAGATACTTTTGCTTGCGAATTTCAAAAAATATCTTCATCGAATATCTGTTATCATCCACTTTGGTAAACCCAGAAAGATACTTCTCAACCTCATCCCAGTCGCCACCCAACACAAGCTCCTCAAAGTACTTTGCATTAAAGAACAACCCTGATTCCTGCTCCAGCCTAATCGAAAAAAGAAACAAATCCTTTGTAAACAAATAAATAACTCAACCAGAAACCAGGTATTGACAAGAAATTTTTTACTTGTGAGCAGTTTCTTTGAACTTTTCTTCATCAAGAAACTGCAAAATTAAAAAGATAAGGTCTCGGCTGAGCGAAGACGTCATTACAGCAGCCAGTTCTGATCTACAAAACAACCAAAAATCAACCATTATGAACAAAAAACAATATAGATTACATAATCAAATTAAACTACACACATAAAATGAAAAAAAAAAAGAAAAGAAGAAGCAAACAGAGAAGCAAGAAAATGGCCTCATTTTCAGTCCCAAGAAAAGTTCCCAGCATTTACATAAGAAAAAGAATAGAATTTACATCAGAGTTTAATAGAGAAGCAAAGCGAAAACTCAAAAGAATTTGAGGTTACCAAGCATAAAAACCTCAAGAACATCAAAGATTAAGAAAGAATTGCATGCTTTTTAAGCAAAAAACAACTGTGAAAGTTGGAGAAAATTAGGGTTTTCACTGATTAGAAACAGTAAAGTAGCTTTGACCCAATAAAATTAAATTAAAGATGCTCTAAAATAGACTAAAGAGTTCAGACCGAAAAAAAAGAAACAAAAGGGAACTATTTATCATACTAATAAAGGTAAAAACACGGCATAAATTCACACCTTTAAAACAGAAAGAACTGAAAGAAACAGAGCACTCTAGCTCTCTAAAACAAACTCTCTCTCCCTCTCTCACTCTCTCTCTCTCTATCTCTGAGCTCTAATTCCTATAAGATGCTGCTTCTTTGAGTTTTGAGGTGACTAAAGCAAGGTGAAATATATATAATAATGGCGGTATCGTCGAGGTATAAGCAGTTTTACTTATCACGACTTGTTATTGATAAGATATTTAGATTATATAAGGCACAGAAGTGGGTACCCCTAGAGAAACCTCAGCCGACAAATGTCTTCACTTTGTCAAAAGTAGACAGTGACGGTTGCGGTGCGTGTATCTGCCTTGCCTGCATTTTTGAGCAAGTGAATAACACTCTCTTGCGGGGGAAAATCGTTGTTTTTCAATCATTTGCCAAATTTTAGAGATTGTTTGTATTGAGTTTTTGTTTTCGTGTTATAATTTATTTTTTAAGTGTTTTAAAATTTATTTTATTTAAAATATATTAAATTAATATATATTTTTTTCATGTTTTTATATAATTTTAATATGGTGGTGTCAAAAATAAAAAAATATTTTAATATATTTTTAATTAAAAAATATTATGCACCACAATATTTTATTGGTTTTTTCAATTATTTATAAAAATTGGAGATTGTTTATTGGTGCTCTTTAATAATATGCTTGCAGTAGTTAACAAGCATGGTAAGTTTTTTGCTATGCGGTGAATTATTAGAGTTTTCTTAATTTTGTTTGACATATCATTTGCCAAATTTAGACAGTATTTACTGTTAAAAATAATTTCTTACCGTTTTTCAATTATAGTGACACCATAAATGATTTACCAATTGAAGTGGCACCGTCTAACATTTACTATAAATTGCTAAATAAGATGGAAATTATTTGAAAATAAAATCCATACGACTGGTGTGCAAATGTTGGGTGATGTGCATTTAACTCTTTTTTTTTTTTTTGGGTAACCCGGGGTGTCCGAGCCAGCTTCAAGCACCAAAACTAATCCCCGGGCCTCTTGAACATCCCGCAAGCTCGGTAGAGGCGGTGTAAGGCACCACGGTGATGACAGGCTGGTACACGGAGAGGATCGAACTCGGGACAGTCGCAAAGCAAGCCTTGCATTTAACTCTTTGTTCTTTCGCCGGGGGGGGTTATAATAAATTGAGTGAGATAAGAGCTTGGGATTAAAAAATTTACTTCTCCTGTGGTCTCAAGTTCGAGTCATGTTGTTGCTGGTAATATGGTGGTCGTTAACTTCAGGGCCTGTGAGATTAGTCAAGGTGCGAGCAAGTTGGCCCAGACACCCACATTAATAAAAACATAAAATTGAGTGAGATAAAATTTGACCTCATATTGATATTAAAATAAAATTTAAATAGAATAAAAACACAGCTCCACGAGTTTGGAATATGAATTTTTTAATAGAATTATTTTAAAAAACACCATGTTAATTAAAATCAAATAAATAATGATGGTAATAGATACTTATAAATCGAGTTTGTGATTATCCATGCCTCAACCCAAAATAAAAACATTATCCATACCTGATCGGGTGTGGATTTTAAAAACCCGAATCCAACCCGGTTTCAAGTATCCAATAACCTAACTATATTCAGTACATAACCATAAAAATAAAAATGAACAGATTTGTCGCTACTAGATTTGTTGTTACTTGTTAAATGTGATGCTGCTTAAAAAGATTCCATGAACTCAAACAGACTCACACGTAATTAAAAAGCATCATAAGAGCACAGAAACATGAAATTGAAAGTGACCCAATTTTTTATTTTTCCTCGAATTCACCAACACCAATTAAGTTTTTGGAAATGAAAAAAATAAGACAAAACAAGGTTGTCCCTTAAAAAAAAGAGGAAATGATAATAATAAAATCTTTATTAGCAAACCAGAGACAATAATAAACTTTGTAAATGAAAATTAAAAAAATAATAGATTTGCTATGTTAGAGCTGCCACATACAATAATTTGGTGTCAGAGAAAATTAAGATTGCTAGGAGCAAGATTTGCCACTACTTGATTTGTTGCTAGATTTGTTGTTGCTATCGTTGGAGAGGTTGTGTTATTGCTGAAGAAGAGAGTGAGAGGGAGCAATATACAAGTTGGAGAGGAGAGGAGACTCGAGAGGCTAGAGATGAGAGTGTGTGAATAAAACCTTGAATTTTCTATTTATATATACTTTGTGTAAATATAAATTTCTAAGATTTTAAGGTTATTTATATAGTTTGGGTCGGTTCAGGTAGGGTAGGATAATATTTATACATTACCCGAATCTGAATTTTTGACTTTGAATATTACCGGGACCGACCTAAACCTTAACGAGCAAAAACACTCATATCTATTTAGATTAGTTTCTATTAGGCTTGGGTAAAATTATCATCCCTACAAACAAGTATGTTTTTTCTATGTTAATAGTTAAGCCTGATAGAAAATTTAATACCCATTAATAGATTTTATAATTTATGATATGGACATATCTTTAAATTGAAGAAGAAATAGATTTTTTTTTTAATTTTAACAACAAGGTATCTTTGGTATTATTTGTATTCACAGAAGATTGAGTCATTTTTAGTCAAAGTTAAGATTAGATTGATATATTCACTAAAAATTGTTTTCCCACGACATGGTCTAGAATTGCAATATTTTACAATAACATTAGGATTGAATTCAACGGCCTATTAAATGATTTTTTTTTGTAAAAAAAATAATAATAGCTTGGTAAAAGTTTTGAGAAAATCACATACATTAAAAAAATATTTGAAAAATAACACAGTTTGAACACAATTGTGTTTCTAAATATTAGTTTTATAAACAACATTGTTTAGTCAAAAAAGAAAATATACATATCCTATGTAAATTAATTAACATGTACAAAAATCAACCTAAAATTTTATAAAAATTTAATAGTCAAGAGAAACGAGATTTAAGATCCAACGATCAAGAAATAAAATGAGAGACAAATTGATGTCTCAATGAAGATAAATTGTGAAAGAAAAAAAAAGGGAAATAAATAATAGGTTACCGGAGACACATTGAAACTCTGTTTTTGACACATACAGTACTGTTAGAAATATTTCAATGAGATAATTTTAACCACATCATAAAAAACCATTAGACAAAATAGTAATTAGTCAAGTTTTTTGTTTGGTGTTAACTTGGATTAAAGTATTTTAAGGTTTGATTAACCTCAAATAAAATCATCAATCAATTATAATTTTATTTGATATTCTTTCAAAATATAATTAAAATCATTTTTTTAGAATTTTTTAGCGATATACGGTGTCTAAAACGAAGTCAATTTCTGATGACCCATTATTTCTCTCTCTCTTTTATTTTTCTTCAATCACTTTTTTCTTATGCCACGTAAGCTTAACTCCGATGTTAACCATCGCATATTAGAAATAATTTTCTAATATATTTTTTTTTCAAATTTTTTACGGAACTTTGATGGAATGGTAAAATATCCCGATTAAATTAAATTTTTAAAGATAAATAGAAAAAAAAAAGTTGATGATGCTACTCTAACAAGAAAATGCACGTGTCACGTGTGCAGACGCGCTCGAGGGTGCCGTAGAGTGAGAGAATACAAAAGGGAACACCTTGGTCAGTGCATGTATGACTCTATCTGACGTAACGACAAATTAAAAGCCATTATACTGTCCAAAGTGTCCTCTGGTGGCTGACGTGACGACTCATAATTCTGCTCGTACGCTTAATTCTTGCTTCCTTGACAGTTCGAGGTTCAGAACTTTCCTGCCTCCTTGTGTTTCTAACTACCTGTCAGCTTGACAAGATGGCACGTGGTTCGCATAAAAACGAAAGTCTTAAAGAATTGTCTTATTTGCAAATCTATTTTTTTTCTTAAAAAAAAGAAAATATAAGATGAATTTTTCAAATTTGTAAACGTGACATATTTTTAAAAATCATCCTTTTAATTGAAAAAATAATAATGGTATACTTCATAGTTATTAAATCTAGTATTATTTAATTAATCAATCATGCAACTTGTTGATTTTAAATATAATTTAGGTCGGATATTATTTGAAATTAATTTTTTTTTATAATAGATATCACAAAACTTGAATGAAAAATCAATTTTAATAATAATTTTATTATTTTTATTCAATAATTTTATTTAAACTGATATATTCTAGAGGCAAGTAAGAAAACTAAAAACATGATTAAACCGAGAAAATAAAAAAAATAACCGAAAAAATCGAACTGTGAAAAAAAAACCGATTAGAATTTTGAAAAAACTGGCCGGTTCGGTTTTGATTTTATAAGTCTGAAACTGAAAAATCTGAACCGAAAAAAACCAGAAAAAACCAAGCCAAACCGGTTTAAACCGGTTTTTGTTCTAAAAAACCGAACTGAACCGAAACCAGTCGGTTTAAACCGGTTTTGATTTTTTTTAAATCAATTTAATTTTTTTTTATATAAAAATTAAACCGAACTGAAAATAATTATTTCTAATATATTCTAGAATTTATTTGAAAAAATGTTAGTGGCGAAATGTGTAGGCTGGCTCCATTGTAAAGAAGCTAAAGTTGTGGTAGGTGCCGTCCAGATAATTTCCCTTTTCCTTTGTGATTCAACAAAAGATAATCCTCTGACCTCCTTTATCCCTCTATTGTTTAGGTCCGTTTGTTTATGCGACTGTGGCTGTGTTTTAATTAAAATGCAGCATGTAGCTGTTTGATAATAAAAAATACATAGTTTATTATATATGGACCCCATGTGTTTTTTGCGTTGGCCACGCAGAAAAGAAAAGGCAGTATTTTGCTGCTTTGTATTTACTGTGCATGCTAATTGTACTGCCTTTGAACAGTGCAATTAACATGAACAGTATATGCTAATTACACTGCTCCTGTGAACAGTGCAGAAAGTTGCACTGTTCACTCAAAAAATAGTGCACTTCACAGCACTGTTTACAGGGAATTGCACTGTTCACGTGAATAGGTTTTTTTTTTTTTTAGGGTGTAAATTTTTTTAATATTTTTAAAAAAACTAGTTTAGATTAAATTACATTCACTCGCACTATGATATTAACAATATTTTTTTTGAAAATTTAGTGTAAAGTGAATTAAATTTACTCGCACTGTAATATCAATTTTATACCTGATAATATTTTATCTAATTTTATTGCACGTATGAAAACTGTAGTTCTTATCAGATGAATTTTATACATGTTAAAATTATAAATTGTTTAATAGAATAATAAAAAATATTTTATATATAGTATTATTTATTTTATGATGTAATAGGAGTAATTAATTCTACAATATTTAAATTTAAAACCATCAATATTAATATATATTTTTAAATTATTTTATAACCTCAATTTCAAAAGCATTCTTAACCAAATACATTAAACTAATTTTTTTCAACCTCAATTTTAACCACAGTTTTAACCAAACACTTATTTTTTCAAACCAACCTCAATTAAAAGTACTTTTTATAAAACAACTTTTTTCAAACCACAACCACAACCACTACCACAATACCACAATACCAAACACACACTAAATCATCCGGAAAGGTGTAGCGGGTTAATTTGAGATTCGATTGATTTGATGACTTGATTCATCCATGTAAAATAAAAGATCGATAAAAATAAAAAAAATAGTTATACCCAGTTGATCCACCAGATCGTTTCGTGACCTGAACGACCTGACAAAACCTAGTAGAATAGAGATTTTTTTTTAAATATGTTTATTTTTTTAGTTAGAGATCTTTTTTATATATAATTTGTACTTATTTATTAACACTTTTTAAAGTTTACTGTATAAATATTAAAAAAATATTTTATTTTTTCAATATGAGATTTAAAGTCCTCTAGTATATATATTTTATGTTCACAAGAAAAAAAATTATTTTTTTAACATGAGATAAAAAAAACCTTTTTGATTTAAATACTACAACTTAAAAAGATAACATAGTATATTTTAAATATGGAATTAAAAACCTTTTAAAATAATTTTTTAAACTTCATTATTTACAACATGTATAATCTATATTCGCATGAATTGTTTCTTAATTTTTTTTATATAAAATATTAAAACTTTAAATATATATTTTTTAATTTTTTCGAGTTCATTTAAGTCAACTTATATAATTCAGGACCCGATCTCTTGACCGAGTCAACACAATATCAGGTTTGATAACTATATTTTAAATTATTGCTGTGTTGAGAGGAAGTATCCTTTATCACCGCAACATGAAATTTAGAAAATCAATAATGTTTTAATGAATTCAAAATTTCCTCTTAAAGGATGAATGTTATAAAAAAAAATTAAATGGTTTTTAATTCGCTACAAAGTCTAATTATTTTTTATAATGCTTGGAAAATAATTAGTGATATCCTATTAATTACTCTTTAAGTCCATATAGAAGAAAAAAACAAATAAAAATAAAATAAAAAATAAAACTCATGACCCATTAAAAATAATAAATGATATTTTTTAATAAAAAATACAATATTATTCTTTTTATATATATTTTTTACTTTTTGATATTAATACATTAAAACCATAAATGGGGACGGCGGGGGTTCATCTCTTCATTTGTTCATTCCTAATATAAAATTGACTGTGTGTTAGTATCATGATACATGATATTTTTAAAAAAATATTTTTTAATAGAAAATATAATATCATTCTATTTATATATATATTTTATATTAATACATTAAAACCATACAAAAAATCTAAAAAAACATAAATTTAATTTTTTAAAATAAAAAAAATAAAATTAAAATCACTTTAAAATATAGAAGTCATCGTAGTACCAAATGAATTCTAAAGATATTTAATATAAATTTGAGTTAAATTTAGACGAGACTACGTGGTTGATTAATTTTAAATCATGCTCATGTAACTTTTATACTTTAAATCTTATTTTTCAAATCTGTGTGTAAGTTAATTTTGATAAATGATTTTTATACTTTAGATTTGAAGTCTTGTATTATATGAAGAAAAATATGATAAATTTATTCCGAACTCATGTTGACGGTTGAAAGCAGTGTTTGGACATTGGCCCATCGATTTCTAGCTAATTGTGGGCTCGAGACACAGAAAAGCTCCATGCACGTGGAAGCTGGAACTTGACGGAAAGCCTATGGTTGTGGAAGAAAAGCTGGAAAATTCAATTATCTTTTTCATCTCTAGGTTTTGCTCCTTCAAAGAATGAATAATGATGCTGATAGGGAAATCTTCGTAAACTGCACAGCAATACATGGATTTATTTCATGTTATATTGCTTCTGCATTGGAAAATCAAACTACTACGGTATAATTATATTTTTGAAAAATTTTAAAATATTTTTAACTTTAAATTATTATTTTTAATTTTTAATATATTTATGTTAAAAATAAGTTTTTAAAAATTTAATGAAAAACATTATTTTAATGTAAATAATATGATATCATTATTTATTTTTTTAAAATATTATTTTAATGTATCAAGATGGTGCTGTATTCACAGTTAGTACGAGGAAATCTGATAATAAAAAAAATGTGGACTTGATTTTTTTTATTAATCTTTCTAGTGTTTTTGGACCACCCGACCAATGTTGATCACAAAATGTTTTTGTTTGAATCATGAGTGGTAGGTTTTCAATTTCTTCAATGAACCTTAACTCACATTTTGGGCAAGTTACCGAGTCTTTTCTCTAAGCAGCTGCATCTATACGAGGGTGTAGTTGGAGAAGACATCAAATTGAACAAAAACCAGATTTTATTCTGGGTTAGATTTGAAAGATTGAAGCTTTTCGGTGTTAGAAATAGAGGTGGCTACTGGAGTGATCTGTTGGATTTTTTTTAATTGATATGAATTAAATAAATTATTGATAAATAAAAAATTAATTTCAGATAATCTTGAATAGAAAAATTATTTATTTTTCTAGATTTAATTTTTAATATATGACGACCAATCAAAAATTGATAATGGTGAGAATTAATTTTTATTAATTCTTTAATATTTTAACTTTCAAGATTTATGATAGAAAAGAGGAGTGTGAAGGAAGAGATTCCAACTTGCATGTTTTTTTTAGTTTTTTACACTCTTCTTTGCCTTATTTTTAGTGTTATTCTTCTTCTTTTTATTCCTTGATTTTCCTTGTGAAAATCTAGAGCTTAGGTTTCTTTGTTGAAAGATAATTAAATCAATTTATTTTAGTTCAAGTGCCTTAGTTTGGAGGTGCATCTAAATTAAGAAGGTGATGTTACAATAACAAAAAATCCATTACTTTAAGGGTTTGGGACCGGGCTGGGTCTAAGTAAAAACCCGCTGGGGATTTGGCCTGACGAAACCCGGTTGATTCGGTGAGTCAACTCGGGTAAACCCAGCTGAAACCGAACTTTTTACACACACACACACATGAAAGACGTTGGCCTTTTACGATTAAAACCACATTACAAATCAAATTATCTTCATAATCCAAAATAGCACATAAAAAATCCCATCTTTATCGCTAACTTTAGGAGATAAAGCAAAAAACAAAGGCTTTAAACTATTTTCAAGACTTCTTACATACTGGGCATCGTCCCTTTTGTGGTAAGTCAATGGAGATGAATCAGAGCTGTTAATTCGATTGTTGCCGATCAATATGAGTCGTGAGATTCCAGGAGAGGATAAGAGGAGCTAGAGGTGACCTGACTTGGTTGAGAAAATCAAGTCTAGTTCACGGGTTTAAGGGACAAAGAGAGCTGTGACTTGAGGAGACTCAGTGAATTGGATTGGGGAGTTAAGGACTGCAACTCGGAGGAGGTGGGTTGAGAGTACGGGGTTGGGGATTGTGAAAGAAAGGAAACGAGAGGGGATTATGGTTTTGAAGGTTTTTATATCAAGGGCCCATTGAGTCTGGCTTTAGAAGAAGAGGGGGAGAGGGAAAGAAAGGGAAATCACTGATTTTCTTAATTTGCTGATTTCAAATTAGGATAGGAGGAATGAAGGAAAAAGAAAAGGATGGAAGGTGACATCAATTTTAACTGCGAGAAAAATTAAATAAAACTTAATTATTCAATTTGTTGAAAAAAGGCGTCGAACAAAACTACCTTAGAAGCAAAGGGCACAAACTCAGCCTTTTTTTTGGTTGACCCATCTGACCTAGGACCCGGTAATTATACCGGGTCGGATTTAAAAACTATGGTTGAGAACATATTTGTCTTGAGTTTTATATTATATTTTTATAGATTTAAACATATATGCACATTAGGCTTTCCTTCAATAATTTTTTTATGTTTTTTTTTAATTATAGATTAAATATTATTTTTATTAGTCTAATATATTTATAAATTTTGAACTGTATAGACAACAATGGAGGTTAGAGGAAAAGATGACAGCAATGGCTTATCTCCACCTGCCAACATGGGCATAGGCTACTACTAAAAATTGATGGTTCCCTCTGACAATTTTCCACATAAAATTTCCGAGGTGCGGTTATGGTTTCAAGGTTCTTGGCTGGGATCTCTCTTTAGTGGGAGCCCTCACTGGGTTTTCTGGCTCCTTTTCTTTGTTGTTTTGTGTAGGATTCTTTGTCGTATGGACAAAAATCTTTTTTTTTTTTTTCATATAGTATCAGAATTTTTATTGAATATCATATATTTTTATTATTTGCACATGCAACGTAATAATATGAATTGCTTTTTAAAATGTTTTTTGTATTTTTAAATTTATTTTTAATATTATCATATTAAAAAAAATCTAAAATTACAAGAAAATAATTTAAAATAAAAAATAAAAAATAAAATAAAATTCAAAAACACTTTTTAAATGTAAAAACAAACATTCTAATTTCCAATTGTAAAGCTGTAATAACTTGGGCCGAAACGATTCAATAAGTATTCGGCTCGAGTTAAGAGACGACGAGGCCTCAGGTTAAATTTAGTAACCAGCAGGCTCATGTTGCTGGGCCAAAATGACCTTTCTAGACAGACCTAAAACGCTTGCACAGATCTTAAACTGAAAATTATGCTCTGTGTATAATTTTCAAATTTACTTTCCTAAGCCTGGCTGTAAGTAATCCATTAAAGTCCATGTTTTTTCCCCTCGACTCACTTTTGTTAAGGTATTCTAACAGTGATAACAGTTTAAAATATTTTTTATTTAGAAATATATTAAAATAAAATTTTTTATTTTTAAAAATTATTTTTGACATTAATATATCAAAACAATCTGAAAATGTAAAGAAAATTTCATTCTAAACAATTTTTTTTTTTTTGAGAATGCAGTTTTTACCATATTTCCGGACACATTCTTAATTAAAAAAAAAAAAAGAGGAAGAAGAAAGTGATGACCTCATTGAGCATGAG
Source organism: Populus x sibirica (assembly GCA_019202695.1). Classification (NCBI taxonomy): domain Eukaryota; kingdom Viridiplantae; phylum Streptophyta; class Magnoliopsida; order Malpighiales; family Salicaceae; genus Populus; species Populus x sibirica. The sequence continues at coordinate 4,222,684 of JAGMVL010001443.1, forward strand.
CTTTGATTTGAGGATGGAAAAAAACAACATAGTTGTTATGTAGGACCTACCTTGTGACCTTGAGTCTGATTTGACTTAGGCTTTAAATTGGTTAGAAAAGGATATTTAGATGCCAAAACTTGATTTACAACTCGGCAAAACCCACTTGATATGATCAATTTTGAGAATTTTTTTTATAAAAAAACAATATTATCTTAATAAAAATGATTAATTGATGTTGATTTGATGATTCAATTATATAAGTTGTTTTCAAGATCTATTTTCATTTAAGTTTAATAATTTTTATAAAAAAAACACAAATCAGTTTAATTATCAAAATTTAACAAGAATACTTGATTTGATGATTCAATGATCTAAGTTGTTTTCAAAATTTATTTTCATTTAAATTTAATAATTTTCATAAAAAACCACAAATTAATTTAATTATCAAAATTTAACAAGAATACGTGTAGATACTTCCAATACTATAATTTAAAATTTAAATTCATAAAAAATCACAATAAAATATTTTTTTTTTCTTATAAACACACTATTTTAGATGTTATGGGTAATATATGTGAGATCCATTAAAAAAATATTGATTATCAAAACTTGACAAGAAAATATCTTTATGTCCAGAGATCTTCCCTTAGTTTCTGTAGGATGACATCAAATATAAAATGATGATTGAGTGTTAAATTTTGCTTCAAGAACATAAATTCTTTTATATAATGGAGAGTTCCATGCCTTGGAGAAGTAGAGATATTGCGAATGTGTTGTCGATGTGGTGGATTCCAGCTTACAAATTCAAGGCTTACCGACAACCAAGATCTTGACAGATGTAGATTTGCCTCTTAAGGTTAGTTTGGCTTGGTCTGTAAAACAGAGGAAGGGTATGCATAGACATGTACGTGTCAATGTGTTTTAGCAAAATAATATCCAAAATAAAAACAGTGTTTTTAAAAAATTAATTTTTTTTATTAAAAATTATTATTTTTTATATATTTTGAATTGATTGGTTTATCTCAAAAATAATTTTTAAAAAATAAAAAAAAATTATTTTAATATATTTTAACATAAAAAATATTTTGAAAAGCAATTACAAGCTTGACTTCATTTATTTTTTTTTTGTAGTGAGAGCATGAAATTATTTTCTGACTATAATGTCCTTGTACAATTATTTATATTATTTTGTTCCTCTATTATAATTTCTTAGCTTTTTATTTTTAGGGTGTTTGTAAATATTGTGATTGTTGTTTTTTAAAATATATATTTTTTAAAAATGTATTAAAATAATATTTTTTATTTTAAAAAAATATTTTTAATATTAATATATCAAAATAATTTAAAAACATAAAAAAATTAATTTTTAAAAAAATTCAATTTTTTATAAACAAAATCTGAAACACATTATTGATACACGACATATGCTATGCTAGTAGAGTGGCATATGTTAAAAAAAATTATTTTCCTGTAGGATTGATCCCATTTTTTTTTAAGACTTAAAATAATATTGTTTTTTTTTTAAAATTAAAAAAAATCATCTGGTTAAGGTCGGGTGGTAACCGGTTCAAGATCCGGTTTTTTTTCACTTGGGACCGGTTCGGGCCTGGGTTTTTTAGGTCCGGGTTTACCCTACGAGCCAGTCGGTGTTTTTACAATTAAGCATGGGATGCCGAGGTTTTTTTTTTTCTAGGAGGAAGTTTCTGGCACAACATGAAGAATTTGCATAACGTGTCTAAAACCGGACGTGGCACTCTCTGAATGAACGATACTTGTCTTTCAATGGACCCCACTACGTTTTCTATAGCAACTGTCTTATCACATATCATCTAAGAGGACTTATCAGTTATCAAATTATGTACTTATCATCTCGTACACATCGCCAGTCTTGTGCTATTTAGCACACGACATTTTCGACGCAGGGTGTGAATTCAGCTTTTAAAGTAAAGAAAACACAGAGAAAGAGACCCTTTTGTTTTTTGAAGCTAAAAGACATGGTCACTCACTGATCTTTCTCTCTGTCAATCTAATTTACTTGTTTTTCTTCACTTATCTGGTGAGCTTACACATAACTTTGCTCATTTCTCTGGTTTTCTTTGATGCCCATCTCTTATATCTTGAAAAGTTTGCTAATTTTCATCTTGTTAAGTGGTGTTTAGCTTTAGTTTTAGTGATCTTTAGTTAAAAAGGTACCGTCTTGATTAGTTAAGAACCCAGAATTTCTTGATTGATTTACTGTTTTCTGTTTGAAAATCATCAAATTTCTTTGCTTAATTTATTCTTAATTTGATGGAGACAGGAGAGAGAGTTGTCTATAACTGAGCAGATGATCATCTTTATCATTTTGGTTTGTCTTGGGCTCATGCCCACTGGATCAAAACTCAAATCTTTTGTTTGGTGTCCTAGAAAATTATATTTTTTGAGTTAAGAGTTATGGGGTTTTGTTTTTGTTCACTTTTTGTGTATGGATGGTTCATATTAAATTCTCAGCTAGAACTTGCAAAGTTTGATTTAGTATCTTCTTGATGATTTAAATAAGCTAGCATTATTGCTTATCTTATTTATCATTTTAATTTAACAAATTCAGTGTTTTGGACTCATTTAGAGGTTCAGGTGACAATGGCTGCTCTCTGTAAAGATCTTGTCCTGTTAATCTCACAGTTCTTAGACGAGGAAGGGTTCAAGGAAACTGCTCGCATGTATGTTACTTTCTCCTTCTCTCTCTAACACACACAATCTTGGGAATCTCAGACCCTTTCAGATGAATTATGCAATTTTTTAACGAATCGTTTGATTGTGTGCAACCTTTTTTTTTTCCTTTCATCATCGGCCCAGGCTTGAGCGTGAAAGTGGTTATTACTTCAGCATGAAGTTTTTTGAGGACATGATACGCAGTGGCAACTGGGATGAGGCTGAGAGATATCTTTCTTGTTTCACAAAATTAGATGACAACAGATACTCGACAAAGATCTATTTTGAAATTAGGAAGCAGAAATTCCTTGAGGTGTTGGACAAGTAAGGCTGCTTCTTTCTTTCACAATCACTGTGCACGCATTATGTATGTCACATCGATTCTACTTATAATTTGTTAATTGATTTTACAGCAATGAACGTTCCAAGGCTTTAGACATCCTTATGAAGGATTTGAAAGCTTTTGCCCCAGACAACGAGGAGCTATTAAAGGAAATGACTTTGCTTTTGACATTAAATAATATAAGGTATAAATCTATGGTATATATGTTTTTGTTATTATTATTATTCACATTCCATAGGAGCAGCATGTTAAGCTTATTACAAGAAGATTAATTTCTCTCGTTGTTTAACAGGGACCATGAGTCACTCTCTATGTATAGTGATGCAGAGTCGGCAAGAAAAGTTATGATGGTTGAGCTTAAGAAAGTTATTGAAGCAAATCCCCTTTTGCGTGACAAATTGGAATTTCCGAACATTGCAAATCATAGGCTACGGCGTCTCATAAACCAAAGGTTCCTTTTTTCTTTTCCTTCATTTAATTCTCAATTTCACATCACAACTCGAATACACCAAGCCACAAACTGAATGCAGTCTCTGGTTACGCACATAGAGCACATGCAAGTACGTGCACTTTTATATGCACATATGCATGTTGGATTCTCTTCAGAATTTCTAGACATGTCTATTTGTCATTCAGATAAAACTGATTTTTGCATTTAATCTGACAGTCTGAATTGGCAGCATATGCATTGTGCATATCCGCAGCCAAATCCTGATATAAGAACCCTTTTTGTGGATCACATCTGTGTACCAATACCATCGGATGATCATTTATTTTCAGCAGCAAGTGATAGCAATCCACTGGTATGACACAAGAAGAACAATGATCGTTCTTATTTTATTTTTCCCTTTCCAATAATGGATTCAAGTATGGTTCCTAACCAACCCAGCTTGATTATCCTTTTAACAGTATTCGTACATAATCCTTCTAATGAGCTTCAGTGTTATTGTCTAGCCTTCTCAAACAACATCAATGCTAGTTTCAACTTCCTCAGCCTCAAATTCTACTTCATCTTCTGAGGCCCACTCTTCAATTTCAAGTGAAGCTTTGTCTCTTGGAGTTCCAACAAACATAGGTAATGGTTTGTGATTCTCTCATTAATATTTCTTTGACTTCTGTGAAAGCAGTTTTATTGTGGTTATAGAAAAAAAACTCCTTTTATCACTAACTATCTATTCCATGTTTGTTGCAGCTATGATAGAGGTTTTGGAGGATAATACTACTGTAAATGACAGCGGTATTCCTAAAAACAGAATTGTAAACCTAAAAAGGCCTTCCAATGAGGCAAGCTTAATTTTTCATTTCTTTTTGTTGAAACATTGGTAAATATCAATAATAATTTTTTTTCTTAAGTCATCGATTTCATGCGTGCAGGAAATATCCACATGCATGCAGGAAATATCAGATGCCTCTCTTCCTGATCAAAGCTCTGTTAACATTTCTGATGATTTGCCAAAGAATGTTTTTAGGATATTAAATGAGGGGTCATCTCCAACAAGCATGGATTTTCATCCTGAAAAACAGACTGTTCTTCTAGGTTTATTCATAAGGATATATATTTTTTCTTCAATATTTTGGGATAAGCACCCTATTTAAACTGATTGTTTACTCATGGAAACTTATGGTTTGATACTTCAGTTGGAACCACTGTGGGGGACATTGGATTGTGGGAAGTTAGTTCAGGGGAAAGTTTGCTTTCAAGGAATTTTAAGGTTTGGGATATTGCAGCATGTTCGATGATGTTCAAGGTTCGTCACCTTCTATACCATGCTTCCATTAAACAATCATGGTTCTGAACTATGAATGATCTTGCATATATCCAGGCAACTTTGCTTAAGGATCCTAGTGTTTCTGTTAATCGTGTTGCTTGGAGCCCAGAAGGCGGTTTGTTTGGTAAGTTTTTAAAGATAATGGAAGACAAGGGGAAGTGATATCCTGTCATTCGGAATATGTTTGTTCATTAATTTAACCTTTTTTTCTTTTTAAACAGGGGTTGCTTATTCAAAACACTTGGTGCAAATATATTCTTATAATGAAGCCAAAGATGCGCGGCAGCAATTGGAGGTAGCTTTCTAGCATATTATGTTCTTCACTAAATTTTTGGCTTTGCTGTTCATTCTTTGGATATTTATCATATCAAGCTTATTCTTTACCTTATTTCTTATATCTAGATTGATGCTCATGTTGGTGGTGTAAATGACCTAACCTTCTCTGCCCCTGACAAACAACTTTTGGTCATTACCTGTGGTGATGACAAGATCGTTAAGGTTGGTTTATTTTACATCAGAATTAGACATAGATTTTTCTCTGTCTTGGAAAGAAAGTGATAATATTTTTCTGATGACCATTAAAGGCATGGGATGCGACTGACGGTGTCAAAATGTATACTTTTGAGGGCCATGATGCTCCTGTTTATTCTCTCTGTCCCTATAGCAAGGGAAATGTTCATGTGAGTATCGCTATTGGTTCTTTTGTACTTGTGGCGACATTGATTGTTTCAGACTGATGATAATTCCACCTTTACTTTTTTCTTTTTCTGCTTCAGTTTGTCTTTGCGACATCAGTGAATGGGAACATAAAAGTTTGGCTGTATGATAATTTAGGAGCCCGAGTAGATTATGATGCTCCTGGCCTGGGGTGTACATCAATGGCTTATAGTGGTGATAGAAGGTTCATTTACTCGGTCTGAATTGCCTTTTCAATGTTTCACATGCTGGTTATATATGAAGGGTAAATCATGTCGCAATCAAAAACTTTGTAGGCTTTTCTCGTGCGGGACCAGCAGAAGTGGAGAGTCATTTCTTGTTGAATGGGATGACTCTGAAGGTGCCATAAAAAGAACCTATCTAGGATTGCAAAAGAATTCTTCAAGTGTAGTGCAGTTCGATATAATGAAGAACCAGGTTTTAGCTGCTGGTGACGAGCATGTGATCAAAATTTGGGATATGAACAAAATTGAGCTTTTCACAACCATTGATGCAGAGGGAGGCTTACCAGTAAGTTCCTTATGACTGGTAATTTTGATTGAATTAAAATCAAATATTCCACTTACAAAGAATAGTGGTCTCAGTTTCTCATATAATTCGTTTCACCCCTGATGTGAAGGCAAACCCATGTGTTCGATTTAACAAGGAAGGCACGCTGTTGGCTGTTTCTGCAAATGACAACAAGATCAAAATCTTGGCAAAAGATGGCAGTCTTCAGTCACTGCATACAACAGAAAATTGCTTGGATGATGATTTTAGAGTTTTCTCTGATACTCTTAAGAAGGTGGGCATATTTAATAGAGTCATGACTAGTGATAGAATATAGATCTCTTTCTGATGCTTTTAATTTTTGTTCAGCTTGTAAGTGAAGCAATTTCAAAAGGTGACTGTGCTCAAGATGCAGATGAAGCTGTTGCAAAAGTGGGTAACTCTTGGTTTTGTCAGAGATTCATGCTATATCTTATATGACATGATGAGTTGTTTTTTACTTAATACAGTAGTATCTTTTGGTAGGACTTGTCATGACTCTGGAAATTACTTTGAAGTTTGGGGTACTAAGCAATGTTTTAATCTTCTACAGAATGGAAACCTGAAGGCAGTGAAATCTAAAATTACTGGAAAAGACACTATGTCAAAGAGTGGGAGGCTCATTGAATTAAACAGCCCTTCTCAGTGCCAGATTCTGCGACTTCCTTCTCATATGAAAGCAAACAAGGTTGGACTGTACTGTGTTGTAGCTGCTAAATTCTTCTTTTCATTTTTTTTTCCTTTTGATTTTTTGTTAGCTCCTTCTGCCTCACGTCTTTGAAGTCCTGCAGATGTAGACACATTTTCAAATGTTTTGACTATGATCATAGATTGTTTTTTGTTTCTCCTTTGGGTTTCTAGGTAGTTTTAAGTTTCTTGCTGGTTCTTGCTTTGCAAATTGATAACTCTCTGTGCAGTGGATGTGAAGGATGAGATTTCTCAACACATGTGTACAAATTTGAAAACTGGAAGGCTTCGAAACCCATCTGAAATTGTTATATTATATATTCAAAAGCAACACATCTTTGTTTTTGGAGATACCGATTCAATTGCTTGAGGATCTGAGCGACTCAAATATATATATATATATATATATGCTGAAAAATTCCAATATACCGTGTAAGGATGAGAAGTTTCTCAGTAGCTTTTATCTTTCACAAATGCAGATATCAAGGCTCATTTACAACAATGCAGGTAACTCCATTTTGGCATTAACATCAAATGCCACTCATTTATATTGGAAATGGCCACAGAATGACTTTGACTTGAGTGACACGGTGAGCAAAACTAGAGATTCAAACCATTTCTATTTTGCATTTGAAATTATTCTTTTAAATTTAGTGTTAACTGCTGTTAATAATGCTATTGCAATGAAATCTTAATGGCAGGCAGCTGCAAAAGTTTCCCCTCAACTATGGCAACCCAGGAGCTACTCAGGGCTGATGACAAATGACCTTACAGGCAGCAACCCTGAAGAGACAGTTCCCTGCTTTGCCCTGTCCAGGAATGATTCATATCTTATGTCATCATCCGGAGGGAGAATCTCTCTGTATAATTTGCTGAAATTCAAGGTATCATGAGCTTCCATTTGCAGTCTACAAATTTATGAAGTTCTAAATGATCCATGCACATTTTTATTAGCCCTATGTGATCTTGTTTGTCATGTATACTTTGTTATCTTTACATAGCCCTATGTGATCTTGTTTGTCATGTATACTTTGATATCTTTACATATTCAATTCGACTACAAATCTTCCAATTACTTGTCATAATTTCTGAATTGTACTAAGTTTGTGGTTTAAATTATTGTTTATGAAATTTAAATACTTTCCATAGGTGGTTTTCTCACTTTTTATTGAACATCATCTTATGAATATAAAATACCATCTTTTACATGCAAAGTTTTCAAATCTTTTGATTTGTTCACGTGTTTTGGTAGTTTACAAGCATGTTTAATTGAACATTCTTAAACTTAATAGACGATGCTGTCCATCATGCAACCACCACCTGCAGCAACTTGCATTGCTTTCCACCCTCAAGATAACAACATACTCGCTATAGGGAGAGACAATTCCACAATTCTAATATATAATGTCCGTTCAGCTAAGGTATGCATTTCTCCTGATGTGATCCAGTGCTTTACTCGAGCAAAACCAAGCTTTATCATCTCCTTAATACTCGCAGGTCATTACCATACTTGAGGGTCATTCTAAGAGAGTCTCTGGTCTAGCCTTCTCTAATGACCTGAATTTACTTGTTTCTTCTGGAGCAGATGCTCAGGTTAGTGTTGAATTATACGAGATATGTATAATGCTGAATTTCCTTGATGATGATTTCGAAGTCATTTCCAAGAGTAAATGTGTTTATTTAAATGATACCTTGACCTCTGTCATTTGTCTGAAGTGCTCCTGTACAATCATGTTCTTTATTCTTCTGCAGATTTTTGTCTGGAATGTTGAAGGGTGGTACAAACAGAGGAGCACATTCTTGCAGATTCCCGATGGAAGAATACCTTTTTCATTATCAACAGATACCCACATCCAGTTTCATCAGAATCAGACAGAATTCCTTTCTGTACATGAGACTCACCTGGCAATTTATGAAGCCAGAAAATTAGAATGTGTGAAGCAGGTTCTCCCTCCCTCCCTCTCTCTCAATCTCAAGAAGGTGTATTCCAGTAATTCAACTCACCTGACAATTTATTTTTATGTTTACAGTGGATTCCAGGAGATTTTGCAACACCAATTTCCCATGCAACATTCTCATGCGATGGCCAGATGGTGTTTGCCAGCTTTCTGGATGGACTTGTCTCTATATTTGATGCCTCAGATTTTCAGTTATATTGTCAGATTAATCCAACTACCTACCTTTTCCCCACTTCAAGGTAAAGCACTCTCATGAAACAAATTAGAGACAGAGAAGCTGTCCAATCTCATACATTTATAGTTGTGTTTATTTCAAGTTCTATCAAGTATCTGATCCGGTAACTAGTTAATGATTACCATCTTGAGCTTTTTTTTTGTGGCTGTAGATTGGGAGTGTATCCGATTGCCATTGCCGCACATCCTCAGGAACCAAACCAATTTGCAGTGGGACTGACAGATGGTGGTGTTATAGTCTTTGAGCCTCCGACTTCTGCTGGTAAATGGAGTATGTTGACAGCCGAAGAAAATGGATCAGCAAGTAAATTACCTGCCGAATCCGAGGCTAATTATTGATAATTCAGTTTCAGCGTATGAAAACTGTTTTTTAAATTAGCGAACATTGAAACATTGGCCGGCCATCTGTATGTGTATTTCTGTATCTTTATGTAACGAATACCTAAGAGTCGTTTATGGTATCATCCAATAAGATACGCCTTAGTCTGTAAAAATAAAATGCATTACCATTAGTGTTTAGAGCTTTTGCCACGGAGAGTGGTGGCTGCATGCAGTCACTGATCCTAGCCGTCCACAGAAACAATGCCTGGTGGTTCTGACAAATCATGCACCTGCTTGCAGCCGTAACTGTCCTCTGCTAAATCCTCTCCTCCTCTTATTGTTGTGCTTGTGCATGATCGTACGCAAAGGGAAAGAACTCTTCCCGTCTTCTGTTTTATCTTTCAGCCATATTCGTCAAGATAAACTTATCTAAAGCCAAGCTATGTCTAAGAAGTCAAATATAGTCCAAAATGAACGAGACTTCGAAAGCCAACAATTCTCCGATCTTCAACCATCTTCTCGCCTAAAGAACCTGATGGATATGGAGAGATTGCTCGACAACCTACCGCGTCCATATCTGTATTGCTATTCACTGGCTGGGCAAGCCTTCTACTTCCAAACTATTCATTGCAGCGTCTGAATTTCTAAGAATTGTTATTGATTCGGTTACAAGAGGAAATGGGCATTAAAGATGTCGAGCATCTCATCTAGGGATGTTAATTGGATCGGGTTTTGTACTATTTATATTTAAACTCATATCTAAAATAACTATTATAATCTGACTCGAACTGACCGGATATGAATTTTTCATATTCAAACCTGATCCAATCAGATTTCAGGTATTTATCGGTATCCGAAAGCTAAAATTTCCAGCTATTTAATATATAATTAGCTTAACACATAATCTTTTTTAAATTTCAAAGTTAGTTATGTAAAGCAACATGCATACCCAACTCAAGACTTCTTACTTTCAAGTTTTAACTGAACTCAATTAGTTCTAAAATTTTTCTACTTTCTACGCATTCAAGTTAGTTCAGGTCGGTTTCTATTGGATTCAGGTAGTCTCACCTTCCACCAGCGTACACTTGGCTCTTATTAAGAGTATCACGGAAGTCGGAAGTTACTACCCGCTCTCTTCTACTCCCCTGACCACCACAACTATCATTTCTTACTCGGATTTTTATTCTTATCCTAGCCTATTTCGGTCAAGAGCCATGCTACCTTGGTTAGCCTTTTCCAGTACACGACAATGGTGGCACATCCCTGCCGGTGCCACCCCAAAGCAATTGAATTACCATAAGCAATCACCTGTTGACATTAAAATTTTGAAATGGAGTCTGGAACAACAAACAAGGAAAGGGGAATCAGGCTTCACTGTTAACTTCACTCTATAAACAGGGAATGCATAGCAAGATGGATTCTTGCAAATGCGAGTTCAAATTTAGACAACACATTCAATTCAAAGAAGTTTAAATTGTTAATTGCTTCCACACGAGTAAATTTGAAATGCTCAATATTCCAGATTCAAGTCAATTGCCTCCACACAAGTAAATTGGAAATGCTACATATCCCAACTTCAAGCATCCACCTTCGCCGCTGCAGATGCATAGCTGACACTGCTGTCTCTCATTGTTTTGCATTGACTAGACTGCTCATACCGGAGGAACTTGATCTTTATCTTTGTCGAGCAATTACTCGACATCTGAAAGTATCATAGATGTCAAACAAAATGGCAAAATAGAAACTAAAAGTCCTGAAATAATATATCCAGAAGTTTTTAACAGCGTTTTAAAACAAAATTTCTTGTTGGTGTGATAGGTGTGAGCAATTGTCATGAATTATTCAATAAAATAGAAGTAGAACATGGCTGGCAGAAATTCCTTATAGAAAATGGAAGAAAAAGCTGTAAAGACACTGCAAACATCTTATGGTGCTGAAATCAAGCCATTTGAGTAACTATAAGAGATTTGGGCACTTACATGCAAGAAAACACTAATTGGATGCCTTCCACAGATAGTGTTGTCATACTCCGACAAGTATTGTTTAAATGCATCTGCATTCCCTGTTTCAATTATGTCCATACCCATCTTGTCCAATGCCTCAATAGACTTGTGTATGGGCCCACATTTCTTGTCATAGTGTGTGTAATGGAACCTAATAAAGGAAACACAGGTCAAGATTGCTTGATGAGATGGTTAAATACATAAGGTGAACCAAATGCATTTCAACAGAACCACAACACGATATTGTGCATGGTTGTGACTTGTGAGTAAACAATCAGCACAAATTGTTGAATATCATGCTTTACAGAGATACAGATACAAAAATGGACAACATACAGTGATAATCAAATACCATATGACAATTTTTTTTCTCTAATTCATTAACTGAACAAAATATAGATCCATTCATCTTAAAGATTAGAAGACCCCTTCGCATAATGTATTCAGCGGGCTCAGAGGCATCTGACATTCAATCAAGTTCTTCAAAGAAATTCTCAGACATTCAATAGAAGTAAATTGAACAATAGATCTTGCAAGGCTTTGAGGAAAGCATTGCTAACATTAGTTTAAAAAAGAAAATCAACCCTCCAATTTTGATTACGAGGAAAAAGAAAAGGAAATCTAACAAATGTTACTCAGTATTGTCCATAGTACAAGTGTATGTGTGGGATGGAAGCAAATTAAAGAGTCATCCCCATCGTAGACCTCCTCTATAAATTCAAAGACATTTAGAAGGAGAAAAGTACCATGAAACCATCATTATAATGGAACATACCGAGAACCCCAGTGACAAAAATCTGAAGAGACAGAAAAGAAGTTAGTTGGATCATCAACATATTTTGCCAACAAGCGGCCATACATGGCCTCATTATCAGTATTAAGAGCTCCAACCAAAATGGGCACAACTTTCACTGGGTGCCTGCAATCCATGAACAAATAAATAAACAAAACACAGAAAAATAAATCAGTAAAGTTGAGCCACAAACAAAACCAACATAACGAAATTCTCTATGCAGCAGAAATTACCCTTCAAATATTTTAACAAGATACGGCAAGTGCATTTCCATGCTATGCTCAGCCTCGTCAACCCGAAGATCCATCAACTCAAATTTTCCTGTGGCTTTAAGTTCCTCAATGACTGAAAAGGATCCAAAATGAACATAATTAGTTCAATCACATGGACCAATAGAACATCAAACCAACAGTGAAAGCTAAAACGAACTAATCCATTTCAACGATGATTCAAAACTTGCATTCCAACGTAATAAAAAACCAAACTGTGCAGGTACAGTACCTTCCAAATCAATAGGTAAGTCCCCTATGGGCGTTTTGTAAACTGTAGCCGTTGAAAGAGCACATTTTGATGTATAGTAATGGTGTGACGGACCAAGAAGGAATACCCGTGTGCTAAACAAAACAAAACAAAACAAAATTCTCGCTTATCATCAACAAAAAATCATTACTTTCCCCATCAGAATCACTCTCCTCAAAATGCGATACCCAGAAAAATAAACACTACCACTGTATCACATTTCCACACAATCACACCACATTATAACAAAACTTATTTATATAGATGTGTGTGTATAAACAAAAATTAAATAAATAATCCAAAAATAAATAAAATAGAAAATAAACTCTCTGACTAACATGTTAGTAGGGTCAATATTTCCAAAAGCATAAGCAGCAGCACGGCCCGAATAAGAGTAACCTGCATGTCTAAAATCTCCATTTTGCCATCCAAAATAAAATAATAAAAGAAAAACAAGTTAATTATAAAAAAAGAAAAAAAAACAATCAATTGAGCAAAATTAAGGGATTAATAGTAATATACGGAGCAATAACACCGCGAACATCAGGAGATTTCGTTAATCCAGTAGCACCTAGCCATCCCTCAAGCTCTTCTTCAAGCTTTTTAGCTGAAATTAACAACAAAATTAAAAAAAAAAGTAATATAATTGATTCAAAAAAATAATAAAAATTGTAAGGGAGAGAGTGAGGACATACGGTTGTCGGTGTACCAAGAGCCGGCATGAGATGGTCTTCTGATTTTCTCCATATTTTTCAGAATTTTGAAGAAAACCCTAATTTCTTTTTTCTTTTTAATTAATGAGAAAAAAAATATAGTTTAAAAGAAAGGGAGAGAGTTCCTTATTTTATTTTATTTTTATTCGAGAGAGAGAAATGAAAGAGATTAAAGTACAGGTAGTGAAGTCGACGGTAGAGGAGTGCGAGAGGATCCACTGGATTTTGGTGAATTGTTATTGTGTGGAGTTGATGCCTGACATGCTTCCACGTTGGATTCATGTAATTTTTTCTTTTTTTAATTTTATCATTGCCTCGTATTAAGCCCGCGTGGTGATTTACTGTTTGGTATTATAGTAATTAATTTTTAAAATATTTTTTAATAAAAATAATTTTTTTTTAAAAAAATAAAAATTTTAACAAAACCTACGTTTTACCTGAAAAACTTTTTGAGAATTGTGGTTATAATTATAATTTATTTTTATTAAAAAATAAAAGGTAGAAGACACACTTTGATTGGATTATTATAGCTATATTGATTTGGGAAATCATGTTTTTAAAAAAATTAAATTCTTTTTACTTGAAGTTGATTTATTTATATATTTTTGCATCATTTTAATATATTAATGTTAAAATTTAATTTAAATTTGTCAGACAGCACCAAATAGTCCAAACTCCAAAGTAATGCCTTGATATTTAGATTTATCGACTGATTTTCGAAGTGAAACAATTGTTGTTATTGATGCCCTAGAATTTTAGCAGCTACTTTTCTTGAAAATGTGTGAAAAACCGCTTAGGGCTGGTTGAGAGAGTAGTCGAAACATACCCAAGGCAAGATGATAACTTTGGTGGATTTTTTTTTTATTTTCATCTGAGAAATCATTCAAACTGTCCACAGCACTGAAACGGTTCATATCTTCATCCTGGAGGGATCGTAAGAACACAATTTTTGGAAATCTTTGAAGCCTTTCTTCGTTTCTTACGGATATACAAGAGCAAAGACCAAGACAGAGCCCAGAGAGTTGTTCCCATCATATTCAGCTCAGATCAGATTACGTTCAGGGGATTTTGCACAAATGGAATACCAGCAACACCATCTCTAAAACCCTGTAAACTTTTAATGCAGTTCCATTGAACTCTTGCAAACCATCAGAACAAGGAAATATGCATGAGAATGATCCCTTTAACACAAGGATCTTCAACTATCAAGAGAGGGCAAGGGGTACTCCCTTTGGCACTGTTGACATTTCCTTACAACATGATCCAAATATTGTCCCTTTTTTTGAACTCTATTCTCTTCAGCTTACAGTGTGAACAATTTGAATTTCGTTTACATTATTAACCTCATCTAGATCATACATACACTAACGCAATTAAATGATATTCTAATCTGCTAAAAACAAATTTCCTCTCATGTGGGTTTAAGTTCAACCAATGGTTCATGCTGGCCACTCTTAACTAACTTAGAAATTAGCACACACAAAGCAAAAATGAAAGGTAGAAGACAAATTTTGATTGGATTATCCAAGTTCCGACGAGCATAATGATACCCTACTGTTGTGTAAGAGCATTGCCAGACAGCACCAGCAAATCCAAAGTACTCAACAAGACTACCAAAAGGCTTGCGATTCTGGAAATCATGACTTGAATGGCGATAAAAACAGGGTTGCAGGCTCCTCCCATCACATGTAATGCCTTTCTCTCGAGCCTTGTAAATGAGATCAAGAATGGAAAGAAGCAAAGCTACAAATGCCATCGCCATACTAATTAATGCATAACCCAGCTGATCAAAAATTGCAGATGTAGCCTCTAGAAGTAAGCTGGTGATTAGTAGAGTCCACTGGGTTGTTTTCTACACCACAAATTATATAGAACATCAAACACTATAGAAGCACCATTTTTCAGAATTAACTAAAATGCAGTTCTTACACTTGTACATGAACTCTCTTCCAGACCGAGATTACTATGAGTTTTTGTCTTTGTTTCCATCTCCATCTCCATTGCTCCATTCAGCTTCTCCGTCTCAACAATATCCACTACAGACTGAAACAATGCAAATAACATAATAATATCAATGATAAGTGAACAATTTAATTCTACAAACTTAATTTGCATTTAAAGTAAGCACATTTCAGATGCTAAATCCTGTTTTTCTTCTTTTGTAAGGATTGAATACCCATTGTCACTGGCTTGGCCGCCAATTCTCAAACAAAGTTATCATCGTAAAGAACATTGCCCATTGACACGCCTAAACTACACTTTATTTACTTTATCTTGAATCAAAACAATGGAACAAGGGTACATGAGAGTCAGTTATAGTATTCAACCTCACTGATAGGACCAAGACAATGAGGAATGGATGATGAAACAGGGCGTTGCAACATTGGCTCATTTTCCTCTTCTTTGATCAGGACTGGCTCATCTTCCATGGTATCTTTCTTCGGTTTCTTCACAGGACCCATGCTTATTAGTTTTGCATTTCCAAACTTCTTTTGTAGCAAGGTTACAAGATGAAGGGAATCGACTCCATCTCCTATCACTTCCAATCGGTCCCTATCTGGCCCTCCAAACTCCACACTTTCCACACCTATTGATTTCCCCAAAATAAACACATCAACAAGATGAAATAACTTAATGAACTTCCTGATTGTACACCAAAAAAAAAACATCAACATATTGCCTGTATAACTACCATTACTACAACTAACAACGACAGAGCATGGAACCCGAATTAGATTGGATTGGCTATGTGTTAAGGTTTTTTTTTTTTTTGGTTTTTGAATAGTCAGTGTATTCTCAAATATAGAGACTAAAAGCGCTTCTCCGGTTGGCTATTAAGCAAGTTATCCAATTATTTCTCATTTGTCAGAGAATCAATTCAACCTAAAAATTTAAGCTGTGAGATTAGGCTCAGTGCAAATCCTCTTTACTGCTATGTTTACCTGCAATTTTAGCTGCAAGTTTCAAGGCTCGGTAACCAGCCTTCGAACTATCCAAGTTTACCTCGATTACCACCTGTTCCAGCTTCGACTGTAATAGAACAAAACAACAACTACAAACATCATGATCGGAAAAGCAACATGGCATGCACAATCCAGGAAAAAAGTATAAAATATGCATAATTATAGAATATTACAACTAGAAATTAACAAGGGAAAGAAAACACAGAGAAGTTTATCTCTAAACTATTTTCCACTTATTTTCGGCGAGACAAGAGAATACCTTCTCATTATACCCAAATCGCCGGCGAAAGGCAGAATTGGAGGCAGAGGCTAGTCCGTTAAGACTCTTCGGTTGAAGGGGTCCTGAGGATTCTGTGACATCTTGAACCTCCATTATCCCATCCACCAACCCTTTTCCTTGTGCTTCTTCTGCTGTTGTTGCCCTTGATATCTCAACGTTGATTTGCTTTGCTTCCTCCATATCACAACACAAAAACGTTGAAGCAAACAAAAATCACAAACAAGGCCCAGAATAATGGATGCTTTGAGGAACAAAGAAAATGCAAGGAGAAAGGAAACGTATGGGCGTAAGAAGGGCGCAGCCAGGAATTTTTTCTCTCCTGGACTAGGACACAAATTATTTTTTAAGATTAATTATTAACTTGTATTAAAAAGATAAGGTACAAGATAAAAAAGATAATAGTTACACATTAAAATATTCATTAAATGCAGAATACACGTAAGATAGACTAGTGATGCAGATGACTAGTAAATTTGGGGAACTTATCTTTAAAATTACTAGTAAATTATTAGTACTGATGCGTTATCATCTGTCCGTATACTTCACTAATAATTTTAAATTTTTTTATTAAAATATTTGTATAAATTTATAATATTATCATGTCTATAAAGATTTTATATCCTTGATCCATTTACCAGACCCAGCTTCACAATTCTTTTCAGCGCAGTAATTTCTCACAAAGTTATTAGCTTTAACATGATCTATATTACTAACCAAATCAGGGTTTTTTTTATGGGAATACATTTGGAAAAATTGAATTGTAGTTCTGTTTGGGAGTGTGGTTATGGTTGTTTTTTAAAATATTTTTTATGCCAAAATGCATCAAAATGATGTTTTTTTTATTTTTTAAAAATTATTTTTGAGGTCAGCGCATCAAAATGATCTAAAACATACAAAATAATAATTTTTAGCAAAAAAAATATATTGAATTTTGGTGGAACGCGGTTTGTACCGCGTTCTCAAACGCTAGAGCATTAAAAAAACTGAACGTATTCAAACTATTAGATTTTTAGGGTATAGTCTACTGCAATGAATGTGAAACATTGAATTTAAAATAAAAATTCAAAGCTTGTAAATTCTTA
This sequence comes from Populus x sibirica, assembly GCA_019202695.1. Taxonomy (NCBI): domain Eukaryota; kingdom Viridiplantae; phylum Streptophyta; class Magnoliopsida; order Malpighiales; family Salicaceae; genus Populus; species Populus x sibirica. The sequence continues at coordinate 4,240,267 of JAGMVL010001443.1, forward strand.
CATGATGATTTTATACTTTTGCGATTCTCTGTATAGATTGTTTTTTAAAATCGAAGCTAAAATTATATATTGTTGAGAAGAAAAGTTAAAACTTCAAGTTACTTGGAAGACATGTGAATTAATTAATTATTTATATCTAGATAAATTTGCTGTAAAAAATAAAAGAAAAATAAACAGCTAATTAATTATTGTTGTTTAGATTTACTTTAAAAAATTAAAATAAAATAAATTATTAAGTTTTTTTTTTTTTTTATCCTATCTGGACTACAGCCCACCGGAGCCTAGTGAAAGGCTCCGCCAAGTGCCACCGTCTGGTTCTTCTTTCATCCTCCCAAGACAGGCTCCCTCTTTTCAAACACTGGCCCACCGAGAAATGGAAATATGAAATTCGGTGCATGAAAATGAAGTTTCGTTATTTGTTTTAAAACTGTTTTTGTAAAAATTTATAAACATATTTTTTTTTGTTTTAAATTATTTTTTTGTGTTTTTATATTATTTTAATATATTAATATTAAAAATAAATTAATAAAAAATATTATTTTAATATATTTTTAAGTAAGAAATACTTTAAAAAATAACTATCACTATAATATCAAATAGGCTCTAAGAACTAGTTTAATATTGTATTAAGACATATTTGAAATCATCTAAATTGAATTTAATTAAAAAATTTTAATAAAATTTCATGTTTAGAACTCTCTCGAGTGTTAAGAATTACATTTTAAGTGGAATTTTTAATCTCTAAAAATAGTACAAAAATAAATCAGAGTCAACCCCTCCTATTTACAATTCAATAAAGAAAAAAATTAATACTAAAATTAACTATCTCAAAATTATCCATTTAGCCCTCTTTTTTAAAATATCTTTGAAGCAATAAGATGAAGATAATAAGGGTAAAATAAAAAACAAAATAAATTGAATTTTATCTCTTTAAAATATGTGAATTTAACTTATTTATTAATTGAATTCAAATCAAACATTATAATTAAATTCAATTACATTAGAGAATTAGTTCCAAACAATCGTTAGGAATTCTTTTAAAAAGTATTTTTCATTTAAAAATACATTAAAATATTTTTTTATTTTTGACATCAGTATATCACAACGACCTAAAAACACACAAAAAAAATAATTTGAAACAAAAAAAATAATTTTTATTTATTTTTTTCTCGAAATATTTTTAAAACATAAAAACAAACGGGCTCTAACTTGCAATGCTCGAGTTCATTTTTTTTATTGTCCTTTAATGAAAAGGTTGTGGCCCTACACTTCATAATTGCAAAACCAGACTCAAAACAAGGCTTGAGAGGATCGAATCAAGTCACAGGCTAAGATATACAACTTGGTTCAACTCATGTCAATTTCTAGAATCTTTTTTTAAAAAAATCAAAATAATATCATTTTAATAAAATAAATATTAACGAGTTGAGGATCTAGTTTTTAACGATCATCTTCATGCTGGTTAAGTCAACCCCAGTATTTAACATGGTGAATCAAGTTTTTTATATCAGGTCAGTAGATCATTCAAGTTTTATAATTATGCTTTACTTTTTACTTGTGAGGTAAATCGCTATCTTTCATGAAAAAAAATCATTTTTGACATGAAAATTTTCACAAACACTATTAAATTAAATCTATTTTAAAGAATAATTCAAAAATTTTCAAGGGTGGAAACTATTTTTAAATTCATGAATTTTTATAATCTTATTAAAATCAAACATTCATAAAACTTCAAGAATTTTAGCAGCTACTTCTCTTGAAAATGTGTGAAAAACCGCTTAGGACTAGTTGAGAGAGTAGTCGAAACATACCCAAGGCTATCAATAGAAAATTTAGTTCTGGCTACTTTAGATTCAGAATAATCAAAAATAGAAAGGTTGCAAGATGATAACTTTGGTGGAATTTTTTTTTATTTTCATCTGAGAAATCATTCAAACTGTCCACAGCACTGAAAAGGTTCACATCTTCATCCTGGAGAGATCGTAAGAACACAATTTTTGGAAATCTTGGAAGCCTTTCTTCGTTTCTTACGGATATACAAGAGCAAAGACCAAGACAGAGCCCAGAGAGTTGTTTCCATCATATTCAGCTCAGATCAGATTACGTTCAGGGGATTTTGCACAAATGGAATACCAGCAACACCATTCCTAAAACCCTGTAAACTTCTAATGCAGTTCCATTGAACTCTTGCAAACCATCAGAACAAGGAAATATGCATGAGAATGATCCCTCTAAAACAAGGATCTTCAACTATCAAGAGAGGGCAAGGGGTACTCCCTTTGGCACTGTTGACATTTCCTTACAACATGATCCAAATATTGTCCCTTTTTTTGAACTCTATTCTCTTCAGCTTACAGTGTGAACAATTTGAATTTCGTTTACATTATTAACCTCATCTAGATCATACATACACTAATGCAATTAAATGATATTCTAATCTGCTAAAAACAAATTACCTCTCATGTGGGTTTAAGTTCAACCAATGGTTCATGCTGGCCACTCTTAACTAACTTAGAAATTAGCACACACAAAGCAAAAATGAAAGGTAGAAGACAAATTTTGATTGGATTATCCAAGTTCCGACGAGCATAATGATACCCTACTGTTGTGTAAGAGCATTGCCAGACAGCACCAGCAAATCCAAAGTACTCAACAAGACTACCAAAAGGCTTGCGATTCTGGAAATCATGACTTGAATGGCGATAAAAACAGGGTAGCAGGCTCCTCCCATCACATGTAATGCCATTCTCTCGAGCCTTGTAAATGAGATCAAGAATGGAAAGAAGCAAAGCTACACATGCCATCGCCATACTAATTAATGCATAACCCAGCTGATCAAAAATTGCAGATGTAGCCTCTAGAAGTAAGCTGGTGATTAGTAGAGTCCACTGGGTTGTTTTCTACACCACAAATTATATAGAACATTCAAACACTATAGAAGCACCATTTTTCAGAATTAACTAGAATGCAGTTCTTACACTTGTAAATGAACTCTCTGCATTTTCCAGACCAAGATTACTATGAGTTTTTGTCTTTGTTTCCATCTCCATCTCCATTGCTCCATTCAGCTTCTCCGTCTCAACAATATCCACTACAGACTGAAACATTGCAAATAACATAATAATATCAATGATAAGTGAACAATTTAATTCTACAAACTTAATTTGCATTTAAAGTAAGCACATTTCAGATGCTATAAATCCTGTTTTTCTTCTTTCGTTAGGTTTGAATACCCATTGTCACTAGCCTGGCCGCCAATTCTCAAACAAAGTTATCATAGTAAAGAGCATTGCCCATCGAAACGACAAAACTACACTTTATTTACTATATCTTGAATCAAAACAATGGAGCAAGGGTACATGAGAGTCAGTAGTAGCATTCAACCTCACTGATAGGATCAAGACAATGAGGAATGGATGATGAAACAGGGCGTTGCAACATTGGCTCATTTTCCTCTTCTTTGATCAGGACTGGCTCATCTTCCATGGTATCTTTCTTCGGCTCCTTCACAGGACCCATGCTTATTAGCTTTGCATTTCCAAACTTCTTTTGTAGCAAGGGTACAAGATGATGGGCATCGACTCCATCTCCTATCACTTCCAATAGGTTCCTATCTGGCCCTCCTAACTCCACACTTTCCACACCTATTGATTTCCCCAAAATAAACACATCAACAAGATGAAATAACTTAATGAACTTCCTGATTGTACACAAAAAAAAAACATCAACATATTGCCTGTATAACTACCATTACTACAACTAACAACGACAGAGCATGGAACCCGAATTAGATTGGATTGGCTATGTGTTAAGGATTTTTTTTTTGGCTTTTGAATAGTCAGTGTATTCTCAAATATAGAGACTAAAAGCGCTTCTCCGGTTGGCTATTAAGCAAGTTATCCAATTATTTCTCATTTGTCAGAGAATCAATTCAACCTAAAAATTTAAGTTGTGAGATTAGGCTCAATGCAAATCCTCTTTACTGCTATGTTTACCTGCAATTTCAGCTACAAGTTTCAAGGCAAGGTAACCAGCCTTCGAACTATCGAAGTTTACCTCGATTACCACCTGTTCCAGCTTCGACTGCAATAGACCAAAACAACAACTACAAACATCATGATCGGAAAAGCAACATGCAATGCACAATCCAGAAAAAAAGTCTAAAATATGCATAATTATAGAATATTACAACTAGAAATTAACAAGGGAAAGAAAACACAGAGAAGTTTATCTCTAAACTATTTTCCACTTATTTTCGGCGAGACAAGAGAATACCTTCTCCTTAAACCCAAGTCGCTGGCGAAAGGCAGAATTGGAGGCAGAGGCTAGTCCGTTAAGACTCTTCGGTTGAAGGGGTCCTGAGGATTCTGTGACATCTTGAACCTCCGTTGTCCCATCCACCAACCCTTTTCCTTGTGCTTCTTCTGCTGTTGTTGCCCTTGATATCCCAACGTTGACTTGCTTTGCTTCCTCCATATCACAACACAAAAACGTTGAAGCAAACAAAAATCACAAACAAGGCCCAGAATAATGGATGCTTTGAGGAACAAAGAAAATGCAAGGAGAAAGGAAACGTATGGGCGTAAGTGCCACCGTCTGGTTCTTCTTTCATCCTCCCAAGAGAGGCTCCCTCTTTCCAAACACTGGCCCACCGAGAAATGGAAACATGAAATTCGGTGCATGAAAATGAAGTTTCGTTATTTGTTTTAAAACTGTTTTTGTAAAAATTAAAATATATATATATATATATATATATATATATTTGTTTTAAATTTCTTTTTTGTTTTTATATTGCTTTAATATATTTATATTAAAGATAAATTAATAAAATAATATTATTTTGATATATTTTTAAATAAAAAATATTTTAAAAAATAACTATCACTACAATATCGAATAGGCTCTAAAAACTACGATAGGTTTGAAATCATCTAAATTGAATTGAATTAAAAAGTTTTAATAAAATCTTATGCTTAGAACTCTTTCTAGTGTTAAGAATTAAATTTTAAATGGAATTTAATTTTTAAAAATACTATAAAAATAAAAATAAGTTAGAGTCAATCCCACTTATTTACAATTCAATAAAAAAAATTAATATTAAAACTAACTTTCTCAAAATTATCCATCTAGCCCTCTTTTTTAAAATATCTTTTAAAAAATAAGATGAAGATAATAAGGGTAAAATAGAAAACAAAATAAATTGAATTTTATCTCTTAAAAAACATGTGAATTCAACTTATTTATTAATTGAATTCAAATCAAACACTATAATTAAATTCAATTACATTGGAGAATTAGTTCCAAACAATCATTAGGAATTCTTTTTAAATTTGTTTTTATTTGAAAATGCATCAAAATATTTTTTTTTATTTTTGACATCGACATATCACAACAACCTAAAAACACCAAAAAAAATAATTTAAAACAGAAAAAATAAAGAATTTTTTTTTTTCAGAAACGTTTTTAAAACATAAAAACAAGCAGGCTCTAACTTGCAATGCTCTGGTTTTATTGCCCTTTAATTAAAAAGGTTAAGGCCCTACACTTCATAATTATAAAACTAGACTCAGAACAAGGCCCAAGAGGATTGAATCAAGTCTCCGGCTAGGAAGTTAACTTGGTTCATCTTATGTCAATTTCTAGAATTTTTTTCTAAAAATTTAAAATAATATTATTTTAATAAAAAAAATACTAATGGATTGAGAGTGAAAGTCTAGTTTTGAACCATCATGCTCATGCCGGCTAAGTCAACCCAAGTATTTAACATGGTCGGTCAAGTTTTTTCCTTTTTTTTTTACTCAAATTAATTTAGACATCAGGTTAGTAGATCATTCAAGTTTTATAATTGTACTTTACTTTTTACCTGTGAGGTAAATCTCTATCTCTCATGGAAAAAAATCATTTTTAACATGAAAATTTTCACAAACACTATTAAAATTAAATCTATTTTAAAGAATAATTCAAAAATTTTCAAGGCTGGAAACTATTTTTTAACTTCATGAATTTTTATAACCTTATTAAAATCAAACATTCATAAAACTTCAAGAAATTATTTAAAAAAGCTTGAAATACTAAAAAAAATCATAGAAATTTATGTGGGTGGTTTATGTGGTTCCAAATTATTTTTTGGTGAAATGCATAATGCCCCACCAATCCCAATTTAAAATATATTAGCTTAATAGAAACTACATCCGAAAACATTTTGGAAACCATAAAATTATTCTTATTAACATATTAATAATCGATCCTTGGGAAATTACCAATTTCTCCCCAAGTTTTAACCATATACATGATGTGATCAAGTTAAAAGAAAATATTATTTAGTGTAATATTCGGAAATAACCTAATAGCTAAAGCCTACCACACATTACATATGAATTCGGGCTAAATTACGTTATGAATCAGATTAATTAATTTATTTAGATCAATCAAAATAATTTCTTTAAATTAAAATAATATTATTTTTTAAAAATTCTTCAATTCAACTCTTATTTGCGTTTCTCAAGGATTTTCAAGGGCAATGGACAGAGCTGAGCCTCTAGGGCTGTTCATATCGAGCCTCAAACTGTCTTCATCACATTGTGTCAGCAAATAAGCAGGCTAGCATAGAGACTTGAGAGAGAGACTGAATGATGCAATGCAAGAACACCACTTATACCAAGACATGTTTTATTTCATACAAAAGGAACGAATTGTTATACAAGAGTGCAGGCTAACAAATCTATAGCAGGCACAGAGCCTCTACAAATGAAGAACAAGATGGTTTTTATTGTTTGAAATGAAAAATGAATAAATCAATCAGCTGTGAATTGCAGCAACTACACTGTATGAAAAGAAAATCAAAAGTGGCTTACACAACCAGCTTCATAACCAATCACCAAACTTGACTCAGATTCCAAGCCAAGAATACACACAGACGTCCATTATTTGCCCCCAGAGCAAACAATGTGCTGGATGTAAAAGTATAGGACTAAAAAATACCTGCAATCACAAAGAACCAAAGAGCAAGTCTTGTCAGTATCGTGTTCGTTAAGGTGTAGCAGAACCGGTAACTCGGTAGATAATTGAATACTGAAGAGGCGAGCACATTAAGTTAAAAGTTCCAGATAGAAATCCAACAAATAAATAGAAGCATGCATTCTGATCCTCCACTGGACTAACAAAAGTTTCAATCCCTAGCCTTTCGAGACACCAAGAAATCTTCAATGCAAATCAAGAAAAGAGTTCGAATATCCTGTCCATCTTACATTCCCCAGCATGTCAAGGATGGCATTAAATAACATGACCCTGTTAGTAGACATTGCACTATCAATGCCCTAATTAATTCCACCAATTCAATACCTAGCCGCAGTAGTAATTCTCCATGAACTAAATGCAATCCTATTTCACATCTTGAAAGGTATCTTATCCAGCAATCCAAGGTCAATAAAATGGCCCTGAACCCCAAGGACAGGGGATCGTTCTCATTTTTCAGCTGGCTCAGATTAACCAAATAGTCTCCAACGTCAAGTTTCTACCCAGTGCATGAGAATCACAACAAATAAATTACAATTCCAGAGCATGACCTCATGTCTGAAAAAAGCAAACAGGAAATAAATTCAGGAGTTCGTGTTACAAATAATAAGTCAATTTTGCTTTCATATGACATGACACCGGGTATAGGTTGTTGCTAGTTTCTTTGCTGATAATACCCTAGACACTTCTCTTTACTCTAAATTGCTTTTTTTTTTTAAGGAGATGCTACCTCCATATTATCACATTCCTCCTCAGAACTTGAAGGTTTACTTCCTATGAAGCCATGAATTCAGCTCTGTGACACATCGAAGTTCATTTTGCAGGCACATATATTGCTATGAATCCCCTTTCCTAAGGTATGCTAGCTAAAAATCCCATCCCTGTTAACATTTGCCACTTCTTCATATAGATTCAAACAGAAACTGAATCTGAATAGTCAACTCATCATTCTCTAAATAAGTAACAAGTTTGTGTTTAGCATGCCATTGTTTGAGCCTATAACTAAATCATGTTAAAGCAGGAAGTCCAGTTTCTCAAACAATTAAAAGATCATGTAAAGATGGAATTCTCCAGTTTAAGAAGTAGAGTAACAGAAATAGACATACCTATCTTGACTTGTAGTAAGGTAACTTCTGCAAAATGAGGAAATGAAAATTGAAGCATTTGCTCCATGCCCCTAAACATCTTTTTAGTATCAGCAGAAAAATCAAACTTGCTCCAACATATCATGAAGTTTAGGAACCCTTCGACGAAACAATGGCTCTAGCCTGAAAGAAGGAACACCAATCTCCCACCTCTTTGCATCATACATTTCATTCCATGCCTGTACAATCTCATCAATTTTGAACCCCAAACCTGCAACAATTGAAGAATGTTAGCATTAATATACATTTTGAACCTCTCCATGGTTCAAATATAAAGTGCTAACATAAAGAAGCATTGATGTGTGGTATTTGCACTTACCTTCAAGTGCTGTTGAGTTTGAACAATGGTTCTTTATCATAACAGCTATATCTGTTGGAGAAGCTCCAGCAAGTTCAAACTTCTCTACTGAAACCTCTAAACATTCTTCCCAAGTTGGTAGCTCTAGCTTATATTCCACAACAGAACGCTCATACAGCATGGTACCCCACAAGAGGTATATCTGTGAACTCATGTTTGCTGCTTGCTCTGCAGCTTCTTCAGGGGATGGATCTCTCAATAGGCCATCCAAACCCAATTTTTGCAACTGGTCTTTGTATTTGTCAAATTTGGATAGTCCATTTAAACGCTGCTCTTCCATCTCTTCCCACATTTGCATACCCCTTTCCATGCTGTCCTCAGCCTTGTTATACAGATCCAGGACCTCCTCGGAAGGTCCACTTTCCAAATCAATCTTGCTCCCGATCGCAAAGTACCAGCAAAGCTTTGCTTGCTCAAACTGCTGTTGCCCAAGAGCAAGAAGGCCTTCATAGAAATCCGGTTTGATTTTCAAAGCTTCTTTATATTTCATTCCAGCCCTCGTATATTCTTTCTTGGCCCAGTCATATGCTCTCTTGACCTGTGCAAGTACAGACTCCCTTGAACCATCTTCTGAAAAGAAGATTTGTTTCCTCGCCCTTGACGCGTGAACATTTCCCCAATTGAACAAAGCCAAAGCTACCATCTCTTGGAACTTATCAGCAGCAACATCGAAAAGTTCCTGGGCTTCTTCACTAGTAACAGCATCCTCCATTGCCTCTGAGTATAACTTCATCCCTAGTTCATGAAGATCCAGGCATGAATCAGAATCAAACCCAACATGGTTCTTGAACAATCGTGCAAATTGAACAATCCAATCATCAATATCACCTGGACCTTTTTCAACTTCTACACCTTCACTCGTTTTCTTAACATCCTCATGCACCTCCTCTTCCTTCTTCATCCCCTCATAAGCTGGTTCTTGATCAAAAATGACTTCAACAACATAGAACCTGAGAGACCCTTGCAAATCACTTGATGATTCAGCTAACCTTAATTCATTGTTAGTGGTAATTGTAATCAAATCACCCTCAGGGTCCCTGTACTTCATTAAGACACCCTTCAAGCGAGGAAACCTATCGCGAACTATGTCTCTCAGCAATCCAATACTACAATTCACAGGTAATTGTGCCCATCTAATATCCTCGCCAAAAACCAGCTTCACGGTCTTGGATATCACTTTCTCCACATTAACATCTTCGGTAACCACCTTTTCTTTCTCAATAGTCTTCATATGTACCTCTTTATCCTTAGCAACAGGACTCACCTTCTCCCGCACAACCACCTTGTCCTTATTCTCCACCTTCTTCTCTTCTACTACACCAGCAATATTGTTCTCCTCTCCTTTACCACTAATCTTCTTCTTCTTCTTTACCTTTTCTTTCACAACTTTACGCAAACGTGCCACCCCAGTTTCCACCACACTATCCATCACAATTAATTTCTCATCAAAAGTAATACCCTTTTCACTCATTGCCTTCTTAACACTCTCCAAAATCTCCAAACCCATCATATTATTAGGTTCCATACTCAAAACATTACTAACATCCCTGAAAGCCAAATCCAATCTATTCAAGGCCTCATAGCACCTAGCTCTTTTCAACAAAGCTTTACTATATTTTGGCACAGCCTCTAAAGCTAAATTACATTCACTGATTGCTCGAGGATACTCACCAAGACCCATTTGCATATAGCAAGCAGCCATGTTGGTGCGTAGATAAGCCACATCAATATGGTTTCTTGGCAGTAACTTGAGGGCTTTTTCATACTTCAACATGGCACCTTCATGGTCTCTCCTTTGAAAGAGCCTGTTGCCTTCTTCTTTGAGTTCTTGCGACATGTTGATGAAAACTGCTGTGTCTTCATCAAAGGCCTTTGAGGATTTGGTTTGCCTCATGTCAATGGTCGTTCTCGGTGATGCCGGAGGCGTTTCCGTTCCCGGATTCTTCTTTTTACCAGTTGGCTTTCCCATTTAAACAATAAATTTATAAACTTTATATAAATCTAATAAAACCCTTCGCAAAATCAAAGCTGTAGCATCAACTTTGATTTTGATTTTATTTTTTAATCAAAACCCACATTGCTAATCATAAAAAAAAAAAGCAACCAAAACAGAAGGAAAAACAGAGAAACAAGAGAAAGAGGAAATGGGAATTTGATTAAAACCTTTAAAAATCAAAGCTTTAGTATTAGCTCTAATTTTTTCAAGAAATTTTAACCAAACCCCACAAACTAAAAACAGAGAAGCCAAAAACCAGAGAATCAAGCAAAAACTGGAATTTAAACAAACTTTATCAATTCAAAATAGCTGCAATGAAGAAAAAGACACAACCTTTCTACCCTTATGTGGCAATAATTTTAGACAGACAATGTGCGTTCGTGTATTAACGGAGAGGATTTTGGTTCCAGAGACAAATGTGACAAAAAAGGAGGACATTTTATTTTTCTTAAAAGGTTGTTCTTGTTTTTTCTCAGGTAAACTATATTTCAACCCAATATATTCACAAATGTTTCACTTTGGTACCCATGGTTTAAAATTTTCTTAAGAGAAAAGCTAAGAAGTTAATTAGTAGTAATTAAATGTAATAATAAATAGAGAATTTAACTGTTGTAAACACCATCAGGTTTCAACTAACTATGCGTTTAATCATTGGATTGGTGAAATGTGATGAAAATTCAAAATTATTTAATTATTATAACATTTAGCCACCATGAATTAACAATAACTTACCTCTTAACAAGTTCATTGATAGTATTTATCAGACAAATCTATTTTTTAATATTTTAAAATGTTCAAATGTGTTCATTGTCCATTAAATGGAGAAAAAAACAATATCAAGCCCCTTTTTTATTATTTTTATTTTTTTTGTAATAGTTTATCATGTATAAAATTGTATGGAAATTATTTTATTAGTTTTGATTTGCTAATTAACAACTAAACCAGGGATTAGATTGCAACTTGTTTTGTACATAAAGTGATAATTTTGGAAAAGTTTAGAAAACAGGGTCCAAACTAAAGTATTTCTGAACCTATAAGGGCTAAAATATAGTTTACCCCTTTTTTTCCTTCTACCTGGGGTTTCGTGTTCATTCTCTGAGAAGAAGGAAGTCAACGTGATTCGAGAGAAATGCTATGTTTGTCGCTATACTTGCCAATTTTGGGGAGTGGAGTAACGCGCCACCTGAATAATGTAAGGCAACGCGGGGTTGAGGTGTCGTTAGAGGCTGACACTATTTGCTTTCCAATTCATTTTTGCCCTGCCTGCAAAGATTCGTTGGATTTTACCATTTTTTGTGCAGTGCTTAAGAAAGAAAGTGAAAAATAGTGGTTTGTGTTTATGGTAGTGATTTTTTAAAGTATTTTTTAATTAAAAATATATTTAAATAATATTTTTTATGTTTATATTTTTTTACATTAAAATTATTAAAATATTTTAAAAAATATTAATTTAATATTTTCTCATACAAAATACAATTTAAAAAACACTTTAAAAAATAGATTAAACTATAATACCAAACACACATAATCTTACTGGATTTGATCTATAAAATTTAATTTCTGAATTTTAATTTAAATCAAGTTTTTAGTTAAGATATTTGTTCGATAAAATTCAATTAAGTTGGTAGGTTTTAATAACCTAATTATCTTGATAAAATCTAATAATAAACATGATCGGGTTAATATATAACAAAATATGATTTTAATAAATATAATTGATTTAAATTGATTTAATTAATACCTAGTTATCTCAAAACTTTTTTTTAAGTGAATTCTCAAATTGAATCTAATAATTATATAACTATCTTTAAAAAAAGTAACTTGAGAATCTTCATTTCTATTTATATTTCTTTATTTTTTTTTTAATATCAAGGTATTCTTTATCCTTGTCGTAAGCCTGTTTACATCATTTTAAGTTCAAATTAGTTTCATCAATTCCTAATAATAAATTTATTTCTAGGAGTTGGATGTAAAGTAAAATCCAATTAAATTGTATTGAATACTTCTCTTAAAAAATAGATTGTATTGGTTTTATGAGTGCTGGGTGAAAAGAAAATTGATTTGTTGGATTTTCAAATTAAATTATTAGCAGATTCAGGTTTTTAAAGGGGAAAGATTTTATGGTATTCGGAAAGTAATTAATGATATTTTCAAAATTATTTTTTTATATTTGTTTTTTTATTTAATACACAAAGAAGAAGAAAATAAAATCTAGCATTCACAAAAAAATAATAAGAATAAATTTCTCTTTTTTATTATATTTATCTCTTTTTTTCTTTAAAATAGACTAAATGAACAACTAATAGATTATCATTTGTTATTTTTTCATGACATAAAATTTCTCATCAACGGTGACTATATTTCTTAATTAAGATCAATTATTGAATTTGTTTTTTTAAAAGGTTTTTTTTGTTTTAATCCAAGTATCCTTACATCATTTTAAAGTGTGAGACTAGTCTCGTTTAGCATCGTGACTGCCCCTTCTAATAAATATATTTTTTAAATATCAAATTTATGTTTTTATCTCTGCAGAGATATAACAACACCTTAACCACTATACCAACAATTTATTCTTATCTTATCTTTTAAGAGGACTAGAGCCACGATGTAGTTGAAGAAGATATCCTGCTTGGATATTCTGCAATGAATTCTTAGCATGGTCAAACCGGTCAGGAATTAATCTGGAAACAAAAAGATTGTAGTAAAGAAAAAAAATAGTTTATCTTGCAGTGACGACAATGATGGGCCAACCCTGTTTACTGTTTTTCACCTAAAAGTTATTAAATTATTTTAAAAGAATATTTTTAAAAAAGATTTTAATGAGTTGAGTTGATCGAAAGTAAGCTAGGTCCACCTTGTTTGAGTGTCTAATGCTATTTTTCTTTGGTTTTCAAATGGTCAGCTTTAGTTTGTATTTGCCATTATGGTTTAATAATACTTTAAAAATTTTATTTTTTTAATATTTTGAATTATTTTGATGTATTAATATTAAAAATTATTTTTTAAAAATAAAAAAAATATTATTTTAATATATTTTTTTAAAAAAATCACTTTTAAAACTATATTTATCATACTCCTAAATAAATTATATAGTGTTTATGAACCACTACCCGTATAAATATCTTCTTAGCCACACTCAAAAAACACTATTAATTAAAATAGTATTTTTTTCATGCTTTTTTGTTTATTTTTTTTTAATTTTACTCTTTAACAACTTATTTTTTTTAATTTTTTTATTTTAATCTCATCATTCAATATAGGGCTTTGGAAATCATGCTATGTAATTTATTTATTTTTGTTATATATTGATCTCATACCATTAGTTTTTTTCTCGATTCCAATCTTCAACATTATATTTATTAGAAGTGGAGCTTCATTTTTTTTTCTTTCTTTGAATTTATTCGATCTCATGACTCATGTCATGAATTTAATAGGTTAACTTGAATTGACTCGGATCATTTTTTTCTAATTTTTTTTTAAAAAAATTTATTTCAACCTCCAACATTAGACTGGTTGAAAATTAAACTTTATTTTTTTTTTCTTCTCATGGGATTGTCCCAATCTCTTGATCAAGATCGTGGTTTTGACAGGTTGCCTAAATTGACTCGATTTATTTTTTGGATCTCCTTTTAATTGAATGTTTTTCTAACTAGGCTTCATAAAAAAAAAATTATTTGTTTTCTATAAAGTTATCTTGATTTCATGACCTGAATCACGAGTTTAACAAATTAATCTGAATTTACTTGATTTTTTTATTTTTATTTTTTAATTGATTTTTTTTCACCCTCCAACAACTCAATCTTTCTTTTTTATTTTTAGTTATTTTTTTTTAAATTTCATCATTCAATATTAGATTATTTGATAATTAAATCTTATATTTTTTTCAAATTTTTTTTTGTAAAATTATATCGGTCTTATAGATTTAATTTTTTTCTTCTTAATTTTAACCTTCAATATTAAAATATTAAATCTGCTAGAAATAAAACACCATAATTTTATTATTCATTTTTAATAAAAAATTTCTAAACTCAGGTTATCGAAATTATTATTTTTTCTTGACTTCTTGTATTTAATTTTTTTTTATCCTTTAATATTACATTACTTAAAAATTAAACTTCTTATTTGCTCCACATGACGAGGCATTACAAGAGAATATTGCAGAAAGGTTAGGGCGGAAACATAAAGAAGTGAATCTCTGCATCTTAAGCAAAACTCCTTTCTAATCTGCACAGGTTAACATGAATATCGACAGCCCCAGCTTGTTAGAATTCTAAACACGTTCTTCAACTGTGAAATCAATCCAAAAGTTCTAGCCAACCATTCAACACGTACAAAATCATCCTGCTGCCTACTTGGGGATCATAAACCAAAATGTGGATTAGGAAATGAACCGTCCAATGGGGCTGTTAGCTGCACGGTTAAAGCAGCAAGACAAAAATCCCGCGAGTCCTGATTCCACTGGCTGTGCAATGTCCCTTTCCCTTCTGTGTAAAACTCTTACGAACTCTTCTGCACTTAGACTTCCATCATGATTTGAATCAAACAAGTGGAAAATGATTTCAACCACATTGTCGCTGAGTGAAACTCCACACACCTGATATTTGAATAGATATCATGTAGCAAAGAAAATTGACTTCAAATGATCCGAGGGGGGATACACATTTGAAGGATGTAAAACACCCAGAAGGGCAGAAAAGCATAATCAGTGACACCATGGTAAGAAAAAAAATTAGAGAACAAGCAAGTTGACATGGGATTGAACCTGCCCACACTGAGAACAAGGAGGGCTACTTTTCAATGCGCATGGAGCTCAAGGCTCACCGATTCTCGCAATAAACCAAAACAGAAGATTATGATAAAAAGAAAGGTCATCTTGTGATACAAATGCGGAGGCAGTGCCAAGGGATGTTGGTAGGGCACGCCACCAATGAAGTTCAAAAAAACCTCTATACGTTTAATAAATTCTGCAAAATAATTTTGTTGTTTTATACAATAATAGCCACAGATAAAATCAAAAAGTTACTTGTTAGCCCCTTATATGCAACATCAAATCATGTATTGTGTGTTTGCGAATGACTTTTTCATATTAGCATATTCATCCATCCTCCCAACATAAAATTCCTAGTTCTGCCACTGTATAAATGACTCTCCACCTAATTATTTTCCAACTCATCAACCAGTAGAAGCTTTACACGCTTTCAAATGAAACCTACTTGAAAGGCTGTTATACTGCACTGCACTACCCATTCTAATAAAAGTCTGCTGCTCCACATGACCATACATGCAGAGTTTTAACACAGCAGTACCCTAAAGTAATAGCTGCTCATTCAGAGTCACAGGGAGGAAAAACAAACAAATATATTTAGGCAAGGTTAAGTGTCTTACATGTGATGCAGCCCTCTGGAAGTCCTCCCTCATCAACAGGCCATTTACTTTGCCGTAACTAAAAAGAGCCAAAGAAAATGGCAGCAACTTTTTACGCAACTCTGCAAAACTTTTAAACTCCTCTAATGTTATGCGTAAGCCACCAAGGTTGGCCTGATCATTTAATTCATCAACCCGATCAAGCAACTTGCCTAAATGACTCATGTCAGCAGAAGCAACCATGGACAAGGCAAAATCTCTAGCAGATATGGTTCCTCTTAATTTGTAATCATAGTGTGCAAATTCCAATCTCAATATCTGCAGAAAACAACAACTGTCTTAAGGGTGGATGCAACATAAAATTTACACATTTTACTCACATGATTAACTTGTCGGCCATACCACACAAAATCAAACTTTCATTAACCTGTCCCCCACCCCTGCAGGAGCTGAGGGTGTGCCTGAAGGGGTTGGGGAGAGGAGACTACTAGCATGCTGACCATGTCAAACCTGACAAGTGAACAAGATTACCATGAATGTGATGCCAGAAAATTACCACACCATCTAAAAATCCGCGAAACATATTTTGCTTTAACATACATAAATCAAACAGCCAACCTACCCATCCCGTCTCATTCCTTTCCCCACTTGAACAATCATTTGGAATTTATCACCTAAGTCATCCTAAAAGGTGGAACACATTCACTGAAGATCACTATTCACTCCAGCTATGGTAAATAAAGAGCTTGAAAGATTCAAATGAACGTAGATGCTAAGCAGGAAGTCATGTGTCCTTTTTTGTTTTTTAATCTGATTTAACTTCCTCAAAATAAAATTTTCCCTCTCCCTGAGATGACCATTACTAGCACATTAATAGCCAAATTTACTGAAATTTCAAACACTGAAAGGCAGTATCATCCGAGTAATTACAACTGATTCAAATACAATAGTGACTGCCATAGATTATCACTACAGCCATACTAGAGGTTTCCAACACATTTGATCTCTCTGCCCCTAGTCCCATAAAAAGTTGCAACAAAGCCATTACATAAGAGATCTTAATGCTGTTCACAGGTTTGACAAAATTCAAGAAGCCACAACATAAAAGGAACATGGAAATTGTTGTTGTGGGCATGAAAGTATACTGCCAAGACAATTGCATAGAATGTTCATTGCATTGTTACAAAAAATAACAAAAGCAGAACCATGATCCATATATCTCAAGAAAACAAATTCAATCCACTACATTTATGAAGGAAAAAAAGAGTGTAGAGGTTTACCTCATTGTTCAAATCTCTCATGAACTGAACAAATTTATCATGTCGGAGGCTTGCCTTTCCATCTTTTCCAAAGAAGTGCTCCACCAAACCTCCATTTTCCACGGAACCATGAACTTTCAACCCTGGTCGAAGCCCATCTCTGTGGACAGCCCCTTGTCTGTTCTGAGCTCGCATCAATGCCATCACTTTCTTAAACTCCTCCTTATCTATTTCCCTATATACAATAACCCCAAAACACATCAGGAAAAGAATCATCATAACAATCCTTTTTCCATAATCAGCATGCACATAGCTCATAAAAGCATCCAGATTATTAAACTACACAAAGCACATTTCAAAAAGCAGATAAACGCAGAATACAACAAACAAACCAGTAACAATATGCCCATAACAAAAGCTATATCTCTAACTGTCCAAGCTTTCAAAATACACACCCATTATTATTAAAGTCAAACATTCTGAAAGCCACAGTAAAACTTGATTCCGGGATACTGAGGAGCGTA
The DNA here is from genome assembly GCA_019202695.1 of Populus x sibirica. Classification (NCBI taxonomy): domain Eukaryota; kingdom Viridiplantae; phylum Streptophyta; class Magnoliopsida; order Malpighiales; family Salicaceae; genus Populus; species Populus x sibirica. The sequence goes on from JAGMVL010001443.1 coordinate 4,257,927, forward strand.
GCGAAAAAGATATACCTGTAGCAGAGAAACAAAAATCAGCCATACTCCACAAACAACCGACAATAAACACAAAATGCACTAACTAAACACGCATAGTTCATGCTGAAAATTCTTTCTACAACGAAAAACACCGCAAGGAGCATGCAACATCAGCAACTCACTCTTTGAAAGATATGAGGCCATCATTATTCACATCAAATAGCATGAAAAATTCCGAAGACGTGCATCTTAACTCGCCGGGATTCCTTTCCCCTTTCAAGTATCCATCTCTAACAAGATGGGATTCAGATGGAGGGAAAACAGGAACAACCGCCCGCATCAAATCTTCCGGTGTCATAAGCACCTCGCCATCTGGAGTTCTTAAAGACGCAAAGTACTCGAAAACCTAAAAGAAAAGGCAATCATTTTCAGTTTCTTCACGTATTCTAAAAATAATTAATCTTAATCAAACATTAATCACATTATTTAAATTAGGGAGATTACCTTTTCGGGAGGACTCCTTAATCTTATTCTCTTCTCGTAATTAAAGAAAATCTTTCTCCTAAACGCGTCTACAGCAATCAATTTAAAGAAATCAAATAAAAAAAATCCTTAATTAAGTGATCAATCATTAACGGAAGATAAAAAAATTACCTCCGAAAATGTAATTAGAGCTATAATCAGGTAAGGATAGTTTGGGAAGGAAAGAAATCAAGCGCCGATCATTGACCTTCGACTCCGTTGACCAGTCAGCGAAAGAGAAAAACTGCGTCGGTTTGGAATCGTTGAGTGACCAGTACATTAAGACAAAAGTGGAGCCTGCAGCGAGACCAGAGAACAATCTAGAAAGAGTCTTGCTTGTGTGATTGTCAGTGTTGGACGTGAAGGTAGTTATCAGCGGTAGAGGAGTGTTGGGTTGCGATGGGGTGGAGAGGTGGCGGGAATGGAGCCGTTGGATTAGGTAGAGTTGTTTGATGGATGGTCGTGATCTTTTGAGAGATGTTAAGGCAGTAGGCATGGTGAATAGAGCAGTGATCAGAGGAGGAAGAGCGATGGAGATGGAGAGGGAGAGGATAAGAGTTGAGAGAGAGCGCGACGCGTTTCTGTTGTCGAGTGGTTTGTCGTTTAAAATTCAGACGGTTATTTGTCGTTCGTGATATTTATAGGATTTTTTTGTTATTTTTTAATATTTGAGTGGGCCGATAGTTGATTTTAAGTTTTTGTGGGCCTAGTTCAATCTGGTCTGTACAGTTAATGGGCTGTTGTCCAGTTTTTGTTTTTATTGCAGGCTAAAAGTGGATAAAAATGATGCTACTTTTACACAAAGTCTTCCCTATGACCTAGTGATAGAGTGTTTTGTACTACGGTAGCAGTTATGATTTGAAAAAAAATATTTTATAAAAAATATTTTTAGTTGAGGTTGGTTTGAAAAAATAGATATTTGATTAAAACTATGGTTAAAATTGAGGTTGAACAAAAGGTAGTTTAATATGTTTGGTTAAAAATGTTTTTGAAATTGAGGTAATAAAATAATTTAATATGTGTGTGTGTGTGTATATATTGATGGTTTTTAATTTAAATATTGTAAATTTAACTATTGTTATTATATCATGAAATAAATAATACTTTATATAAAATATTTTTTATTGTTCCATTAAACTATCTACAATTTCATCACGTATAAAATACATATGACAAGGACTACAGTTTTCAAAAATTTCTTAAGAGCGCAACAACATCAGGTAAAATATAATCAGGAACAGAATTGAGATTGCGATCAAATTCCGTAAATGCGGCATCATCAAGCGATTTTCGTCGAATTTATGTAGTCATTGAATAATGTTTAACACTAGTTTTTCGAATAAAACACAATTAAAAATATTTTTTTTATTTTGTTGGGTTGGACCTGGTTCAATGCATTTTTAGCGTTGAACCGGACCGAACCTGTCCGGCCGGAACAATGGATCATTAAAGAAAACCCATGAACATTGGAGTCATGCTCCACTATTCATGGGTTTTCTCATCACAAGAAGCAGCAACGAGCTGCTTCTTGTAAACCTGTGGTTGTGCCACAGTTAATGGTGGGACCCACCAGTGCAAATTTGCAGTAGGAGCATTACCAAACAATAATATTTGTGGTTGCGGGTGAACCTTACCCGCAGCCACAATATCAAACAGCGCCTAGACCTGACCACCAAAGCTGGACATATATTTGATTTTTTTTCTTTTTATCCCTATCATTTTTTTGAAATTTGATTGAAAAAAAATGATTATTTACTTGCGCTACATTGAAGGTTTGGTCAATTTTTAAAAATAGAAAGATATTTATTCATTGCTAACGTGTTTTTAAGAAAAAAAACAAATTAAATTGTATAGGGGTTAACATAACTTAACTTGGTTGACTTCACAAGATTAAGTGTAATCTAGACAACTAGGAAAAAAAAACCAAAATACCCTAGCTATAAAAACTTCAAGTGGCATCTTTTGTAGAAAAAATACTGAAACAACAACATATTAGATTAACCCGAACCAACTCATGTTAACATATAAAATTTGTGATCCGGTTCATATGATAGTGATAACCTCGTAAAAAGCAATTTAAAAAAATATTTTGAATTCCAATTTTAAACTAACATAATGTTAGAAAATAAGATTAAAAAAACCATTTTAAAAAAGGCAAAAAAAAAACTCGGGTTAGCCTATCAAACCTGGATTATGATAACTTAATGGAAAGTAAATCAAAACAAATTATGAATCCACTACCCAACTAATCCAATGTTGAAGAATAATTTAAAAAAATAATAATTAAAAAGGGACTAGAAATGACTCAAGTCAACTCTAGTTAATTCGTTAAACCCTTAACTAGGGTCATGAGGTTGTAATAACCTCATAGAAAACAAACTAAAACAAATTATGTAGTTTAATTCTCAATCAACTCAAATGTTAAAGGATGAAATTGAAAAAAAAAATCGATTACAAAAAATGATAAAAAAAACCCCGAGTTAACCGGTTTAAACCACAAAATCATGATTTAGATTATGAGATCGAGATAATCTCGTATAAATTAAACCAAAATCAATTATAAAAGCGTAAGCTCACATGAAATATTGACATTATTATATAAAACAATAAAAATATATTTGTATTGGACCGTGTTTACAAACATCACTTGAAAAGCAAATTTCTGAAAAATATCCAAATAGCAATAGGGGATTAAATTGGTTTCAGTTCGAGCTTTAATGCTGCAAAAAGGGGATTGAATAGTATCATCTGAATCTTCACATTTTATAGGTGAATTCTACACTAAAGAAGAAGAAGCTCATACGCATGAAATTGGTTCATTTAATTAAATCAAGAAAACAATCTAATTCTCCTCGAGAAGTTAATGTGCAAATTGATTCTCCGAAATTTTTTACTAACCTTTTATTTTAAAAAATAATTTATAACATTATAAATATTTTCCAATTTTATCCTATTATTTTTTAATCTATAAATAATATATCAAATTACAAGTGTTTTTTAATTTCATTCTCTATCATTTTTTAATATATAAATAATATATCAAATCACCAATATTTTTTATTTTTATCCTTGTGATTTTTTTAATCTTTGAATTTAATCTTCATTCTCTTAATTTCAATTTATTTTGTTTGGGATCTTTTTAGTAATTATCTTACTTTTTTTCTAAATTTCATTCTTATTGCGTTTTTTTCTATCAAGTTCTATCTATGTTCTTGCTTTTTTTATGCAAGTTTTTTTTATTAATAGTTTTTCATCGATATCAAAACTAGACTGGTTAAAAATTAAACTTCTTGATTGAACTTAGATCCGGGATTTAACGAGTTGTGAGTTTTAAAGATTAGATCAGGTTTGCTTGTTTTTTTCTTATTTTTTTAAACTGATATTTTCTTATTTTTATTTAGTTTTTTAAAGTTTGTTTTTATATTTTTTTACGGTTTCGTTCTATTGGGTTAGCCTCCTAATTTTTTTTAATTTCACCCTTTATTATTTTTTAAGGTATGATTAATCTATCAAATTACAAATGTTTTTCAACCTCACCTCCTGTATTTTATAATCTTTCAAATTTGATCATCGTCCTTTTAGTTACTATTTATTTTAACTATAATCATTTTTTTAAGTTCATTAAATTTACGTTTTTTTCTATTAAATTTTACCCCCATTATTTTTGTTGCTATTTTTTTTGTTTGCTTTTGCAAGTTTTTTTTTATTAAAACTATTGTCCATGATTTTATCCTTTAAGAATAAATTGATTAAAAATTAAACTTCTTGATTGAACCATGGTCTAAGATTTCACGGGTTACGAGTTTTAAAAATTATACCAGGTTTAGAAGGTTCGCGTGGGTTTAGTTTTTTTTCCCCTTTTTATAAGCTGATATTTTCTTATTTTTTACGGTTTCCCTTCTATGCTAGCCCCGGGTTCATGACCAAGATCACCAGTTTCAAAGGTCAATGGAGGTTCATGTTTTTTTCTTTTTTCAAATCGATTTTTTTCCAATTTTATCCTTCAAACTGTTTTACCTGTTTTTTTTCCTTTTTATAAGCTGATGTTTTCTTATTTTTTACGGTTTGCCTTCTATGCTAGCCCTGGGTTCATGACCAAGATCACCGGTTTCAAAGGTTAACGCAGGTTTATTTTTTTTCTTTTTAAAAATTGATTTTTTTTTATTTTTATCCTTCAAACTTTTTTAATTGCTTTTCTTTCAATGAAATTATCCTGATCTTATGTCTATTATCGCAAGGTTTTCGAGTTCACCTGATTTGATAGGTTTTTTTATTGTTTTTTTTTTAATTGCTTTTTGTATATATATAATTTCACCCTACAATAATAGGTTGTTTGATAATTTAGATAGACTCAAGGATGATTCTTCTTAATTTTTTTTATTGTTGTTTTTTGTCAGTAATCTATTTGATGTTGTTATATATTTTCATATTATTTAAATTATCAAACTAACAATGATTCGAGGGTGATTTTTTTTGCCCTAGCATTTTTTTTCATGTCAAGTAAAAATCATATCCAGCCCCGTAGGCAACAAATCTAGTGTAGTATCATTTTTATTTTTGTTTTTATGTTTTAATTAATATAAACATAAAAGTTTTATTTTTTTATTTTAAAAATGTAAAAAACCAATAACCCAACGATTTACAAGAGTATGGTAAATGTTATTTTTTAATTTTTTTTTAATTTAAAATGCATTAAAATAATAATTTTATTTTATTTTTTAAAATTTATTTATTACATCAGCATATCAAAACCATAAAAAAAACTACAAAAAAATTATTTTAAAATATTTGTTTTAAAAAAAACAAATTAAAACTCAATACCAGACAATAAAGAAAGACTCAAACTTGAATTACTCATTAACATTTCGAGGTCCCACAAACATAGGAGCGATATGTACACGTGCATTGAAGATTTCGTGATCTGTCTCTTCTCCCATTCTTATCCAGCTTAAATGCCTGCAAGCACTTCACAGCTATAATCCAATAGCTAAAGTTATTTTTTTTTACCGTGGTAGTAATTGTTTTTAATATATTTTTTTATTTTTAAAAAATTAATTTTAATATCAACAGATTAAAATGGTATAAAAATATTTTAAAAAAATTTAAAAAACTTTTAAAATGAAAAAACAAAGAATCACGTACCCTCTCTCCTGAACAGGATCTCCGGAGAGACATCCAATCGTGGAGCATGGTCCCACTCACAAGGGCGGAGGAGGCAGGTAAAAAAGGACAATATAGACTACTGGTCAAGAAATATAGGCAGGTTCTGGTCCAACCATTAGTGGTCCCCAGCCCATTATTCTGACCAAATGCAGAATCTTTCAGTGTTTTGGAAGAAGATAGTTTTCCTTGTTTTGCGTTACTTCGAAGTTGAGCCTACCACCTGTCCAAGGAGCCAAAAGTTAGGGGGCAGAGGGAAGACAAAGCATCAACACGTGTCAACTTTGTCTTGGCTAGGTGACAATTATAGAAACGGGCCGACCCGTACGCTGTCTCGTGTTGGTGTTAAAGAATTAATTTGGAATCGCGTTCAATGCATAACCACGACTTTAATATTCGGCAAAAACTCGGTTTATTTTTTTTTAAAAAAAATATTGATTTGAATTAATCAACTTAATTCATGATTTGGTTTTAAAAAAATATTGATTTTAAAAAAATACTGGAAAGATGGATATTATTAAAAGGCTTAATCGAATAACTTCAAATAAAATTTTAAAAAATATAATAACATGGTTAAGTACATGAAGGGTTTTATCAAGCTATTAATCTCACTTTAAATTTTATGCATGAACAAGAAAGAACTATTTTCGTTTTTTTTTACGTGTGTTTTATTGTATTTTTAAAAATATGTGTATATATTATGCATTCCACGCGTGTGGAGAGGATTTAGCTTTCAAAAAGAAGAAAGATTATAAATGAGGGATCTAATTACAACTTAATTTTGAAATGTAGGGATGAAATTGAATAATGTATATATTATAGGAACTTAAATGTATATTATTTAAAGTGAGGCTGCTGCCTTCACCAGTCTATTAAAGAGTAAAAAAACATTTTATGTGGTCCCTCGAGTTTTGAAAATTGGGCATACGTACTCATTCACTTCAATTCAAGTCATTCATGAACTTCAAAATTAAAACAATATCTTTTTTTTAAAAAAATCAATCGGGTTTTTTACGTCATCAATCAAGTTAAATCAAATTATCTGTACGTTGATTTTCTTAACCCCCGAGCAGATTAAGGAGCAAGTTTGTGAGGTCTCAGATCAACTTGACGTGATTTTGACAGGCTGAGTTTTAATACTAATGTTGTTGCCACAAGCCATCTCTTCTCTCCAGCACCTCCAAACGGCCACCATGGATTTGCCTTTCTCCCGTCAAATATCCATCCGCCACCAGCCATCCGACACATCACAACCTTCTTCCCCTTCCTCTTTCTATCCACCCAAAATGCAACAGCCCCCCTACCCCACCACAACCATGAGCATCTATCACTTTCCCTAGCAGATCACCATCCACAGGTCACCACCAGCCACTGATATCTTTTTCTTTTGTACATCTGTTTATCTTTTCATTCTTTTATGTGAATGTCCTCGGGCTGGGTTTTGAATTAAAATATAGAAATCTTCTGCACGTGGATTAGAAAGAAGAAACTTGAATTGAAGGGAAGATTGAAGAGGGAAAGGAATGAGGGATGATGATTTAAAAAAAACTCGGTCTTGCCCGGTTTCGCAAGGCCACTGGGGTCCTGGTTGACGTGGGTTGCCCTGGTTTAACTAGGTGAATTTCTTTGGGGATTAACTACTGAGCCGTTCGGATTTTAAAATTATATTGCCTACTTTACATTTTATTTGTTTTTATATTATATGGTTCTTGAATCAAGTATTTATTTTTATTTTATTTAAAAAAATTTCATCTCTAAAGTTCTTTTTAGTAAGCTTTTTATTATATTTATTTAATATAACAAAAAAACAACTTTTTTTTTAACACTACAAGGAGTGGAGGGACATCACTAGAATTAATGGTGATATAAAGTATAAATATTATACCTAATATTAGGGGTGTTATGGCATTTAGAGTGTTCATGAATATAACGGGTTGAGTTTTGATCTATAATTATATTCATTCTAATTTTTGATATTTTACAAAATATAAATTCGACCTTTTTAATTTTGATGAACATATATTAGGTCAAGATAAAATTTTATGAATATTACAAATATCCACATGTTAGATATGTTAATTCTCTTATTGTTTGACGATGCTGAAAAATAATATCAAGTTGTAACGGTTGAGCTAGATAAGACTCCTAATATATATAACATAAAAACTATCACAATTTTTGTACAAAAAAAATCACAATTAATCATTTTATCAAATAATTATTGTGCAATATGATACTAAGTCAAACTAGCAGATGTAAAGTGCTTTAGGTTTGTGATTTTCTAAAAAAATAAATATTTAATCTGGATTCTTGAAATTTTTATTTTTTTTTCTTATGGTCTCTTGACAAAACATAAAAATTAGAATTGTACATCAAACTCTAGAAGAAACTTAAAGTTCATTACTTGCCAAGAACATTGGTTATATGGGTACGAGATAAAAAATCGATAAGTAATTAAGCATTTGAATTTTGATGAAGAGAATCGAAGGGAAATAGATTAAGAGAATAAGAGGCGGCTATGAGTATGAAGACGAGTGATGAATGCAAAATATACATATATTATAATTGCAGTAGGATTCTCTGCTTTCAAATTACATATTCAAATAGACATATCTTAAGTCTCAGACATCGAAATCATGGATTCTATAGTCCAAAATCATCTACACATCTAGAATTATAACTTTTATGAAGGATGTCAGATCGGATAAAATTGTTTTGAAAGTGAAAATCAGAATGCAGGTTGAAGGACGAAATTGATCTCTTGATCCGATGAGGAAACTAACAGTGTTGAGCATTCCACTACGGTTGAGAGTCTGATATAGAAACGGTGGACCTTAGGATTCAAGAAAAGTGCGAGATCAAGCCTCTAGCATCTTGTTAATGAAAGAATACAACTGGGATGGTCATATATTGCAATAAACCAAGTCAGAAACAAAATTCAAATTGCAATAAAGTTGGAATTATAGCAGAACTGTGATAGTAGCAGAGTTCATTTTCAACATAAATTCTGATGGATTTAACCAATCTTAAGATTAGATAAACAAGGAAGGAATGAAGTAACATTAGCGAGAAATAAAAAAAAATGAAGAGGAAAATATTATTTATACCAGGGACTAAGTTGTTTACATTTAGTTATATGGGTTGGGTCGAGTTGATCGAGTTTAAAAAATTTCAACCCGCACTCAACCTATAATATCAATTGATTAAGTTTTTTGACTTGCTATCATCTGTAATATTTTCATTATCTGACTTTGACGAATCGGGTCGGGTTAGATAATGCAAATATTACATATAAGTTGCTTTTTTTAAAAAAAAAACACCTTTAATGACACATACAATCCATGTTGTAGGTTTGTCTCTAAATGCAAGACCATGAAGATTAGCAATATAAGTCTAGTCGTGGATATCTGCAATACCCACAAAAAATGTAGCCCAACCAAATATATCAAATTCACTTGTGTTCAAAAATATTAAATGAGTTAATAATTAATAAAACACCAGAAGTTGGATTTGATATAGTTATTAACTCAAATCCGACCCAGTTATATCCATGAACACCCCTACTTGGTGTGTGTCGAACATCGTGGTAGCTTTTATGGTTACGTTAACAAAAAAAAAAAGGTTTAGACAAAATATTTTTAGTTGCAATTTTTTTTAAAATAGTTATTTGAATAAAATTATTTTGAGATGAATTTTTGCAAACAAAAAAAAAATAAGTCTTTATGAATGAAAACAAGTTATTTTAACTTATATAAAAATATTAGAGTTGATTCTTATTTTTTTTTTTAATTTTTGTTCTTGATTATTTTGCAGAATTTTGATTTGCTTTCAATTTTATCATATGTTATTTTTTTCAATTTGGTAATTATTTTTTTGATTTTTATTGTTCTTTTTGTTAAATTGATATTTCTTTTTAATGTCACCCTTCAAAAATTTTATTTTTATTTTTTATTTCAATTTGCTATTTTTTTATTTCGATTTTGATCCTCTTTTTACTGCTATTTTTTGTTTTGAGTTCTTTTTTATATAATTGAAGTTTTTTTTTTAATTTCATCATTTATCATGATTTTTCTAGATAATATGTTTCTAATCTAATAACTTGGATCATATGTTTGAAAAGTTAATATGGGTTGAGTTTGTTTCTTTTACGCTTTCATCGTTCAATATTTTTTTAATGGACTATGTGATTTTTTTCCCTCTATCTGGTTATCCCGAGCATATGATTTGGCCATACATGTGGTGGAATAACTCAAGTTGGCCCAACCCTAATTATTAGAACTACATATTTTTATGTTAATTCGAGTTGATACAAGTCTATTTTTCTACCCAATTTTAACTTTTCATTCGAGTTGATAAGTTTATTTTATAATTTAATTTTAATATTTTGGTATTTAATGGGTTGGGAATAAACTATATCATTTGTTATTTTCTAGAAAAATATTTAATTTAATCTATATGTTATCGATATATATTTTTTATCATATAATTAAAATAGAAATAACTTATTTAATTTAAACAGATCACAAATTTTTCTTTTGTATTTAAAATACGTTTACAGCTTCTAAATTTTACTATCTTTTTTTTTAAAAAAAAATAGCGTGACTAAGCGGCATGGCGCGGGTCCACTCCTAGTATTACTCTGTAACTAGGGCTACAAACCAGTTTAAAGGTTAGCCAAAAAGTAAACAAAATTTCATTTATCAAAATTGGCTAAAACTATAAACTTACTGTTTATTCACGAGCTCGAATGGTTAATTGACCAACTCAATGTTGACTTTTATGTACGAGGCGCACGTGCCACTGCTTCTGTTTCAAATTCATAATTTATTTGTTGATCTTGGCCCAAGGTATATTCTTCAATATGGAAAAAATAAAAATAAATTTTTTATTAATTTCAAATATTTCTTCAGAATATTTTTTCTGTTCAAAATGATTTTTCCACTCATCCGATTATCATCTTTCAATTCCAAAGCACCAACAGATATTTCTTATTTCCTCAAAATTTTCAAACTAGTTTCTTTTTAAATTTAAATTTCGTTGATATTTTCCAGAATATTCTCCAGACACATTGCGCCAGCTGTCTTTAGCTATCGAATCTTCTTTCCCAAATAATTTTTCCCCATATTATTCCTTGCAATTTAAGGCCATTTTTGTTTTATTTATTATATTTTTTCCTCGAAAATTGCCATAATTATTGTAATTATCATTACTTGCTTAATTATCGTTGAAACCTCCGAGATCGGTTCCATAGTCTCCCCACTAAGCAAAAGGAAAATTAACCTTCAAATCTCCAATCGGTTCACAAAATTTGGATTCCAAATCCTAACCAATACGCTACGGCAAATACATTCCTGCACCGATTAACAAAAACATAATTAATAAAATATAAAAATAAATAACCAAAAAAAGGAAACAGAAAGTACCTCGCACCAAACACGACGATGTGATGAACGGTAACGGCACACGTAACGGACGACGAGTGACGGTACGGTGGTAAACGGCAAGCATAACGCTGCAATCACCACGAACGCATCTGAAATCAATCTTTGGAAAATTTTGGAATCAAATTGATTTAATCCATGATTATAGGGATTAAAAAATTAAATTCTATCCCTTAATTTTTATCTTATTTTTAATTTAGTATTTAGGAATTCAAGTCCCAAAATCTCCTTCCATAGCAATTGATATGTACAATGAAAAGGATTCCCTTCCAATCTAAAGTCCAACACAAAATCTAACTCTTCCGAGCTCACTCAGTCTCTAGCTCGGCCGCCAGTTACCGACTCGTTGTGGATCTCATGCGTCCACCTCCCGCAGATCCGACACCGTCCAGAGCGAGTTGACTCAGCTATGCACACCATGGCCGCAAAAAAATATGAAAGAAACCATGAACACCAACCTGTAACTGAAACCGTCAAAATCAACAAATCTCATCATCGGCGTTTGATATGATCGATAACCGACTAGGCCGCGGCTGGAAGGCGCCTCTCCTCCGTTGCTGATGCGATGAAGGCCTGATCAAAGCCGTCAATGCTCTCTTCACCCACTCGCCTTCAACGCCACCGATTCTAACCAGCGAATTCGTCATCGCAGACCGCCGCATATTCAACCGGTTTGGAGTAAACGGCGCCGGATTGGCCGAGCTCGGAGTGTTTTTATGCAGACTACACCGAAACGAGCCTCGATGAGTTGTAGGCGAGCACATGCAGGTTCTCTTCGGAGCCGAGATCGGACGGCTATGATTCTTTTTCGAAACGGATATTGACCGATTAGGAGAGATGGATCGGTCAATAGAGAAACGAAAAGAAGGCGAGAGAGGAGATGTTGAGTAAAGATTGACACGAGTCGGGGACGCTGATCGTTGATGAGAATTCTGAAAAAATGTGGATGGTGGAGAATAAAAACTCGAACTTGTGGAGGAAGCAAAAGCAGAAGCTGATGAAGAAGACAAGCTGTTATTATAGTGCGTTTGTAATCCTCGACGGGGTGATAGGGATCGTAAGACAGGACCGCTTGATCTTCTCGACTGTGAAGAAGCGGCCGCCATTGTTGCAGAATAAAGGCTTGCAGTATTTTTTTCTTAGTTGAGGAGACAGAGGAAGAGGGAGAGGAAGTAGAAGAAGAACAAGGAGATTTTCTTTTCTTTTTTAAGGGGGCTTTTGGGGAGTTGGTTCAGCAAACCTTGCGAGTCTCCAAGGTTGTATTTATAGGTAGGAGGGAGGAGGGTATGGGTGTAAATAATGGGTGTTTGAGGGGTCTTCTTAGGGATTTAAGTTTGTGTCTGTTGAGTTAACTATGGTTAAGGTGCGGTGAGTCTAACTAGAGGGTGGAGTAAGGGGGTGTCGATTCTGATCTGACGGTTAGGATTTTGCGATGTGAACAGCAAGGCAACGAGAAAAGGAGCCGTTTAGATACCAGCGTTTCTGGGCAACTGCTAAAGCTGCCATGTGTAAAGTTTTGGGAAACGGTCAGTTTTGTAAGTACGAGAATGTAGTGGTGGTTTACTAGTTTCTTCGAAATTACCCGATGCCATGGTTAGAGGAGTTTTATGGGTTTCAAACTCTTAAACGGTCCCTTTCCCTTCCATTTTTCCCAAACGGGGCGTTGTCATGGAACTTTATTTTTTGAAATGTGTTGGATCGATGTTAGATGTTTATTTATTTATTTATTTTAAAAATAGTTTTTATTAATGCGAGCTGTAAAAAAAAAATGATATTTGTATATGAGTTTATGGTTCAGTTTAAAATTATATTCTAAATAACATTTTATAATTATTTTTTTATATATTTTTAGATCGTTTTGACATGGCAATGTTAAAAATAATTTTTTAAAATTAAAAAAATATTATTTTAAATAAAAAATATTTTAAAAAACAATCATTATCGTACTTTTAAATATCATTATATTATTTAAAGATTTTAAATTTAAATATATGAGAAAAATACATTGAGTAAAAATCAATACATTCAACACCTGTGTGATCTGCTGAATATATCATCAACGACGTTGGCTGATTTGTTAGACTGGTTCAAGAATCAAGCTGGTGCTTTCGTCCCGGCATTTTATGTGATGGATGAGGGCATTGCTTACGGCAAGACTAGCAATTTCTTGTGTCAACTCTTCTATTATGGAATAGTCTTTGTCAGAAATTTACGCATTAATCTAATTATTTCACAATAATTATTTCTTGGGCCTGATAAAAACTTGGTCAGCCCACTCAAGAATTCAGCTTTGCAAGTTTTCTACTCTTTTTTTTAATTATTAACTCAAGGTTAGCTTGCATCATTTAAATTAATTCTATAAATCTTAAAGTTAATAATCATATAAACTTCTAATAACGATGAGAGAACTCGAACTCGTAACTATCATAACTATTAAAAAGCAAACTCAGATCTAACCAATTGAACTACCCCTCACTTGTTTTCTACATTTTGAATCAAGTATATTGACAGTTTAGACATTACTTATTTTTCAAGTTTCAAGCATGGCTGTAAAACTTGGATTAACACAGTGATTTATCTCGGATTCAATTTGATTTAAGATTTGAATTGATTTGGATTAAAAAAATAAAAAAAAAATAAAAAAGCAGATTGACTTGTTTATCTATTCTTGATACAATCAAAAAATTAATTGATTTAAAAACAAAATTGATTAAAGCGATACTGTTTTTATTTTTTAAAATAATTTTTTAGTTGACCCTGACCCGTAATCTGGAATGTACCCTGCCCTTGAAATCTGTTTTACAACATGGCTTTAACTACTCAGAGTTTTGTTACCCTTTATTACCTGACAGTCAAAGAGTCAAGATTCCGCAGGACTAGTTTCCTCTCCGGCCCACGTAATTACTCCGAAAGACAATCAATTATATTTTTTTATTTTTTAAAAATTATTTTTGATATTAATATATCAAAATGATATAAAAATATCTAAAAAATATTAATTTCAAGCAAAAATAAATATTTTTTTTTTAAAATACTTTTAAAACAAAAAAATAAACAGTAATTTAATAAATAACTACATAGACTGTACTTAAGTTTATCATAATTAATTTTTAACTCCACCTTTAAACCCTAGCCACTCCTTGGGCCCTCGCCACCAACTTGTCCGGTGCATTGTTGGATTACCGGTCTGGTTTAAGCCATAAGCTGTCAATACCACCTGTCCAAGCTACATTGGCTGTGAGAAAAATAAATCGGAGAAACTGAGGGCTCAGGTATTTTAAAATGGCACCCACTCTGTACGTGTCCTTAACCTTGTCATAATTAGAGTTGTTTTATCTCTGCTGACAATATTCCCACAGAAACAGCAAGTTTCAATAATGAAATTGTTTGAACTTTAGCCTACTTGCCTCCTTCAGAGGATCAAAGATTCAACAAGCGAGAGACAAGCAGATCCAGATCAATGCCCTCCTCCCTTTTCTTTAACGTTTGTCAACAGTAAGTTGATTGCGATAAAAGTCTCCTTGGCTAGCCTGAGGAGGTTAACAGCTAGCACTGCACTGCTAGTATTTTATTTCTTCTTAATTCCTCACGGCCTAGCCTCAGCCTTCTCGTGGTTTCAGCAGTCTCTTGGGTGGATAATGCCCCCTGCAGATAAGGTTTGAAACTTGATATAATATTATGATCTACAAGGGACGTTACCTCAAGCTATTGGAAATTCCAAGGTGAAAATAAATAATGTTGTAAAATTGTTAAACCTTCTGCAAGGGGGGCAGCGTGACAGCTGAGACAGTGATATTGAGTAGACAGATTTTTAAATGCCAAGTATTTGGGGATATTTTGTATACAAAGTGATTGTAATTTGAAAATGATTGAACTTGACCTTCATTTTAGTATTGCCAAATTGTCGGAGATCATGAATTTTTAAGTTCATGTTGTCAGCTTGAAAGATAAGATCGAGGTAGTCTCCATTTTCATAAACCCAGCTGAAATGGTTAAATTCCAGCCACAAACAGTATTCTCCTGTTGTAGAACTGGCTTCATCCAACTCGGAACATGAATTTACCAAGTTTATTTTAAAATAATATTATTTTAATTTATTTTTAAATAAAATAATATTTTTTTAAATAAAAATAAAAAAACTTGAAATTAATCCAGTCGGGTTTTATTTTTTTTAATTAATTTTAACTAGATCAGCTTCAAATTAATTTAAAATAAAACTCAGCCCATTTTATATTAATAGATTACTTAATTGACCAGCTGGACATGAAAAAGTCTTGTAACCATGATAGCATGCCAAGGTATTAAAGATAAAAATAAATATCATAAATTAAACCTTGTGGTATTGATGTAAGAAAAATAATCCAACCAGACATAACTTTTGTCCGATCTGCATAATTTAAATTTTAATGAAGTTCGGCTAAGTTTTGTACCATGATTAAGCACATTAGCTGTCTTTATAAAACCTTGTTTACTAGATATCAACGACGTTAATAATATTATATGTCGGCATATTGTTTCTGCCTCAGAAGCCTTGTATAGCCGACTAATGTTCATGCTACTAGCCGCCTGTGGTCAGTGTATCCATATCTTGTAGAGGATCCAACGTCCCATGAACATTTTACAGACAGATGGGCTTGTAGCCATTTGATAAAAATAAAAATAAATAAATTACGAGGCAGTATTAACATGTTTGGAGTTTCGATTACTTTTTAAAGTGTTTTTCATTCAAAAATATATTAAAATAATATTTTTTTATTTTTTAAAAAATTATTTTTAATATTAACGCATCAAAATGATTTAAAAACATTTAAAAAATATTAATTTAAAATAAAAAAACTAAAAAAATTTAAAATTTTTACGAGCCAAAAATCCAAGCAGTTAACGTAGAATTGCAGTTGTGGTTTCTAATGATGAGTTAGGTGGAACTGAAACTATCTGATGATCTCTCCGGCAGTGGGTTTGTTTTTTTCACCATTGATATCATTTCAATTTGAGATTCAAAAGGAGATTAAGAAAAAACATGAAAAGTTTTATTGGAAAATGATTTATTTTGTTTTAGATTTAACATATGTTTAATATTGTGATGTAATATGTTTTTACACGAGTTTTTTAATTAAAATTATATTAAAATAATTTTTAAAATTTTCTATTTATAATATTAGTATATTAAAATTAAAAAAATTCAATTTAATATTTCTTCGAGTAAATATAATGACAAATAAATTAAAGGGTCAGTAATTATTGTGCTTCTCGATCCAATCATTATGAATTGACAAGTATAATATAAAATAGTAAGAAATTGGCTCTAAAATATTCGACCGTGAAAAGAAGGTGGTAGAATGGTGGCGAGCACTCTCCGCCAATCACGAAAGGAGATCTGAGTGGCTGGAGTCTACATTTTGAACGAAGAAGATCATTGATTTAAAGAAAAAAAAAAGCGTGACAGTTGGGAAAAGAGAGACGCCCTCCCCTCACATGGTGGTTTGCGGTTGGGAAAATGGAGAACGGTTGGTTGAAATTAGTTGCATAGTTGTGTGGCGGGAGACATGGAGTTCTCGGAGCGCAATAATACATCATATGGCAAAAAATTCCACTGGCTTAGTGATTTTAATTTAAAATGATATATTAAAATAATATTATTTTTTATTTTTTAAAAATCAACACATTAAAATAATTAAAAAACATAAATAAATAATTTTTTATGAAATATTATTTGGAATGCAATTTATTATGAGAAAAAAGAAAATGTATATTGATGCTTACCTTCTCTCGGAAGTCCATCAATGTGATGCCAGCCCACTTTTATGTGCATCACGACTATGTTTAGGAAGCGTTTGGAAATGCGGTTGAAATCGCATTTTTATAAAATCTTAAATTTTTTTTTGTTAAAATTTAATAAGGTTTGTACGTTTTGAATCGTTTTGATGTGTTGATGTCAAAAATAATTTTTAAAAAATAAAAAAAATCATTGGCATGCATTTTGACACGAAAAGTTATTTGAAAAACAACTGCTACCACACTACCAAACATACTATTAGTGCTTCATCTTCAAGCTATGAACCTTCCATTTAGGTCTTTTTTTATTGCAGGGTTGCATACAATTTTTTTTATTTTTTATTTTTGCATAAAGAAGAGGTTACCATAGAGATTATTTATATATATATATTAAATTCAAGATCTTGGCTCTATACTGTAGCATCACGGGGCTCAATTCCTCGATCTCCTATGGTTAATTTGAAAAGCGGGAGCGAGCTTGCCAGGCATGGGGTGTTTGACACGTGGCTAATATTTTCCACTTCGACAAGGTTCGTGTTTTCCAAGAACTGAAGGTTGTTGGATTGAATTGTCTCTTATAATTGTCTGAATATAATAAATTTATCAATTTGATATAATAAGATTTTTCTAAAATTTTTATTTATTATCATGTCAAATTCTCATGATTGGTAAGTAGTGTTTGAAAATATTAAATTGTATTGTATATAGAAAATAATAATTAAAAAGTTCCCCCTGTGTGACATATATAAATTACACTTTCTTTTTAGTAGTCGCCATTAAAATTTCAAATTAGACGATAAAAAATAATATTTTTTTTATAAATCTTAAAAATAAATTTATAAATTTTTTGATTTCACTATCAAAGACGTGAAGGTCTTAGAAATTCCACATATCTACAGTAAAACAATATTTTAAAAGGCGTTATGAATAATTAACGCACAAAAAAACAAAAACTATACATCTCCTCACATTATACTATTAATTATAATATTTTTTTATTTAATTTTTTAATATTACATTTACAGGGGATTGTGCTCATACCTTTTTTTAATTTACTTTTACAGGTGTATTTTAAACTCATAACCTGAATTGCGGGTTTGACAGATTGATTCAAGTTTTTTTTTTTAATTTTATCATTTAATATTGGGTTAACTGAGAATTAAATTTTGTGATTTATTTCAATATACTTTCTATGATATCTCACGAGTCGTGTCATGAGTCACGGGTTTGATGTATGTGTTAATCCTGATTGACTCAAGTTATTTTTTATGAAGTTTTTTTAATTGATTTTTTTAAAATTTTTTCTTTCAATATCGGTTTATTGAGAATTGCACTTCGTAATTTATTTTAATTTAGGTTATTCCCGTCTCAAAACCCGGGTCGCAAACTTGATAGGTTAACATGAGTGGACACGAGTTATTTTCTAGGTTTTTTTTAATTTTTTTTTTAATTTTATCATTGGATATTTAGTTCATTAAAAATTGAACTTCATAATTTTTTTTATTTGTTTTTCATTGAGTTATTATGATTTTATGACTTTGTATGCAGATTGATGGGTTGATCCAAATCAATTTAATATATTATTGTCTTAATATTTATTAAAAGAATCTTATACTAAATATTAATTGTGAATTAAACTATATTTTTAATTGTTGAAGATGAATGAATCATGTTAAATTAATTTATATACTGTCTTTTTAACTAAAAAATTATTAGTAATGCCTAAATATGTTTTTATGTTAAAAAATCTGAGAGACCCCGCAAGCAAAGCGCGTGAGAAATGATGTAGCTGGATTGAAAAGGAGAGGCGAATAAATTAATTTCCCAAAGGGGTAGTCTAAACGATAAGAAAAGCTGAACCTCTAGTATTTACAGTGGGCCCAAACCTGGCAAGTTAAGTAACCGAGGAATGGGACCCCCCTTGTTTTTCGAAGAAAGGGAGGGCAGACAAAAGTCGGCCTCGTAGCCCACCAGCTGTTGATTGTTGAAGGGGCCATCTAGAAAGATTATTAAAAATGAGCATTCTAAATTGAAAACGAAAACTTTAAACAAATAATTCTTCTTCTTCTTCTTCTTCTTCTTCTTATTATTATTATTAAAAATAGTTAATTAATATATGAAAAACACTGTAACTATATAGCTATTTACACTGTTAACTAAATCAGTGTCATGACTTTTTTGCCCTTCCACCAAAAAAAACTTTACAGTGATTAAATAATGATTTAGGTTTTTCATAATAATTTTTTGGTAATTATAAATTCAGCTGAGGAAAAATTTCATATTTGACTAAAAAAAAATAAAATTGAGCAAGTGTCCGGGGCGAGTAAAGGTGCTAATGCCTTTTAGGTGGTGTGTACTGTGTTTTCCGGCGTCAAAAAATGCCCTTCCTCTTTCTCTCCTCACCATAATCTTTCAAAAATTATATTTTTCAATGTAGTTCTTGATTTTTTTCTTGCTATTTCATGAAAATTTTAGAGGTTTTGAATTTCATCATTCAATTTTAAATTGATGGTATTATATTTTTCAATTTGATCCGCATTATTTTGATTTATAATTTTTTTCTTGATTCTTTTGTAAAAGTTATTATTATTTTTAATTTCACCCTTCAATTACAATATTATTTTTATTTTTTTATGTCAATTTGGATCCTCATTCTTTTTAATTTTGTTATCCTTTTACTAATTTTTTTTTTTAAATTTACCCTTCAATTAAATATATAATTTATTTTTTATTTTAATTTCGATCCTTATTTTTTTAATTGATATTTTTTGAAATCTTTTTGTATAGTTAAAATTATTTTTTAAATTTTATCCTTTAATATTTAATTGATTGAGAATTAGACTTCATGATTTTTCCAGATTAGGTGCTTCGGGTCTAACAACTTAAGTCACAAGTTTGACAAGTTAGCATAGTTTTTTTTTTTTTTTAAGAAATGATTTTATAATTCTTTTTATTTTTTTATAAAATTATTCCAATCACATAATCTGATCCGTGAGTTTAGCGGGATATTCCGGATTGACTTAACCATAATTAACTTGGTTAAATGTTTGTCATGACTGATTTTTTAATATTCCTTTTGCATTTCAACACCTAAACATTATTTTTTTACACAAAAATATATTCTAGCACCGGGCGAAGAACGGGCACCAATACTAGTTATCTCTATTGTGCTTCTTGAATTCACATTTTCATAGTGATATTTGTTGTAGCCTTTCCTTGATCATGATTTTTGTTTTAGCCCTTCCTTGATAATAATGAATTCGATATAATAAGAAATTAGTGTTCTTTGGAGGATTTTTTTTTTTGTGCGGCTGAGTCAACAATGTTACCCATATCATCTGCCTCCATTGCTTAAATTTATGTAAGAAAGTCAATGAGAATAGTTCTCCGCTTCCCAGAACCCCGTCTCGAGGTTCCTGTAAGGGTCGCATTTGTAAGCGGCCGCTATCCCTATGAAACGTATACCGTGTTTTGATGACATTTATTATGTTATATTCAATTCAATTTAGTCATTAAATATCACATTGCAAGATACATATTTTTCTTTAAAAAATTACCAAAAAATAATCCATCAAAAAATCATAATTAAAACTATATAAGGATGATTTCTTATTTTAAATTTATCATATACTATAATGTGTTTTTTCTTTTTTAATCCCTTATCAGCTGGTTTTTTGTTTTATCAACCCGTTGTAATGTTTTGATATTTTACAAGGAAACTTGTGGAATTCGCATTATTAGATGATTGACTCGTGCTATGTTGTTTACTGTAACTTGGGTATTTTTTTAAAAACCTTGCTAAACAGACTATTTCAATATGTCTTTTTATATAAAAAAATTCAGAGTGTAAATAGAAAAACTTATCGTTGAAGTCTTAAAAATACAAATAGTTTAGAAATAGGGTTTTCAGGTTTGGATAATTGATTAATCAATTGGCCATAATAATCTCATTTATTCTTCCTAGTTAATGAGGTTGATAACTTGTACTAGGTGCTTAGTAGGTCAAAGTAATTTGTGATTAGTATTTGCAAAAGGTTGCATTTGGTGAAGGTGAAGACTTTACAATAATTAAATAAATATCTTTTAGAAAAAAAATACAAAAATATTTTTAAAAAAATACTTTAAAAATAAATATACATAACATCATACATAAATATCCCAAGAATTAAATATCTCATAAATTAAATGAATACATACAACAACATCTAGAAAAGTAAAACATATATGATAAATCTTGACTCTTCTCGATCCAAAAGACCGAGCATGTGAGGATTTTAAACGTTGCTGCTGCTCACTTTTGCTCTTGTTCCACTGACAAATGCATTCAGAATCCCATTTCATTCTTTCCTGTATACTTGTGTGAAAACCTTGCATCGATCGAGCTCTGCAGAGAGCAACGAGAGAGAATAGTATAATGGATCGAATAATATCTTTTCTCAACAAATGGCAGCAATGCAATTACTAGAAAGTCGGGCTGCGGCTTTTGAAACACAAGGTGTTCTTCTTTTTTTTGAAACACAAGGTGTTCCGTGACTTCTATTAGACAATTATAACAATATTATAAATTCAACCCTGCTTGCTTTACCGGTGAATCTGATAATTCGCCGACTCCAATTCTTACCCAGGTTTGCTTAATGCTGGTCCAAGAGGAAGATAATCTAGTAAATCCGATAATTCGTTAACTTATGACCTGATTGACTAGATTAAAATCCAGATTAAACTCATTTTGATTTAAAAAAAAGTATTTTTTTTATATGATGTCATTTAATTTGTTTTTTAAATATAATATTATTTTAAAGGAACACAAATCAACTCAGACCCATATACCCTGTGATAAAGGAGGAGTTCTATAACTATGAATTATATAATCCACGTGGCGTCTTGCATATGCTTGTTGACACGTTATCAAACACACAAATGGCAATGCTTTGTTTAAACTTAGTTTTGATTTCAGGTCCAAAGCCTCAATTTTAGAATAAACCAGGCCGAAGGCGGCCCTCAAATTTTGGAACAATTTTTTTAAGGAATTGTAGAAGGTGAAGCTCCTTTTTGTAATTTCTCAGCCTAGTAGTTGGGCAAGCCCATTTGTTTTTGATTGCTACAATAAGTAGATATTAGAGAGAATAAATCCCATTTATTTTTGCATTTCATTTTTTTTATTTTAAAATATATTTTTAGCGTTTTTATACTAATATTAAAATAATTTTTTAAAAATATTATTTTAATATATTTCCAAACAAAAAATATTTTTAAAATATTTTTGTTCAAATTTTTGTCTTGCTCTACTTAGAAAGCTTGAAACAATGTCACAGACAGGCTTAAAGCACATGTTGATGGAGGTTACACTTGACAACAATTCCAGCATAACTTGGAGAAAGTACCAAAAGACGTTAATGCACGTATACAAAGCAGCAAATCAAACCGAAGAAGAAAAAACCTCTTCAACCAAATGCCAACAATATGATGAAGTGATCTAAATTTTCATTTCTCAGGAACTTTTTTCCCTTTCCGAACCTTGTGCTGATTCAGACACTAGCTGCTTGGAATACACACGGTGCCGCCTTTCTCTACCATATATGACCCAGAAGATTAGAGAAAGCATAACTGCAGTAGAGACCATCACCAAACCTATGTAGATCCATCTACTGTATCTCCTGAGACTTGGACAATGATCCTTGTATATGTCACTGAATGTTTCCCTTGCAAAAGTGCAGTCTCCTAGCTCAATCAAGAAAGGAGCATAATTATTCAATCCATAGCTCACATTTATTGCAGCTGACATTTGGCTGTAGAATGCAGGGGTCAAACGTCCTGTCGTAGCGCATATCCCGGTTGGTGAAACCTGACACACATAGCTACTCCATACCTGAACAAGTTGAGCAAAAACGTTGAATAATTCTTCCAATTTGTGGCATGAGGGAGTTTGTAAAAGTCTCCAGTTTCTTTGCTGATGTAATGTTATTAAGGGAAATCTTAGGCAGAATGAAAGGGCTGGCAAGACTTCGTTGAATCCTGCCTTTACTTTATAGCCTAGTAATGGTTCCTTCAGTACATATGCATCTTAAAACTTCAATTGTTTCTGGCTTCTATTAATTACCTGTGTAGCATTGGTCAAGTCCACCTCACCAGCACTGCAAGGCCGAATCGTCAAGTCGGCATAAAATGGGTTGCAGAGTATTGGCACCAACGGACCAGATTGGTTGATGTACATTGGTTTGAAGTTGGGGGAGAAGTTGAGATTAGAAACATTAGTGATGACCTGGTTGACCACTTCTACAAGCTGGGAGGTGATTTCCTTGCTCTTTATCAAAGTATCTTGGGTAGTTGCTTGGTCCACACAGGGCAGAATATCGTCTAAAGCTGTATGAGCAGTGGGGTTGTGCACCCAATGATCCATAGCGACACAAGTATCTCCAGCCACGCTAGCATGTAAAAGAAAGAATAATTAGAAATTTGGTGAGGGAATCATAAATAAATAAAAAAAATTTAAGAGAAAAATGAAGAATTATAAAGGAAATATGAAATCTAAAAGGACTACTTGTAATTTCTTTTAAGCACACTAGCTTGCAGGTTAAGAAACAATAGCGCTCCTCGAACTAGTAAAGGTAGTGCACTTGCAGTGTGTTTGTTATCCCAGCCCCATCATTCTAACGATGTCCATTTTGAAGACTATATCCGTGTCATAATGCGACAGCATTCTATTAATCCATTAAGGGACTGGATAAATTTGGAGTTAACATGAGATGCTAAACGAAGTTCGATAAGAATTAGATCCACCACCCTTTAAGATCCTTTTAACTTCGAGTCTAATAAGGGATTCATAGAGTGATCGCCTCCTATAAAAGGATGCTTCCAGTTGAAGTGAGCACGGTGAACAGGCTCAACAATTAGACAAAGCAACCATAGAAGTAGAAACAAAACAGTAGAGGGGAAAGAAGTTACAGAATTGAATATGAAAGATGAACGAGAACATGATATAGGTGAATCATTTTGGAGATAGTTGAAACAAAGAGATCAATGTTATGTGTGGTGTGATATCCAATGTGGTACAAACAGTTTGATCCTTGTTTCAAACATGATCACTAGAATTATTTCGGACTAAGAATATTTAAGTTTCAAATGGTAGGACAGATTCACTGTTTGGAAAATTGTTGACAGTAACTACAGATCAGTCTTCTCTTTACAAATAATACCAACCAGAAGGCTGTAAGAAGATGATTTTCACATTTCTCACCACAAGGACTAATCAAAATATTCTAGTGAGTTTCAACCCACTAGATGATAAATGTCAGCAAAGAAATTTAGTTCAGTGGACATAAGAGTTGGTATCTGTACCAAATAGACTTTCACGAGACATCTGCAACTGGACCAATAAGCATAGTCAGCAGCATATAACTTACTTGTGGAGAAGAAGGAATGTGCCACACAAAATGAATGTTCCAGCAACAAGAATCCATCCAACGATGACCAGGCTGCAACAATTATATGAGGTTCATCAATCGAGAGCAGGTAACAATTAAATGCAATAATACTGAGACTACTAGACAAAGGGGCACGAATGTTGAGATATAGAAAATCACTTACATGTACACTAGGAACTGCATGCCGAAAATTGAGAACACTAGAACACAAAAACTCAAAACATCATTACATGCGCTTTGCAACAACTTTTAAACATTGGAATTATTCACACGTTATCTTATCAAGAAAAAAAGAAGAGGGCTTACAGAATCCAAGAAATGTTAGGAGAAGCATAATAGCAGCAGTAGTAATCAGTGCCACTCTCCTGCATGAACATGCTCATTATATGATCAAGATGACCTACTCAATCAGATACAATAAGCTTTGGTATCTTTCAACTTACACAGAATCCAGGAGATCTTTTATGTCTTCTGAATTATCCACCGTTTTGTCAGCAAGGACACTAGCAGAAGAATTAATTCTTGTGCCAATCTGGTCAATATCAGTTTGGACATTAGAAGGTAGAAAAACTTCATCAACTCCAACTAGCTTGGCTGAAGCAATAAAATCTGACACAGCCCTTAGTTTATCGACCGTGGTGTCTGCCTGATTCACAACATACTCCAAAGTTTCTGTTGTGCTTTTGTGAAATCTTTCCTGAGCAGTATATAGAACAACACATCCAATCCTGTGGCCAAAAAATTCAGCATTAGTTTCTTCATAATAGATTGATGCATGTATACACAGGAGAATGCACATATGCGCGCGCGCGCGCGCGTGTGAGAGAGAGAGAGAGGCATCTACATAGCACAAATGCTGAAGAGAATGAGGAAAACGAGGGAGAGAGCATAAGCTGTTTGAGAGTAGCCATAGCGCTGCCTTTTGCAACAGAAATGACAAAGGCAACCAAAGAGTAAGCACAGCCCAAATACCAGGAACCAGACTGCAGCAATAGCAAACAGAGGAGCTGCAGTGAAACCTACAGACTGCATTCAAACAAAATTTTCAGCTACCAGAGAACTCTCGAAGAAATCAGAAAATCCAGCCTAAACGCACAATTAGAATGTGGTTAGTATCAAACAAGTAAAATCCAACACAGAATGTCCATTCAATAACTCCACATTGTTTTCCTCGAGCATAACATCCACCGATAACTTTTCATCACCTGCTAGAAGGTAGATTATTGATTAATGCTGTTATTTTATTTTGATTAACTTGAATCATTTGCCTAGACAAGACTATTATTCTGGTTCAAGAATTTAGATAACATGCAAGGCACATTTCAAGCAAGTAGCATTAAACACTGCTTGATATCAAACCATATCAACAGCATGCCTCATCACAATGATTCTCATAACGATATCGGATATCAGAACTAGCAATTTGTTATCTTCAACAAACTGTAATGAAAAGTATTTACACTGATTTCAACAAGATTCTAAGATTATTGGTATTTTTCTTGATTAAAAGATTAGAGAAATCAGCAATTAATGATTGAATGTTGCTAAACTCTGCATATTTTTTCCAGTTCTATTAATGAATGCAAATTGGGATCTTTCCTCCATCACAAACAATAATGACATTCATTTCATACATTGTCTCTAAAGCACCCTGACCATAAACTAGTACATTACATTTACTTCTTTCCCTGCATAGCATATTGGCATGCTGACAACATGTTAGAAATGTAAGATCCAATCTAGTAATTGCCAACTGGTAATTAAGAAAGATTGAAACCCTGCACGTCTACAACAACAACAGTACATAATCATCAATGAACAACCTAAAAAGACAAAGAAAGATGAGTGCTAGTGGGGTTTGACGGTTGATGAATAAACTTACAGCCCAGTAATGACGATCACTGATATTCCATCCTCCAGTGTATCTTTTGAAATCATTAAGAGGGTCTTTTCTGTAAGTCCTCTTTGGAGCTAACACCAGTACTGGTGAGTTATCAACAGGTTCACTGATGGGTGCCTCCACCACAGGCCTCCTTGTCCCCCATGAGAACTCCATTTCATACTTAGCTCCATCTGCTCTCCCTGCCACTGCATTGCAAAATCAACACAAAATGATACAACTTTATATGCAAACATCAAAGGTGAGTAAAGTTAAGATTTTCTGCTTGGTAGCTTAGAAAATTCAGAAAAACAAAAGAAAAAAAAAACAAAATTTTGCAAAGCTAAGTGTGTTAGTTTAGGTTTCCAAGAAGCATGAAAACTTGCAATAATCAAGTAACAAAGTTTCAACATGCACATTTTAGTGGGGTCACATAAAAGTGTTGAAACACTAAAGTATAACACTCCAGTCCTATTTTTTCTTGCTACATTTTCTCAGAAACCAAACAGAAGTTGATGAAACAGCGGAACTTAACAGAAAATTTAAGAGAGAAGAAGTGTACCAGCAGGGGGTAGAGCAGAGAAGGAAGGGAAGGGAACAGAAGCACCATGTGAGAGGGGAACGGAT
This sequence comes from Populus x sibirica, assembly GCA_019202695.1. Classification (NCBI taxonomy): domain Eukaryota; kingdom Viridiplantae; phylum Streptophyta; class Magnoliopsida; order Malpighiales; family Salicaceae; genus Populus; species Populus x sibirica. The sequence goes on from JAGMVL010001443.1 coordinate 4,284,731, forward strand.
GCTGAAGAAGTAAAGAAGACAAAGGTGAGCAGAAGAAGAGTAGATGACAGTAACCCGTGACATAACATGATGGCACACGGTCACAGAGAGTGGGAGGGAGGGAAAGAAAGAGGCTCTCTGTTCTTCTTTACTGGGTTGTTTGATGCAAGCTTTTCAGATAAAGACAGAGAACACCTGTTGGTTCTTTTCTTCCTTTCCCATTGGACATGTAACAATCTTAATTTTCTTCTTTCTTTCCTTCTTTTTCCTATTATTCTTAATTAATCTCAACTTCATAAGGTGAGTGAATTAATTAATCTAAATCTAAAAAAATATTAAAAATTTTAAAACTAAAACGGAATATGGTATTATTATATTAATAAAACTCAAAATAATAAACGATTCATTATTCAGTAACAGATGGAGTAGGAAAGTAGGGAGGTGGAGAGCTCATGTATTATGGTGTGCAATGATGGAAAAAGGGTTCCAATGCAAAATGGAAACCAACTGGATGGGTCCCGGAGGCGGCGAGTTTCCCAAAAAATTACGACCTTTGTCGTCCCTTTTTTGTCTTCGAAATCGGAAATTGTTTTCTGAGGTCCACAATTTCCGGCCATTTTCATGGCTTTCAATGTTTTCTTGCCTTCCCGCCTCGCAGCCTATGGCTAGAGCAGGCCATTTTCTTGAGAGAGAGAGACTCCAGAGAGATGGGTAACTGGGCTCTCCAGGCATCCTGTGTGGGCCTTTACCACATGGTTTTCAACTCGATTTTTAAAATCCATCATCAGCAATTATTGATGCGTGTGCAAAAAGAATTGTGCGAGGTATTTTCGTATAAAATCAGAGAAAACGAGTTTATTAATTGAAATTGTTTTCTTTTTTTTGAAAATGGATTTTTTCTGTTTCTTCGATCCTCTAGAAAATTAAAGAAAATCAAAATAATTACCTTCCAAAATCTCTACCGTAAGAAACAATAATCCATTGGGAAATATTTTCATAATAAATAAAAAATAAAAAATAAAAAATAAAAAAACTAGAAATACAAACAAAAAACTATTTTGTAAAAATAAACACAGCCGTTAGGGTTTTTTTTTTCATGTTTTAAGAGTAAAATACTCTCTACCAAACCTTCCTAGACACAAGTATTTGCATCTCTACAGTTTAGACTTTAGAGTTGCTATAGATGAAGCAAAATATCCCTTTTCGTTGTTTATCTCCCAAGGTTCCAAGCCAATCAAAATTATAGTGTGTAGTATCGAGGCACTATAATATTTTTTTTTATTTTTTTTTATTGTTTTAATAAGATAGTATTAAAAATAAAAAAATATTTTAAAATATTCCAAAACAAAAATACTTTAAAAAATAATCACCGTGATAACAAACATTACATTTAAAAAATAAAAAAATATTTTAAAATAAAAATACTTTAAAAATAATTACCATAATAACAAACATTGCATTATATATACTCCACTATGGACTATTTAGGAAAAACAATACAATGCTTTGCATTTTATTTTGAGAATTATGAGAAGATAGAATAAGATAAATGAATGATCAAAATAAGTCTAATGTACAACAAGAAATATTCTTTTTAAATAATTTTTTTAATTTAATATTTTAATAAAAAATCACTTTAAAAATAAACAAAATACTCAAAACATAAACACAATACTCAACATAAACAGATAAAAAAAATCATGGTAAGAGGGGACGCACAACTGACATGTCGCCTAGGTAAAAAAATCTAAAATAACAGTAACAGCTCAGTTTGTCAGCGACTTCTTCCAACCACTCCCAAGAAAACTGTTTTTTTTTTTTTTCTTTCCTGCAACGGCCACAGCCTCCTTCCCTCCCTTTCTAGCAGCCGTAGACGCTTATATAACAGAGAGAGAGAGATCTTTAGACTTTAGAGGGAGAAAGTGTGTTTTAGAGAGAAAAACAAAAAATGGGTTGTGGGAATTTCTTCTTTACAGTACTAATAACCTTCTCAGTAGCCCTTATAACATACAACATCCTTATATCAGCAAACGCACCACTTAAACAAGACTTACCAGGTCCATCATCAAGATCAACACTTTTGGTTGACCCAGTAATCAAGATGCCATTAGAAAGATCAAGAAGATCAAGTTTTGGTAAAAAGAGACTGTTTCATACAGCTGTGACAGCTTCTGATTCTGTGTATAATACTTGGCAGTGTAGGGTAATGTATTATTGGTACAAGAAGCATAAAGATGGACCCAATAGTGAGATGGGAGGGTTCACTAGGATCTTGCATTCTGGAAAGCCTGATAAGTTTATGGAGGAAATCCCAACTTTTATAGCACAGCCCTTGCCTGCTGGGATGGATCAGGTTTGTGTTCTTTTGAAATTTGGGTCTGTTTTAGTTTTATGATTTATGCAGTTTACTTTTAGAATTAGTTGAAGTTGCACTCACTTTGAGAGTTGGTCAAAGTCTTTAGCCTGGTTAACTGAATTTGAGAGTATCATGATTGTTAAAATCTTGATTATTGAACATTGTCACGATTCAAGCTTGAATTTGGATATAAATTGATTGATAGTGTGAGGGGCTAGTGCATTTTGTCGTGATAAATTGATTGATGGCGTTATAGTAGAAGTTGCTGGTTGTATAGAGACTATGGCTTGAAGCAGATGGCTTCCTGCTGGCTTCTTTTTGGGAATGATAAGTCAACCCAGCCAAAAAAAAAATCCGAATGATGTTCCCCTCATGCTTCAATGGGGAAAATTGGGAGAAATTGGTCGTGTTTGAAGATTTTCCTTGTTTTCGGCGTTATTATTGGTTAAATTTCCATTATTTGCTCATCTCAAATCTTACACAATCACAGGGCTATATAGTTCTCAACAGACCTTGGGCATTTGTGCAATGGCTTCAAAAAGCAGACATAAAAGAAGAGTACGAAACGTTAAAATCCCCAGCTTCTGTGACGAGTTGATCTTTATTTCAGTAGATTTGACTTTATCTGTGTTGTTTTACTTTGTACTCAGTTACATATTGATGGCAGAGCCAGATCATATTATTGTTAAGCCCATCCCAAACCTATCTAAAGATGGCCTTGGAGCTGCGTTTCCTTTCTTTTACATTGAACCAAAAAAGTATGAGTCTGTCCTCCGAAAGTACTTCCCTGAGGATAAGGGACCAATAACAAACATCGACCCCATAGGAAATTCTCCTGTCATTGTTGGGAAGGTTTGTGTTTTAATATGCTCTTTCTGACTGTATTATTCTTCCAAATATTGGACTTTTCTTGATTGTCTGTGCAACATTGTCAGGAATCTCTTAAGAAGATTGCTCCCACTTGGATGAATGTCTCCTTGGCAATGAAAAAGGATCCCGAGACAGATAAAGCTTTTGGCTGGGTGCTTGAAATGTGAGACTTTTGTGGTAAACTCTATTTTTGCGAAGACCTTATTGTAGGCAACTGACCTTTTCTGTTTCCCCTTACTCTTTGCTAAATACAGGTATGGTTATGCTGTTTCATCTGCTCTACATGGCGTTGGCAACATCCTGTACAAGGACTTCATGATTCAGGTTTAATTAAAGTAGCACTTCCTTGCTGTCATACACCAGTCTGAAAAAATGCAGAAAATTCCCTCAAGTTCATCGCGAAATCTCTCTTTTCCTGAAATCATAACGATGTGCCATTTTCCTATATTTCAAATTTTAGGGATTGCCTTTTACTAGTAGTTACCCATTTTGCATCGTTTGACAGCCTCCTTGGGATACAGAAGTTGGCAAGAAGTTCATAATTCATTACACTTACGGATGTGACTATGATATGAAGGTAGTCTACTGTTGATAGACTGATTCAATTTTATGTTCTATGCTGTTCAAGGATGAAGAAAAGATAAAGAGGAACAGCTTCTGACTTCTTGATTTATTGCAATTACATTCATTTGCTACTATTCAGGCTGGTTCAACAAGATTTTGGTTTTTGTTTCTTTGATTGCAGGGTAAATTAACCTACGGAAAGATTGGAGAATGGAGGTTTGACAAGAGATCTTATGATACCGTTATACCCCCAAGAAACCTTCCCTTGCCTCCACCGGGTGTTCCAGAGAGTGTGGTATGTTTCATTTCACCTTATAGTCCTAACACTTGTTGCTTGCATGATTATTATGCACGAAAAGCTTTAACAAACAATTTAACAAGCGTTTCGGCCCTTGGAGTTTGCCGTTCTTGCCCATTTTTTTCTCATTTCTACACGGGGAACTAATTCTGCCCTAAAATTCAAGATTTTGCTACTTTTACCATTAAGTAGAGCATGGAAAATTTATGCAACCCAACATCCCAGGTGTGAACAGCAACTACCTGGGAGCATACCCATACAGAATAAACTCAAGCTCCCTTCGAGTATCATATTTAGTGCTGGATTAAAGAGTACTCAACCTTCCTTTTTCGTTGCCTAGGTTGCCCCCCCCCCCTAAAAATATAGACTCCTTCCATAAAGACTGTCATGTTGAAAGGTCAAATGGGCACGTTAAAAATGTTTTGTAAATTGTTGGATGTATTGAAATTAAGCCTACTTCAATAGTCAGCTTTAGGTATAGCAACCAAGTTTAGACAAATTCTTGGTTCTCTTTTACCCATCTGGGCATATTGCCAGTCTTTATGGAAGGAGACTTTGGGGGAAACTATGAAATTGACCCCCCCCCCAAAAAAAAAAGAAAAAAAAAAGAAGAAGAAGGTGACATTGTATCTCAAAAAGCTACCTTAGATATATATTGGATTTGATTTTGCAACGGATAATCATAATCTCGCCTATACAGTGGAAAGTAATCACTCTATTAAGCTCTAAGATCGAAGCTTTGCTGTAGAGTGATGTCCCGTCATCAGTTCAAGTTCTTGTTATTTAAGCAAATATAACATGGCAGGTTACTCTGGTAAAAATGGTGAATGAAGCTACTGCAAACATTCCAAATTGGGGATCCTAAAGAGGATAAATGGTTGGAAACCACCAAGGAAGCTTGGGTTTGCTGCTTGATGCGACTTGGGCCTTTGTATACTTAGAGGTGCCGTATGTGATGTGAAAAAGGTTGTGAGCATTTGAATCTCATGCAACCCTTGGTAATCGTTGGGAGCTAGCAGACTGCAATGTGCTCGATGTGATAGTAACTTACACGAATAAATTCAGATCAGACTGACACTATTGGCTGATGTACACTTACAGTATTACTTGAGTATTCCTAAACACTAGCCTTCATCTGCACCTGATTAGTTTTATGTATGTATTATCTATTGTTATCCTTTTTTCCGTAATTTTTTGTTACTTTTAAACAGAGGATAGTCTCCTCGCATGGGGGGAAAAAAAACAGTAATATTGTAATTCTAAAAATGGCTCTGTAACACCTGCTTCCGTCTATTGCGCATATTTTTTATTGATGCAATTGGCAAAAGCAGAAACAATGCGCAGGGTTTTGGAGCAAAACATTTGCCAAGACAACTGGTTAATAATGCTGTTCTAACACTCCCATAAATGTTAAAGTCTCAATTACATTACAGAACAGTGGCCAAGCAGGCACCCGCTCTTGATATCCATGGTCACCAGCACCATAAAATAAATGTTAAGGCTGGCTTGTGGTCACTCGTTTTCCTCACCATTGATAACTAGGGACCATGTATATCATGGCTGAGCTTTGAGTGTGTACTCAAGTAGCCATAGAAGTTTGGTAGGGAAGATTGAAACCAAAAAGCTTGGTTTAAGTTCTAATACAAGGAGGGACAAATCGGATTTAAAAGGCGGAACCAAAACATGAAAAATAAGGGAGATAAAAAGAGTTAGCTTTTGAATGTAAACCATGCATAGAAGTTTAAATCCTAAATGAGAATGGATAGGGTGGGATTTAGGAACAAGGGAGGATTACCTCTCATTGTGTAACTCAGACTCACTGGACCTCCTGATGAACCAAAAAAAAAAAAAAAAACAACAATGTTGCTTTCGTTTTCAAAACCATAAAATTCCACATCATCCAATTTTGCAGCAGCTAGACTTGTCAGTGGCCACAAGTCATGCTCTGTTCAGGTAGGAAAGTCTTGCTCTCTCCATGCATATCATAGCATACATAACATACTTTTATGTAGATTATCATGGTGACAACCAGGGAATGGTAATGCTTTCATGTTCGGAGGCTAGATATTAACAACTGGCTTGATTGAGGGGGGTTAGAAAAATGTAGTATTTACAAGAAGAATTGATTATCAATTCAGATATCGTCTGCAGTTTTTTGAATTGCAAAAACAAGGGATCTTCTTACCTTCATCTTCATTGTTAAAATGGTAGTCATATGTTATCTCTTCTCCTGGATATATCTCTCTCAGCGAAAAAAACCACCTGCAAATCCAGAAATAAACAGTGAAGCTCGTGCCCTAACTATACCAAGTTTTCTGAGCACAATGTAATGAATTTACAATGTATGATTTGGATGTAAGTGGCTAAGTTCATTGTGTAATTCAGAATCTCATCTTGTCCAAGCTAATACAAGTAAATAATGATCATGAAGAATGATACTAGAACGGCATTTTGCTTTACCTTCTTTTCATTCCTCACAGAAATCACTTTGGCGACACAATTTGGCTGGTCATGCAAATTAAAAAAGAAAATCTAAGAGAAAGCAAACAATAGAAATGAAAAAAAAAATATATATATATATATGTATCAAAAACTAGACATTTACCAGACACGAATGGTTGACAAAACGAGCAATGCCCCCTTTACGTGTTGCATCAATAATATGCTCTTTGTCAATCCTGAAGAAGTAGCAAGCACTCTTGTATTGCAGCTTTCTTCCATACTCGTACTCTCTTTTATCAGCCACACGTTGCCCAACAATCTCACCCACATACTCCACCACCTAAGAATCATCACAATGCATCATGTTGTGCAATTGAAAGAGTAGGGTTCCATTACTTAAGGGTAAAGAGTCAAACCATTGCACCGCGATAGATGAATCTGGACGTGTAAAGTCCAAGGGCATGAATGCCAGACTTATAAACAATCAAATATTTCCAACCCTTAGCTTGTTTATAACGAGCATATTCTTTCTGCAAGCATGGGGATAACACATATAATATCACATACGTTGCACCATAATTGTCTAATAATGTTGCAAAACTCCAAATGATATAAGATCAATTAACAAGTAAAGAAGAAAGAATAGAAGAGATATAGAAAGGAGGAAGCAAGGGAGAAAACTAGAGGATGGGCCATTAAATAATTCCCAGTGATGCAAATGTGAGGGGTAAGATTTTTAGCACCGCAGTAATGCAAAAATCATTTATGTTTAGCAGAATAACATGGTATACTTTAACTCCAGAAAAATGAAAAATCAGCATGATCATGCTCAACTGCAAAAACTCCTTTGTAGGGATGAGCATTTTGTGTACATCCCTGATGTGCAAATAACTTAGAAACGTCACATACTTCATACATATACTATTTTCTGAGCCTTGCATGCTAATCATTGAAAGAAGCAACATGGGTTTGATAACAGAATGAATCAGTTTTGATTCAAATGCCAACTGAATGTTAATGCAGTAAAAAAAATTAGGTGAAATAACTGGAAAAAAAATATTTGGTTGTCAGCAGATGGAACATACCCGACAATCATGCTCCACATCTGACATTGGCAACTTAGAAAGCCCAGTGCATGACTTCTGTCCATTAATGTGCATCCAAGCATTAAGCTGCTCCTGGGGAACAAGGCAACCACCCTTCCCTCTTGATTGGCCATGAAGATTATGCCAAAAGCCATCTCGTTTCCGTCCCTTGTAGCCCTTGAATGACAGACAGAAGGGAAAAAAGTCAGTGAGAGTCAGAGTCCTGTGGAACACCCACAAAGAAAGAAAGAAAAGAAAAAATACCTCAGTCCTGGCACAACTATCTTCCTTTTCTCCGACACAACCTGTTTTATTGTTGGAAGCATCACATGTACATTCATCTGCTGCATACCTGGCATGAAGTGCACATCTCCCATAAAAGCCAACATTTTCATTGTCTGCACCTTCAACCTCACTTTGCAACAGGCCCTGCAGTCCATAAAGAAACTTTAAAGTGCATATAGAACCTCCAACAACAAAAAAACAGGCCAAAGCAGTTTTAAATGGAAACTGCTAAATTCATGGAAATTTGAATGGGAATACAACTAAATGCGAGAAAGAAAACAACCACTGGCAGGACCAAGCCCGCAATCCAAGCTGAGGATGGATTTTTGGGGTTCAGCTCGCCCATGGGATCACAACCCTAGCCAATTATATATAATGGGCAATAATTTTTAATGCATAAACCAAATAAAGTAGAGTACCTTCTGATGAGCACACCAAGGATGAAATTGAACAGAGCAGTTCGCAACCCTGCATTGTATGCATGAGCCACCAGGTCGATTACACATGGAGCAAACCTAGGAAAGAAATGAAAAACATGGAAATGAATACATCAATTTATCCTAACAATTGTAACTTTGGAACTGCAGGCTATTAAACATACATCCTACAAGTTCAATTTCAATGTTTACCGTGTTTGCTCTAGGGTGTGAAGCACCTGACACATCAAAAGCACTCATGGTATCAACATTTGGGCATCGTGTCCCAGGAGTCCAAAGGCCACAAACCATGTGAACCCACTGCTTAACAGTGGAATCAAGTACTCCAGCTGTAATGCTGTTATGTACCTTCAGATTACTAACACAAGACAAGGAATTCCGTAAATTATTCAATTGCTTCTGCATATCAATACTCCAAACAGATGGAGTGGATGACTCGATATTTTCAGGTCTTAAAACTGGATAAGAGTTATTTCCATGCACAAATCCCGAGGCGTGCAACTTGCTAAATTCATCCTGTAATGTTACGGCAGAAGAATCTGAATTCTTAGGCCTGCTTTCTGTTTCAAAGCTCCAAGCTTTCAAAAGGCTTTTCGCTATTGCATGACTCCGAAGTGCCTGGGTCAAAGCCCCACCTCCATAACCACAAAGAACACAAACCTGGATTATAACAAATTAGAAGGCATTAGAAAATCACAAGATACAACATAGAAGAACATTGCTGATAAACGCACAATAAGTACTAAAACTGGCTAGAGAAAATGGGGTGCACGAGTACAAAACTCCATGACAAATATAATTTAACAGTTTATTTATTATAATGTCATTCACTAACAAACAAAAGAGGGACTAAATCATTGTTCTTAGATACTCTCAACAGATGGTTGAAAGGGGAAAGTGGGCAAGAGCAAAATCTCATTTATCATTAACATAACATGTGAAAAATTGGGAAGCAACCCATGAAACGAGGAAGAAGTATAGAGTGCAGAAAAATGGCAAGGATAAGGAAAACTTTGGACAGAACAACGCACATAAAAGCGTAGCTGATAGTTAATTGAGAGTTTATCCAAGAACCATATTTCTTACAGTATATTTTGCACCAGTTCGGCAAGGTCTGCAATACCAGTGACCTTTAGGCACTCTGGAAATGCCATAGCAAGCCTGGTGTACCTACTTATCAAGAAACTCATCAGTGTGACAGAATAGTTAGGATAAACACAGAAGAAATTGATCTGAAATAATTTAACAGCTACATACTTTGATTAAACATTGACCACACTCTAGTAAGCAATTAACTTCATCTTTATTTGAACTTCCACAGACACAGCAGAATGAATCTGAATCCGTAGCAGACAAGTGCTCTCGCTCTAGAATATTTCTGAAACACAACCAATTAACATAAAAAATTAAAGAGTTATAGTTTCTAAGCAATGTCCCAAATTAAATATTTATTAAAATCTGAAGCTGCACTAAATAGAAGAAAGATTAGATTTATTAACTCTGAATATTAATTTACTTGCTCACCTTTTGGCATTGACTTCGCCTGATTCATGTGTGCGACAATTAGAATCTTCAGAACTCTTTATAATTCTCCCATCTTTCATCTTTTGTCCACATTTCATAATGTTCTTATGTGAAATCTTCACAGAACAGGAACTCATTCCTGAAAAAGAACAACATCAATGGAGAAAAAAAAACAGGAGATTTTGTTCACTGAAAGGAGCTCTCAAACATGGACTAAAATACAACTCTGGATTGAATACCAACAAACATGCATGCTCACAAGACACATGAGCTGGATTTCTACTCCAAGACAGCCATTGAAATTTCTGGTACGTGGCTTAATTTTCAGAGTACACTAATCCGTCTTACTTCTAGTCTACTTATTCTTCCATTGAATAGATGGAAACATATATTACTTGAACGTGATAAAGAAAAAAAAATCAAAATTACCTTTCAAAGTAAGCTCGTTAAGGCTGCGTCTACGAATTTCCTTGAACTTTGGCTTTGACTGAGTGTGAGCACTACTGCCTAAAATACCACAACCTCCCTCAGTTTTGCTGTCTCCCTCTTTCAACACCAACAACTCATCAGCAAAATGCTTGTCCTGTCCAACAGATGCAGTCTCCCTCTCTTCGACAGAATTGCAAAAAATCATCTCGTCAAAACCTGAAGCATCATTGCCTCCACTTTCTTTCTTCATATGGGAGGATCTGCATGCATTAGTCAAACCAAAGCTTGTCTTCTTCAACTCCCTCGCGGAAGTTATTGTCGGTTTTTTGTTTTTGGGAGGTGTGCATTTTTTCGCAGTTCCAAGTATCGTATCAAGAGAAACAATTTTGGCTGGTTTTGGTAGATCTCCAACCATTTCTCCATTAGATATCTCACCATACTTCCCACACACCACTGGCCTTGGCTTCCTGTAACAAACACTCGACTGTTGACTCGAAGACACCTTCAGATGACTCACTGGAGCACACCTCATAGTTTTTTCACCAACAGCACAAGTTGGCTCTAGTGTCTGAGACTCTGCGCAACCATCAGAAGTCCCGCTCTTTCTGAATTTCTTTCTGCCTGAAACCTCAATGATTTTACATGAAGAAGCATTATCATTTAATTCTTCCCCATCCCCATCCTCTCCATTATAAAGTTCTTGTAAATCTCTCTTACGAGAAAGTGGTTTGGACAGGGACGTTATAGACTTTCCATTGGAATTAGGTTTTATAGAGGATACACGAGAAGTGTAAGGCATTTCTAGGCCAGACGAAACAATGTGGGCATCTTTGGATAAACAGCGCTGATTGGCAGTTTCATCACACTCAAGATATTTATCCTGCACTGCATGACCAGCGGTGCCTCGTGATGCATCAAGCATCTCTGGTTTTGTTTCTCTCTTCCTCTTTGCAGTTTTAAAGCCCCTTTCAGGTTCAGGAGGATGATTGGTTTTCTCAAGAACAGTAACCTCAGCCTGGATTTGATTTCGGCCTCTCTTCCATGTCAAGGAATCCATGAGCTTAACCTCATCAAGAAGACTTCGAGATGATTGATTGTTAATGATTTTTGAAGATCCATCTTTCCACAGTCTTGTCTTACAAGTAGAGCCACAGAAGCCAGCACTTCTGTCACTTTCAACAGCATCGTCTGATGACCAGCATTTATCAATGCCTGATCCTTCATCAACTATAAGATGTTTCATGCAGCTAGCATTTCCAGTAACAGCCATTGAAGAATCCACTTTGTTAACCTCATTTGATGCCTGAGTAACAGCAGGGGTAGAACATCCAGAAGATATATTAGATATTTCTTGCTCTCTGAAGGAGTCAACCATGTGCACTGCTCCACTGGAACACTTAGCAGCTGTGTCTCCAAGATGACCTGATTCATGTTGTTGTCTGTCCAAGTTGCCAGCTGATTGGTCTACACGAGCCCCCTGGCAGACATTTTTTTTCTTGCTTGGCACATCTTTCCACTGAGAGGTGCAACTGATATTCTTAGGTGCTTGCCCCTTCAATTTTCCACAGTGATCTAAGGAAATAGTATTTTCACGTGGAATGATGTTATCTTTAGCAATTTGTGAAGCCATCAAAGCAGGGATTTTTCCACCAACACCTCGCATAGGTTCTCTGAAGGAATTAGGATGATTACCACCTCCACATTTCCCTCCTAAACATTTCGTATGCGCTGCACATCTGCAGTAAGTTTGAAAATATTGCTTTATCTGACAGCAGCTTTCAGGCTCATTTGAATCAGTGATGTTGTGTTCATTCCTGCCAAGTCTGTGACATTTGAATAAATAGTACTATTAGTATCCTGGCATAAAATCAAAGATACCAGTGAAATCCGCATGGCAGATATAGAAAAGCCAGTAAGTTCACACAAAAAACTGAGTGAAGTCACAACTACTGAGCTATATGTGAAGTTGGAGCAGCAAGACAAAATTGATGACAGCAGAGCTGATGTGAAAGAATGGGGGTAACGCATTTAGAGCAAGTTTTTTGGTCAATCACCAGACCCAACAATCACACCTAGTAATGATCCTTACTGCTACGATATCAAATATTTGATCCACCTTGTGAGTTGAAATGTTCACTAAACACTGACAACAAAAAAAATTATTGATATTGCCAGCAAACTGTGGGAGAGTAATATCTGTGGATGAGGCTAAAACCCCAAAAAGACATTAAAAGTTGCAAGGAACGTTCAAAATCTTGATATTCAAATGAATGGCAATCTCAAAGAACAAAATGGTTACTTGCAACTTTAATCCCTACGACAAAAACATAAACTAACCTCAATGAGGGCTGTTCATTTTGAAGATGACCATGAGAAAGTTGACACTGCTTGTCATTTTCTTGACTATAAAATGGCCTTCCTTGTGTCAATGTTGAGAAATTGCACCAGTTGCTCAAACCTATATGAGCAGAAAAGCTTTTTAGCATCAAGAGTCCCCATCATGGCAGAAAAACTTCAACATTACAACAAGATTGAAGAATTAGAGGAAGATAATACAAACATGTTACATGAATACACACCAAAGTTTCACACTTGCCTGTCACATGAGCAAATTTAGCAACATCATCACCCATCTTAACAGTAGGAGTAGATTGGGTTGATTTCATGGAAACTTCTGAAACATTCTGTTTACTAATAAAAGTAGTCTCGTGTCGATTTAATCCAGATGCTGCTGGTTCAAACAGAGAATGCTGTAGTTTGACACATCTATCTTGTTCTGGGTTCTTTCCAAGGGGAGACATCTCATGTTGCTGCTTGGATAATTCCAATATCTGCCTAAATGCAAGCAATCTTAGATTATCATCAAGTAAATAAGGGCTTGCACTAATTCCATCTTGTTTCAACATGGCCGGAGTCAGCCCTGAACCCAGTGGAACTGCTTGTGATGGAAAACTTTGCCCGGAACCCATAGACGAACCCAAGGATCCAGGGAAGACACGATCAACAGTACCAAAAGAAGGAACCTTATCAAGATAGTTAGACAAGCTCCCAGCATCAGATGCTTCCAGTGGTATGCTAGACAAGTGATTTGGAATGTGATTCTTTTCATGCATCATGGGAAAAGCAGCACAAATGTTTCCATTTATGACTTCAGAAAAAGAGCTTGGATTTTTCTTCCAATTATGCATTTTAGACACCAAATTTGTTTCATCAAAAGAGTTACCAGTAAGACACCCCACGCCTTTACCCTTGTCTCTAGGTCTGGAGAAACCAAACTCAGGGTCGGTCCTTTGCCTTTCTAAACCATTTCCACCATTCAAGGGGACATTGCCTGGGTACTTGACAGCATGAGATTCGCTATGTAATGTTTCATGCACAATATGCTCAGTGCTATTGACAACATTACTAGTAGATCTGGAGTATGAGTTACCCTCGAGTGGACTATTAAAGTGTTTAAATGGTAAAAACACTGTGCTCTTAGCCACCTGGCCTTTAAAATTTTCTATTTTGCCAACATTAATCGTATTCTTGATTGCACTGCGTCCATAGTTCAACTGGTCTTGTTCCCTTGCAGAATTTAACAGGCCAGCTACATGAGGAAGACCTTGTCTGGATTCCCCATCTCCCCCACAACTGGTCACTGTATAATTCAGTGAATAATAGTGAATCGATTACTAATCCATAATGGTAAAAATGATGTATGACAATAATGGACTAACACATACACTACAGATAACGAGTTAAGTAGAAAGATTGTTACAACACACCATAATGAATCATCTGCTCTCTGGTACTTGGCTTATGTGAATTCACAAGAGAGTTGCATGATGGTGGCCCAACTGCTGATAGAACTGGATTTCCTGAAGACCAATTCTGCTCATTTGGTTGCCCAAGCCTCAACTCTATGCTTGAAGAAGCAGCATCCTTGTCTATAATTACACAATGCTTTTCATCTTTAGCTCTGCTGACATCAGAACATCTAAAAAGAGTTCTTGCATTTTGCAGCGCAGAATTGGTGGTTGAAAAACTCCCACTCTTCACAATATTGTCAATATATGCAGATATGGACTGGCTACCATTCTCAGGTCCTTTGCCAACAAAAGTAGGCATAATTGTACACCTAGAGATAGTGCTATCTGTCACACCATGTGGTGTGTTATTCCCCACACCATGTAAATTGCTGAGCAAGGTGCCAGCCAACCCAAGAAAATTGTTACCACCTTGACCATTTCTCTTCTGTTTGTCTAAAACATCAAAAACTGGATTCTGGTTTAAGTTATAGTCTGTAAGGGGATTCTTTGGAAAAACAACACTGTCGATAGGCTGTCCAGACCTCACTAAACCTTCAGAAGACCCAACCAGATGATTGCAGTCAGAATGCTTGGACAGAGGAAGATGCACACTGGAATGCACCAAACTAGCAGTCAAGGGTAATCCTTCAGGCCAGTCCCACCCACTCTGATCTTCTGGAACCCTGATCTAAAGCACCATAAAAACATCACCATCCAGTGTTCTCGTTGCTTCAAACACATGCCAATAAGAAATATCACCATCCAGTCTATGACAAACTACAACGTTAGAATAAACATTATGGTTGAAAGGCATCAATATAATGGGAAGCCAACCTGCACTTGTGTCTGTAATATATATATATATATGGCAACATGAATTAAAGCAATTATGGCAACGTACAAGGGCAATTGCAAACGCATCTCATGACAACAATCTGCATCATCACACTAGAATCACGAAAGGCCAAACCATCTTTACATGCTGTTTTATCACCTACATTGATATCAAAAGGGTCCAAACCCCCCATAGATCACTTTTAATGGAACAACAGTTTTTTTCCCAAGCATGTTATTGTCCTTGAAATATTTAATAATCACTCCAGCAATACCAGGCCTATTCAGTCTATGACATTCACCTAGGCTTCTTTTCCATAACCAAGTTGTTGGTAGTCAGGCAAAAACATGAAATCACTGATATTTTAAGAATTCATATTTCCACCAGTTGCATTATAAAAAAATCTTCTTTTGTGAAGAGGAATGAACTTGGTATCAACACTGAGCACATAAAGAGGAGTCCTCCTACAGAACTTGTAGACAAACAAATTAGACACTCCTCAGAAAATGTTATTGATTTCATATCTACACTAACCATCAAAATTCTCATACATGGTACTTGTGGCAAACTTGCAGTGTAGTATTGGTCTAATTGACTGGCAGATTTAAGATGATAAGTTCCAGAACAAATGCACTAACATAGTAGGTATAATGCAATCACAAGCCTAATTTTCTATTCATACAAATTTAGCATTTCCCTGCATTTATACAAAGCACATGTCCGGACAGATACAGGGACACAAGTGCGTGTAGACAATTTAAGCACAAAATCAATTCCTTACAAGAAACAATAATTAAAAGCAGCATAAACATCATACCCCAAATTTCTGGAAGTAGAGCTTACGCCACTGAGCAATGGTCTCTCCATTCTCCATATGAACAGCAACTCCAGGGTTAACATTCCATAATCCTGAATGCTGTGTAATAAAAGCAGTTAGATCAAAGCAGGAATAAATGCCAAAAGCTATCAAATGTGGTTGACAAGACAGCAATACATAACATAATGTACAAAACATGAACGTGATACAAGGTTGAAAGAACTTACCTCACAAAACTTGGATACAGACATGTGGAAGCAATGACATGAGCAAAGAATGCCTAGGAGTCCTGTACTGCTCAGAAGTAGCTCTCCACCTTTCAGGTTGATAGAAATTAGAGTCCAGGTGAAAGCTTGCAACATAATATTAATCAACTAAAAACAAGGAGCAACATGTATCAAGCACTCACTTTTACCCAAACAAAATACACGAGGGTACTGGTTAGAAAGAGCAGATGAATTCTTAGAAACAGAAAGCTCTGGTTCTAATGCTAATTTTCCTGGCATTTGACAGTTTGTATCTGGGAGCTTTACAGCATTTGCAGGGTTAGTACTCCGCCATTCCCCTCTCAGAGAAGAGGAATCTTTTACCTTCTCATTATCAGAAACCTTATAATGGATGACTGCCTTAGCCAGGTCTGAACTATGCATAGCAAAGTTTGCACCCTGGAGACAATGTTGCAGAACAGAATTGGAAGTAGATGCACACTTAGATGAAACAACTGGATTTGCTCCATTTCTCTGGTTTTGATTGCTTAAATTTCCTGATGGTATCCTACTTGACATCAATGGAGCCCGACTTCCAGAAGCATTAAACAATGAACCAGTGTCTTCAGAAGGAACTCTACTAGAGGCACTAAATTGTTTAGGATTTGGTAATTCATGGAAATCACAAGGGGAAAATGATGCTGGGCCAGATAGGAGAGCCAGAAATGAATTTCCAAGGTCACAATTGCCCGAATAGGAACTTAAATTGGGAATATTGGAAACCATGGAATCCGGCATCCTTCCACGCCCTTGTGATCTCAAATCATGTCCAGCATGAGGATAAAAATATTGACCCGAGTTAACCTCCAGCTGCATCTAACCAGAAGAGAAACGTTAAATAAGAATAACAACAATAATCAAAACCACACCTTCTAGCATACAGTAACTTGAATCAAAATTTCAAACAATAAAAAGATCACATCATTCACATGTAAATTCCTAGCAACCAACAGGGAAAATAAAAAACATAAACACAGAAACCCACTAATAATATTAACAAAAACAACAAGGTCACACAATTCACTGCTGTAGTCTAACTCTCCTTCTGCGATTTGAATGTTCATAGCATTCCAACATCTCTCACCCCAAAAAACCCTCTCCTCGTTCTCCCTCATTCTCCTTTTACACTCGCCCTCTGCTGAAAAACACTCAACCCTCTCATCACCAAACCTCAGCGGCCATTTGCCAACCTAAGCATATCACCTCCAACATTTCAAACAAATTCAAAATTCTCTTTCTCAGCACTAAGCAGTAGCAAATGTCAAATATATTTACAGTCTGTATCACAATTTCTTCGAGACAGAAAATAATTCACAAAATCAAATACAAAAAATTAAGATATAAAAAGAAAAATACTTCAAGAGTGCAGTGAAGGAACTAACACACAAACACGAAGAGCAGTGAAAGAGAACTGTAACAAGCAAGAAATAATCAATGCGTGAAACCCTAAACTACAAAAAGACTACAAAGCCCTCACGCAATACAAAAACCACACCTGATTTCGAGCTTCCTGAGGCGTTGTTGAAGAAGGAGTAGCCATTAAAGGCTGCTGCAGTGTAGCAGAGCTACATTTGACCTTCCATGAAGAGTCATCCATCTCTCAAAACCCTAACTCTCCTTCCTCAAAACCATCAACAACGCCTCTCAACGGTAACTAATTACCAAGATGTCCTCTCAAACCTCCATCACAGGAAGTTTCTATAGATAGAATAACATCAAAATCAAGCTGAGAAAACCCTAGACTAGAGACGATTTTTCTTATTCTTTTTTTTTTTAAGAAAAGTGAAGGAGCTGAAAAGAGAAAGGGGGAGTGAAGCTTTAGTTCAGAGGGACGGGGGGGCGGGGGGGCGGGGAGATGACCATGTCATCTGATGTGTAGTTATTATTTCAAGGCAGGGTTGACTGGACAGTTTGAGTAAATATGGGCTGTTGGATTTTGGGATTTGGAGTTGGATTTTCTGATGGGTGAGTTTGGACCGTTGATTGTGGATACAGCTGTGTTCTTTCACTCTTTGGTTTTTAAGGGTGTAAAGGGATAAGGAACTATGGTAAAGTGTATTTTAATCCTTGTAGTTTATCAGATTGTTCTTTTCAGTTTCAATTGAATTGAATTTCTCAATATCAAGATAACATTTTTGACATTGTTGTGATGTTGACTCCTTTTGTTAAATAGTCGTTAACCATTGATTGAGTCGTTTATAATTAGTGTTAAAAATGTTTAAGATGGAATAATTTAATTTAATTTAAAAAATTTCAAGATATGTATTTTTGAATTATATCTTACTATACATGGGATAAAGCTAGAAACATGAACAAAACTTAACGAATTTTATATAAAAAAAATAATATCAAGCGTTAAAATTATATTCAATTTTCAAATCATTTATTTTATGTGTCTATTTGTATTAAATTCAATTTTTATAAAGTATAGAGGTTATTTTTTAAAGTATTTTTTGCTTTAAAATACATTAAAATAATACTTTTTTATTTTTAAAATTTTATTTTGAATATCAGCACATCAAAACAATCTAAAAATACAAAAATAAAATAACAACACCACCTAAACATTTACCAAAACGGTTTGGTTAGGTGTTATAATTCAGTAGCAAAGTGAAACACGCAGTAAACTGTAGGGATTAAGATGTACTTCGCGGATCACTCAATTAAATAACTGGAACACCTGGAAGAACTCTCACGAGGCTCCAAGATGGTCAGGGCACGCGAGCGCGAAAATTGGCGTGGGGCAAAAACGACAGGGATGAATATGAGTAGGACACGTGTTGGGAGATTATTAGTGAGACAGTGACGGTAGGAAAGGGGTGGGCTCCATCTAAAGTTTGTGTTTGGATAATGGGAGGCATGGTTCTATTCCAAGTACGGTGAGGTTTATCCCCACAATTGAGGAGGAGGAACTATCCTAGTCCCGGATAGTGAATTGATCTTTATGATAGTCTGGGTCCTTTAGGATCAGTAGAAGCTCATCATTGAATAAAAGAAAAGAGGAGGAAGTTCGTAGTTAAAAGTAAATCGGGAGTGAATGCAAATATTTTAGTATATTCTAATATTCCATAAATCCTAAAGTTGTAATAACTTTAATTAATTAATAAAACCTCGGTCCAATATGTAATGTTCATGCTTGAATTGGTACGTAAAAAGATTAATAAATCTTGATATTTTACGAGCCAATAATTATGAGTTGGATTGTTTTTTAATTGCATGCTAAAATTATCTTAAAATTTAATAAAGATAAACAATTTTAAAAAATGAATTTCAGCTGCTTTTTACCTAGCATAAATGTATGATTACACTTGCTTTTTAAAATGTTTTTTACTAGGACATACATCAAAATAATATTTTTTTTATTTTTTAAAAATTATTTTTTATATCAGCACATCAAAATAATTTAAAAACACCAAAAAATATTAATTTGAAAAAAATAAAAAAAATTAAATTTTTTTTAAAATATTTTTTAAATGCAAAAACAGGGTCAATTATTGAATTTTAATTGGGATTTTTTACCCAATTCCACATTTACTTCTTTTTTTTTTCTTTTTTTTTTTAATTTTTAGGGCAAGGGCAAGGGTGTGGTATTTGTGCTTTATGTCGGAAAGGATCATAGCACAATTTTTTTCATCAATTGGGCATTGAGCATCTGATAGTGAGAGAATTAAACAGGGTGGGAATCCAAACCACTTGCAAAAGCGGATTTACGAAATCATCTCGGATGTCCTAACTTTTACTTTTTAATATTTTTTTTAAAATATATTTATTTAAAAAAAGTATTAAATCAATTTTTTTAAAATATTTTTTTATGCTAAAATTAAAAATTAAAAAAAATTAAAAACTCATTTAGAAGCATTTTCGTACAAAAGTTAGTTTCAAAAAGCATTTTAAAGTGTGTTTGGAAATGTGGTTGCGGTTATTTTTTTTAGTGTTCTTCACTCAAAAATACATCAAAATAATATTTTTTTTATTTTTAAAAAAATATTTTTGATATCAGCGCATTAAAATAATCCAAAAACACTAAAAAATATTAATTTTAAATAAAAAAATTTAAAACATTTGAAAACGCTAGTTGGACTACATTCCTAAACGGTCCCTAAATACACAGTTATTATGGGTTATTTAACATTGTTATAGCTGTTATTTTTTAAGTGTTTTTTAATTTAAAATATATTAATATAATATTTTTATTTTTAAAAAATTAACATGTCAAAATAATTTGAAAAAAAAATAAAAAATCAATTTAAAACAAAAAAATATTTTTTTGAAATGCACGGAAACGAGGCTTAAACAAACACACCAGAAGAGGGCCAAAATTTGATAATTCAAGATCTTCTCCCCTTCCACCAATTTATAACTTGTGTTTACATTTAAATCAGGCTTGATCTTCGAAGAAAATAAAGGAATTGCGAGTGTTACACTCATCTTATTATTACGAAATTATTTGCGATTCAAGAAAAAAGGAAAAAAAGAACACACGCACATGCACAATCAACGGGAGACCACAGGCAGTATTCATATCGGCAAACTCGAGCAACAAAATCACAAGCTCACCATGACTCAGTTCACATTAGAGTGGCTAGAGTCTGTCAATGTGCCCATCCATGCCGGTGGTAGCATTCCAGTCTGGTCTTGAACAGTCTTAAACAAAGGTGGTAACATCTTATAAACCCCAGCAACCTCCTTCATTGCATTGCCTCCCCCAGCTCCATCGTTAGCCTCGCCACTGTTTCCATTAGTCCAGATGCTGATTTTAGGCTGCAACCCATGAACTGCATCCGCGTTAATCCTAGCAATCTCTTGAAACATTCCGCTGTTGATCATTAAGTAATCTCTTAATGCTGCATAGTTGCCGCCTAATGCGTCTAAAAGGGTGCGTATATAGACTCCTTGTGCTTGTGCAAGTGCAACGAGTCCTTCAGCTTCCTTTTGCTTTGCATATAGCTCCCCATCAGCAACTTGTTGGCGAGCATAAAATGTTGCATCTGCTGTTGCTTTTTGTGCATCAGCATCTTTCTGCTTTTCATAGAGAATTGCTTCTGCTGCTTTCTGCTTCGTATACAGCTCCCAGTTTGCTTCTTGAACCTGTTAAGTACTAAAACAAATTGGATTAGGAACCGAAGATGGTAATTTAAAATGATCAGTTGCTGAGTTTAATATATATATATATATATATATATTAGTTTAAATTGATTTAGTTGCAAGTTAGCTTTTGAGAAATTATATGGTAACAAATAGTATATTAATCACCTTGGTTTCGTACTCCACGCTAGCCTGGCTCAGAAACTCAGCCTTGAGCTTCTCAGTTCTGGTCAAAGCATTCATTCTCTCCACCTCCCTTTGCAACTCAGCCTCCCTCAGGGACACGGCCTTTGTTGCTTCCACCTCTGCCACCTGCGCTTCTTTGGACCAACCAGCCTTCTTCTTTGCCAAATCAGCATTGGCCTCTGCCACCTCTGCTTCTCTATGGTTCTCATAAATCTTAACCTCAGTCTTCACCTTTATCTCCTCCTTCTTCCCATCTCCTTGCCTTTGCGTCGCAATAATCTTCGTTTCAGCATCGATTCTCGCCGCATTTTGCAGAGTTTGACCCTCCCTTTGCTTTGATCCAACCTCTCCCTTCATTTTCGCTTCTGCTACATCAACTCTGGCTTGATTTGCAGCCTCCATTTGAGTCTTTTGACCCAAGTAAGAGAAGTACTCGTGCCCAGGAACATCGACAAGTTGTTTAACATTAGCATTATATATTAACAATCCAAACTGATTAAGTTCAAGCTGGACTTTCTCAAAAACTTCCTGTTTAAACTCTTTAGTTCCTTTGAAAACCTCTTCCATGGTCATGGAAGCAGCAAGTACTCTGGTTTCACCCTCGATGATACCCTGAACAAGCTCTTTAACATGGTTAGAGAGCTTGTCATGTCGAGAGATGAGCTTTGCATATTTAAAGAGGCTTTGTTCGTCATCCACACGAGGGCCAATAGTGAAGACAGCAGGAAGAACAAAAGGGAGCTTCTCTGCACTCATGGCTTGGACTTCGAAGGTGTAGTTGACCGGTGAAACATCGAAGACAGTACATGACTGGCCGGGAAGGATCCATCCCTTTTTGGCTAGCTTAATATCAGAGATACCAACCCCGGTTATCACCAAAAACTCGGACGGACTAGCAACTTTATACATGGTTGTTAAGTGTATGAACTTGAACAAGCACAGAAGTAGGCAAACAATCAGGGATGGAAAGGGGTGAAAAGAGAATGTTGTGATGAACTTCAGAAAGATGAATATATACAGGTGAATAATATCATATGATCAGTGGAGAAAGAATATCCTTGAGAAATATTTTTCCTGCACAACGAATATTATTGACATTAACATGGAATTTACAAAGCGGTTTCCATAGTTTTCCCAGGCATCAAGCCATGGACTTCTCATCAGTTGTTATCATTGTTTGAATACTATTGTATATATTTTCTGATTGGTGTCTGATTCCACGTAGTTGCACATCATTTTCATCATCTTGTTTTTCTTCTTGTTGACTTCTAGCCAGCCTGCAACGAAGGGTACGCTTTGTCTGCACAGTAGATCACAAAACAAGAGATTGAACCTACGAGCTTACTTGGGAAAAACACAATTGATGTTGTCGTTAATCGGTCCACGTCTTGTCGTCCATGAGATATGGATCTGGTTTATTAAATATTTTAAAAAATAATTAATTATTTATTTATATATATAAAAATATAACTTATAAAAAAAAGACGTTTTTATTTGTTAAAATAATATAGATCTCTTTTTTTTATATTGATTCTATATGTTGACTTGATAAAATTTACAAAGATAATCATTCTATAATTAATCAAAAATAAATTCTTATATCACAAATAAATTTCCTTTAAAATCTACAGTTATGTTGACCAAGTCGATCTTGAGACTGTTTGTGAAAACCAATAATAAACGATGCATGATGGAAGAAAAAACAATTATATATAAAAAAAAGTTTTTATTTATTAAACTAATATAGTTCTTTCTTTTTCTTTTTTCATTTTAATTCTTTATATTAATTAGATAAAATTTATAAAAATATTTATGCTTTAAATTTTTTTTTAATTGTCCTACTGAAACAATTGATCTGAAAATAAGAAAATAAATTATTCTATCACAAATAAATTTTATTTAAAATCATGAGAAAACCAATAATAAATGATGCATGGTGGGAAAAAAAAATTAATAATGATTGGGGTTACATCAAAGAAAGAGTCCATGGGATTTGATTCCAGGTATATCGAGGATAAAATAGAATTGTTTCCAGGACAAAGCACACGCTCTAGAGGGGCCCACGCGGTAGAGATACATTTATTTCTTCATGAACTCCACTTGTACTTTGGCCATGTTCTTCTTTTTCTTATCTTGTCATCTCACACTATCAATCCATTTAAAGAACCAGCCTATATTATATCAACCTGTGTTTGATAGTGTTTGCCAGTTCACCGGATATTATTTTTAAAAATATATATATTAAAATAATATATTTTTTAAAATATATTTTTAATATTAATATATTAAAACAATTTAAAAACATCAAGAAAATAATAACTCCAAGGAAGAAAAACAAATCATCTGTATATCATTGTGGTCCTCGTTTATCTCTCATGCCCCCACAAATACACTATTGTCTTTATTTTTGTTGTTGTTTTAAATTCAGATCTTTGAATTTTAATTGATGTCTTTTGGTTATTTTTTCTTCGGTTGAAGTTTTGTTTTGATTCTTAATTTATGTATATAAGGTATTTCAATCTGTTCATTTTATTTTTAATTTCTTAATGTTTTTCCTTTGCTTCTTTTATCAGAGTTTTTATAGCTTGTAATTTAATCATTCAAATAAATTTTATGGTTTTTGTTTTTTCAATGATAATAGTGATTTTAGGAGATATTTGTTTGGCGGAAATCACTTTCTAAACTTTCCTGTGTTTGTTTGTCATTAGAAAAGTTGGTCAACGGAAAACACTTTCCAGTCAAAGAAAAATTTGGCTTGGTTACAGGAAAATGTTTTCCTTTTTATTTTGGGCGAAAACATTTTTCAGAAGTTGTGAAAAATTTAAAAATATCATATTATTTGTTGATTATATCAAATTTGGTCCTTAAAACTTTTGATTGCTATATATATTTTGTTTTGAATATTTTTTTTTCAATTTTATCCCTTAGAATTTGATTTTTATATTAACTTTAGTCCTTATTTTTATAATTGTTATTTGATTTTCCCTTATCATTTTTTAATTGAAATTTTTTTATCTATCAAATTTGATCCTCATTCTTTTGATTGTTACTTATTTTATTTGAATAATTTATGAAATAGTAATTATTATTATTTTAATTTTTTTATCTTTCAATTTTTTTATTTGTTAGATTTGATCTCAATTATTTTGATTATTATTTATTTTATTTGAGATAATTTATGAAATTATATTTTTTTTTCAATTTCATTTTTATTCAACTTTTTAATTTGTAAGATTTGTTCCTCATTAACAAGTTATTTTTCAACTCATTTTCCATGACATAACAAAACACTGGAAAGTGTTTTCCAACTTACTTTCCATTACACTACCAAACATAGAAAAATAATTCACTTTTCTGGAATTCACTTTCTAAAAAAAAACTACTTTCCAGCAAATAAACAGGGCCTAATTTGATCATTTTCTTTTGATTTTTTATTATTTTTCTTAGTCATTTTGTCAAAGTTTTTATAGTTATCAATTATATCATTCAAATCAAGTTTGTTATTTTTATTTTAATAATAATTATTATTATTACTATGATGGTGGTGACGGTAATTATAATAATAGTCACAACAACAATGATAACTGTAATAATAATCATGGTAATATTTATAACAATGACAATGCTAATAAAAAAAATATTGTAATGTTAGTTACAACAACAACATTGACGGTAATAGTAATAATGACAAAAACGATGACGATAATAATAAAAAAAATTATTAAAACAGAGAATAATAATATTATTATGACGACAACGACAACAACAACAACAACATTAATTAAATTAACAATAATAATAATAATGATAATAACATTATTAATGATAGCTGTGACAATAACAATAATATTAATAGTAGTAAAAAAGCGATGAAAATAACAATAATAGTTGTTGTAGACTTGTGGTGCTGTGGTGCTAATAATATTATTGTTGCTATTACTACTATTGCAAATAACAACAACAATAATAACAAGGGATATATAAGATGAAAAAGAAGAATAATGATAATAAAAATATTAATAATAGTTACTGTGATAATAATGATGATAATAATAATAATACTAACATTATCAACAGAAATAATAATAATAATTATCATGCTGGTTGATAAAATAACAAAGTTTAATTTAAAATATTTTTAAAAATATTTAAATTAATTTTTACTGTGAAAAAATAAAATAAAATGACAAGACACAATTATCAAAGCCTTGGTTGAAATGATCAATCAGTCACACAAAAAATAAATAAATTTAGAAGATAAAATGATAAGACATAATTGTCAAAGCCTTTGTTGAAATGATCAATCAGTCACACGAAAAAAATGATTTCACCCCTGTTAGCAAGGATTGTGATTTTGTCTGAGAAAGGAAAAATGACCGTTTTAGTATTGTAATTCAAAGTAATCTATCTCTTAGGCAACAATAATTGACTTATGGCTTTTAGTGTTTTTTTTTTTAAAAAAAAAAATTAAAGCTACACGCAACACAACCTTTCTCGAAGCCCTAATCAAAGAAAGGAATACAAGTAGTTTGATCGAGTCTTTGAAGCCCTAAAATATATTCTGGATCATGCCTAAAAAAGCTAAAAGCCTAGCCTACCAGCCCAAAGAAGGCCCATCATGAAACAAACCGAACAGGCCCATAATTTAAACGAGTAGAAGCGATGACAGAAAGCAACCACAATACTAGAGAATGCCATATCAAAAAACCTCGGTGGTGACTAAAGTTTTTCAAGGGAAATCATTCCTCCAATGGGCAGAAGCCATGCAAATAAATCCACGCCCAGTATCCACATGGTTTAATATTTCTTCTCAAAAGGGCTGGAGCTTAGCTAATCTTAGCTAACCATTTTATTTACAAGGAGACTCCATCAATGATTGATACCATTCAAGAATGAACGATGCTGCTCAAAAACTCATTTGTGAAGGATATTTCATGATTAAAGAGATCAAAAAGAGTATGAATGGGAAGAACAAGCAGCCAATAAGATGCAAAAAATGAGACAAACTAACTTGGTTAAAAGCCCAAATCATTGGGTTGGAAAGTCATCCTCAATTCAGTGTTTTTTTTTTAAAATCAAATAACATTATTCAAATATATATATTTAAAAAATTGAAATAATACTTTGGACAAAAATTTTAAAAAAAAATCCATAAACCAGGTTACTCTGGGTTTGACAAGATAAACCAGATTATTGACTAACCAGCCAAGTTATCAAAGTCTAACCGAATTAACCCTGAAAGGTATAGCTCAACTAGTCAGGTCTTGAATTTGTTCCCTAGAGGTCACCAGTTCGAGTCCCGCAAACCTCAAGACCACTGGAGGCTTACATGATCGTTAACTTTAGAGCTCGTGAGAATAGACGAGGTACGCGCAAACTGACCCAAATACCTATATTATTCTAAAGAAAAAAAAGTTTAACCAAATCAATGTGTAAATCAGTTCAAATTGGCTGAGTTCCATGACAGCAAGTCATTAGACTAGTCAGGTTTAATGACTAAACTTTCCAAAATTGAAAAGGATTCCCAGAATATGGGAACCTTTTAAGGAGAAACTGAAATTCTTTACAAAACAAAACCTACAAAAGATCATACATAAAAATCAACATCTGGCTGTTAGGTACTCTCAACCGCCTCTCTTAAACGAGGGAACCGATGTGCCCACCGTGAAAATCCTGCAAAAAAGGTTCAACATATGAAATCTGAAAATTTATCTATGAACAAGTTCGGAAAAATGAAATCTGCAGCGAGTTAAAGGTAGGAAGGCATAACAAGCAAATGGTTGAAACTATCTGATGCTTTCAAGTTTCAAAGACAGACCTGAAGTAACAATCTCGAGAAGATCTGTTTCTTCTCTAACCATATCAGACATATCCTGAATCAATTGACAAACTTGTAGGTTAGTCTCATCAAGCAGTGATATAGTGAAAGGTGTTACTTCTAGGAGAGGAGAAGGTGGTGGCCAAGGCCATCTGAACACTGATATAATGAAAGGTGTTTCTTCTAGGAAGGAAAATGTGAGCCTAATCAAGCCCTTCAAGAAGCATTAAAAATACACTATAACGCTTTTAAACATCAATTTTACCTGCTTACAAGATGCCAAACTTCTTGCAATGATTTTATATAGATTATGGAGGGAGCTGTTGTCGAAGTTGGGATGGTTTAGAAGAGTCTCCTCTGATGTATAATCAAATATCAGAGCACAAATGCTTGAAGCCATGACAATAACAGAAAGGTCATTTGCATTCCCTGAACAATCAAGATCAGAACCTCTAGTCAAGGATTAATGACGCATAAAGATCATAATACTTGTGAAAGAGAGAACGTCAAAGGATACATGACAACCCCTCCCAAGTCATCTACATGCACACAGGCATGCATGCAAACACGTGAAAGAAAGAAATTCTGACTTTCATTAAATATAAGAAGATGACAATTTCTAATCAAAGCTTTATTATTTACCTGTCCAATATCCTATGGCCTTCAAAAGATCAATGAAGGTTGATTCATCCATTCGAAATCGCATTTGTTCTTTCTATTAATGAAAAAAACATAAGGTCAGAAAAAAGTTGCCAATAATGCATAACAACAATAAAAAAATCAGGTTGCTATAAAGATAACACTACCTTCAACAGCAAATTCAATACTATATCACATGCCAAGAAGGTGCAGCCATCATCAACAACCATGTTGCCATGTGGTCCAATCAACTTTACAAGGCATTCTGCAACCTGAAAAACGAACCAATAATGTTATTTTTGAACTCACAACTCTTTTTCCACGAGAAAAAGAAATTGTCTTCTGGTGAAAAGTTATGGTTGAATCATGGACGGCAGCTTGAAGCCTGTTACGAATGACTATTCAACCCGCATAAAATGTTATTCGCTTAAGAGAGGGGCGAAAGGCCAAACTCAAGCTTTCATATATATATATAATACAGCACAGATTGGACCAGTTTTGCCAAGGACTAGCCACTAAAGGAACTGCCACCCTCACTTGCTGCCCTCTATCACCTTTGTCCCGGCGCTGACTTTGTTTTAAAGTGGAAAGTAGGTCGAGAAAAAAACTCCAAGCAAATGCAAAAGGGCTTTTGTGTGTTGTTCCATTGCTTGTTCCCTTGACCATACATCCAAGAATGGAAAGACAATGGGATAAGACTACAGGAAGAAAATCTTGTAATAAGCTTATTTCCAAAAAAAAATCATCAACTCAGGGAACGCTGCTGTACTGGACTGGATAGTGCATCCAATTGAATGGAGAAGGGGTAGAAAATATTACAAGTTAACAAAATGGTTTAGAATGGAGTAGGGATGAGTGAATACATTACATTGCTCAATGATACATGTCCACGAAATCATACCCTCCAATGGTCTTTATATAAGGAACCAAGAACAAATTATTAATGGAAGAAAGAGCAGCTACATTAATCAATGTCATTATGTGTTCCACCAAAAAGTTGACCAAGAAAATACATTTAGCTGAAAACTAGACCAACTTACAGCTTTGTAACCTCCAGAAGAAATCAAAGCTTCACACCCTTCAATATCCATTGTAATTTGACACATCATTGGAAGTAGAAAAGATATAGAGTGAAAAGGGCTGTCATTCAAAATAAAGTGGGCAAAGTTATTATCAGAGTACAATATTGAGAAAGTAACCTCACAGCCTACTGCAAAAATACATTCACAAACCTTGGTTCATCTTCACCTTCAATTGTCAGCATATAGTCCAAAAGCTCTCTAACTTTCTCTTTGCATGCATTGGGTGTTTCTGCAAGATAGCTATAACAAACAAAAACATTAGTCCACATATAGCATAAAAACAGCTCCTTTAGTAAATGCACTAGCAGAATTTGTTATCAGAAAATAGGAACTGAACATCATGTATTAAGAAAACCTGTCCGCGAGTATTTACCATCCATATAATTGAGTGATAAATTGGAGTTGTGATTGGAGACAAGGCAGTACCGCCTAGCTCAGGAACTATCTCACATTCAATATTCATGGAAAACAATGTGTGTTGACACCACTAGGACGGTTGAGGGTTATTTTAACATGGATATTATTAGTTCACCCGTTCATGATATCAGTGTAGCAGGACATTAATTAAAGCATAAATAATGGTAGCAATCATTTCTTACTGTTGCATTTTATTCTTTACACCACCAATTGCAACAAAACTAACATTGTCCATGTTTCTGATGCCAGGAAGTTAGTGGCATACAACATACCTCCCAACTACCCGTACAGATGCAAGAAGATCATTTCCTTTCTTTTGCCCATGCTCCTGAAGAATAACAATTGTTAAAGCAAGGGTAGGATGAAGATGACAGGTTTTAAGAACCAAATAAATCATTACCTTGGCATCTTGTAGATACTCTAGAACTACAGTAATTGTCTCGTTAAGCCCATTGATCACCTTTATTAAAGTTCTTTCACCAATAATACTCCCTAGACAAAGTTATAGCAAGAAGATTAAATTCCACATGAACAAAAAGCACATGGTGAAAATATGACTCTTGGAATAAGATGACCGACAAAAGCTAATGTGAGTTTAGGAATGGGAATATGAGAGTGTCATCACATAAGCATACATGCTGTTCAAAAATAATGTACTCAACGCAAAAATAGCATCCATCAATGAGAAGTTGATGCAAAATTCACTTGTATTTGTTATGATTTCCCAACCCGCTAAGCATATGCCAAATATACTTGATATTTGCAAATTCTTCACGTCAATTAGAGCATTATAACTCACATGCTAGCATATTAACTTTTGTTTACCTTCAACTTCATCCATGGTTGACGTCAATTTGATTACCCTCTCGACCAAGGAAAAGGCAATAGCCACATTTCTTTGCTTTAAGAGAATAGTTTCAACAGTTGTTGACGTATCCTTGGAAGCTTCATATTTCAAATAGGCCAGATCATTCAGCAAAACAGCAACTTCAACCCTTGCAGACTCCAAGACAAGCAGAAAACACCTGAAAAAAAATTTGCTGAAGTATTATGGCATATTCCATAACAAATTACTTGTAAAAGAAGCAATGCAATTTAAACATAATATACCGGTCAACTGGTATGGAGTCTGGTAAATCAGGTAAGTTTGGCTGACCAAGCAGCCAGCCTTCCCCCATTATAGATATCACAGATTCAGCCAAAATAAGGGCATGAAGCTTTTCAGCAGGTTCTGCACATTAAATGGCACAAGTGAATCTATAATCTAAAATGAAATTGCATGCTCTAAGCATATTGAATAAAAAAAAATGAATTCAATTTTTCATCATGCTCACTCATCAATCAACGATCATGAGATAAAAGGGGGAAAAGGCCCATTTAACTTGAGCAGAGTTCATACAATATCTAGATCCTATCCAAACTATAGAGTATCACTGAAAAGAGGGTATTATGCACAATTCCTTTATGAAAGATTGAAAGCAGAGTGGTTATAAGCTTAGCAATGATTATTTTAATTTCCAATCCCATCTCAAATGCTCAAAGATGTTCCCAAAAACTCCACGACAAGTTTAAAGGCGTTCCCTAGCAATTTGTCACTGATGCCAAACCCACCCATGCATCAGGTGATTATTTAAAATACAACCATAGATTCAGGTATACCATTTCTAGTCCAAAGAGAAAAGGGAGAATCAAAGGGAAACAAAAATGCCAATGTTAGAGATCCCTCACAAAAAGTTAGCAGATGAAATAAATCCCATTCCAAAAAACATGCCAAGCTGGTTAAAGGAAAAGGTCACTCAAAGAGAAAGCTATGCCCCTTCACATTTGTCCAAGCACAGATAAGTTTCCAAGTCATCAAGAATGTAAGATAGTTGGTAATTTAAAAGAGAAATCATGTAAAAGGAGAACAAGTACTGTACCTACACGATTCTGTAAAATAGCCACAATCCCAGCACGCATATAATCTGGCCATTTGTTGCCAGCCATTGCACACAATGCATCACAAAGTGGTTTCTGAAACAGCAAGAAAATGACACAAACAGCTTTAGAATTGGAATAAGGAACTATCAACCCCCCCCAACTTTATCCAAAACCAGCCAAACACCAAAACAGAAAATCTCAATGCGTGTTGGTGATTGAATATGATTGAGTTGCAAATATCAACAGCAGACATTAGTTATTTCAATTCCAGAGTGCACTAATCAAACCAAGAATTCTCCAAAGTTTCTATAAGACAAGGAAATTTGGACCTTCAAAGAACAAATAATGCAGAAACAAGGGACCAACAGACAAAACAATGAAGTAAGACCCCATCTATGATATGAACTCCGAACTGTCAATTACCACTGCCATCAACATTCTGCCATTCAATCTTTAGTTCTAAAAAATATTTGCTAATCCTATTTTGATAAGGATTTCTAAGAGTCACATAAATTTGAATGCCAAGACAGATTATTGAGAGTTGTTTGCATGTTGAGTTTGGCCATTCAATCTAGGCTCTAGTTTCCTCTACTAATTTGTTCCCCATCCAAGCATGTAAAATTAGCTGCATTGGTAACTATCTAGTATCAATTTTCTAAATGACTCCTTCCTGAAACAGTAACAATTACAAAACATAATAACTTACTGAATACTTTGATGAGAAGATCTCGGATAGTAGATGAAGTGCTTCAAATTTAAGAGAATTGTGCAACAAAGCAAATTGCCTTGCTACAGTGGCCACCTGCAAGAGAAAGGCAAACAATCTTTACACATTTGAATCCAAAACAAAATAGCTGGAGGTTAAGGTCCAGTCTTCAAAGACTAAGAAAATTTAGCAGTTAAAGAACTTAAAGTTATGAAAAGGATATACCAGATGCCAATATTAGCCTTTAGCTTACCATCATTGATAGCTCTGACACATAGGTATTGGTAACAACATCCTGAGATAGCCTGCTTAGTATAGACTGTACAATTTTCATCGCCAGCTCCATCATATGAGAGCCTGCAGGATTTCGCATGACTCATTCAGAATAAGAATTTTGGAAGAAAATCCTCTATTTCACATGAAAAAATACCTCTACTTTCATTAGAATAGAAGCATAGATGCTATAACAATTTAAACCGTGGAACGACAGTTTACCCACATAACCAGGCTGCAGCTAAAGGAATCACATAAATTTTTTTCATTCAAAATTAACAAATACGATATCTCAAAGGCTTGCCAATGAAAGACATTAAAGAATAAAATTAATTACCATCAGGCAAAGAACTCATCTGAGAAGCTAGCACTTTCATGCCTCCAGATTCATAAAACGCTGTGGCTCCATCTTCATATGAAGTTGTTACCAGATATAAAAATTCATAGCACTCTTCAAGAACAGGTGAACCTGATCTGTGATTCGAAAAACAAGCACTCGGTCAGCAACCGAAAATAATCAAAATCGCAAAATTAGTGATAATTAAGGCAACCGAAAAAACAAAATCCTGGGCAATATTTCATGAGAGGCCATTATAAGATAAGTAGTTTGTGAGAACGTAGAACAAATCATTAG
Source organism: Populus x sibirica (assembly GCA_019202695.1). Taxonomy (NCBI): domain Eukaryota; kingdom Viridiplantae; phylum Streptophyta; class Magnoliopsida; order Malpighiales; family Salicaceae; genus Populus; species Populus x sibirica. The sequence goes on from JAGMVL010001443.1 coordinate 4,317,469, forward strand.
CAAAATCAGGAAATGGGACAGATTTTCCAGCACTGTTTCCAATTAAGTTAAGGAAATGAAGCTTACACTTCCGGCATTATTTCTAAAATCAAAGGAATCTTCGAAACCATTTCTTTCGATGCAGCAATATCCGGCACGCGACAGAATGCAGCCAGAACTGTAACTGATAACTGCAGATACATATCCCTATTATCTCCTCCACTAACACTTCCTTTACCCATACCTAACCAAGTAAATAAAAAAATAAAAAACATACAAATTAAAAACTCCTCAATTAACACTTTTAATTTCAGCATAATAAAGATAAAAACCAGTAATTAAATTATTAAAAAAGACGAAGAAGAAGCGTTACCGGTTCTTAAGAGTCGGTCAAGAAAGTGAACACCGACTGCGTTGTAAACTTTTCGGAGAGAAACGAGGTCGTCTCCATTACAAAATTTGGTAACTAGGAGTAGACCGGCAAGGCGTTGCTCATCTCTTTCACCTTTCAATAGCTTCAAGCAATCGTCCAAAGACGGGGTTTGTTGCTGCTGTTGTTCCTGCGAGAAGAGAAGAGTTAGAGTCTTAGAGGCTCGGAAATTTTGCAAGATTTTGTGCGTGAGGGAGATTTTTACCATTAGGTATTCGGAAGTTTTTAGATTGATTAGCTGCTTGACTTGAGGAGTCGCGCTGCTCAAATGCTTAGAAAGAGGCCTTCAAAATCAAAGCAGGAATGAGAGTTGGTCGGAGGCTTCTTTCTAGAAGGGTCCTTGCTCCATGCTAGCAGACTCTCTAAAGCTTTGAATAAAATTACGAGTTCACTGCAGGAACACTCCTCAGTCCCTTTTCAGTAACACAAAATAATTTTCCTTTTTTTCTCTCTCCAAATTTTCTTCTCCAATAAAAAAACAGAAAATATGTTATTTTTAAAAATTTTCAAAACATTTTTTCAGCCTAGAAAATTTAAAAAATACGTCCATGTTAATACTCTTTTCCATTTCGAGAAAAATAAGAAAATAAAAATTGTGCTAAATTTAAACCTGTTTATTATTATGATATTCTTAACATTTTAACGTACACAATTATTTATTATTATTATTTATTATTAATTTGAGAGAAAATATTTTGAGATACAGAAATAAACATAATAATATAATATTTTTATGAATATATTAATAATAAAGTTTTACGCAAAGAACAATATTAATTAAATTAAGTTACAAAAAATTCTTAATGATTATTATAAGTATTCCACAATTGATCTGTAATGATTTTTTTAACTAAACTTATTTGTTGTGGTTAAAACACATCTACTTGAATGCTTTCTTGAATTAGGAATCATTATTTTTTTGTTCGGTTTAGTTTTTGAATTTTTTTAAAAAAACCTACAACCGAAACCAGTTCAAACCGACTAGTTTTGGTTTGGTTTTATAGGACAAAACCAGTTCAAACCGGTTTAGCTCTGTTTTTTCCGGGTTTTTTTCGATATGGGTTCGGTTCAGTTTTTTCGGTTTCAGGCTTATAAAACTGAAACCGAATTAGTCGGGTTTTTTTAAAATTTTAATCCGTTTTTTTTCACGGTTCGATTTTTCAGTTTTTTTTCCGGTTTTCTCAATTTAATTGATTTTTCGATTTTTTTACTCACCCTATCTTGAACCATACCAGTGTTGTTTTCATTTAGAAAGTTCAGTCTCTCTCTACCATATTATATAAATAAACAATCTACTCTATCTTTTATTAGAATAAAATTATGTAAAATGCAACAATAAGTTGAAATTAATTTTATATTTGTAGTGGATAACTTGAAATAACATTTAAAATGTTAAATCTACACCAAAACATACATTAAAAAGTTCATATTCTCCTTTTATTCTTTCACTTCGAGAACAAAATTCATTAAAATGATACCATTTATTATGATATTATGATATGAAGTTAAAAAACCATGAATATTAAAATAGCTAGCATCTAATTGTTGGTTTCTCAAATATTATATATACAATGAAAATTATAAAATAAAATTACTCGAGAATCTCTAAAAAATTTTTAGATAAATTTGTTTAAGAATTTATTACTTGAATATATAATCTTTAATTTTAAATAATTTTATCTTTCTCTACCATATTATATGATCATTGTTTTACTTACAAGATTATTTTACAGGTAGTATTCAAAGCATGAAGTGAGTGATTTACCATTGGCAAGCAAGAGATGATAAGAAGTTGGGCACACCTTTGACTTCTTCTCTTCCTTTTGATGAAGAACAACTAGCAGCTTCTCGACTGCTTTCTCTTTTGTATAGAATGAAACGGCAGAGAAAGTGGTGCGTTTATATAGGACATGCCCGGTATTAGTTGAAAAGTATAAGGATAGTTTTGTTAAAAAGAATTATTAAACAGTAAACGAGAGGAGAAGCGTGTTTTCTAAAGTGCGTGTTCTCTAAATTATTTTTTAGATTAAATGCGTGTTTCAGTACGTGATTGAATAGTATTTTAGAATTTAAATTTTAATTAATTTTATTTTAGAATTATTTTGATATTTTAATAAAATAAATAATTTTAAAAAATAAATAAATAATATTATTTTAATATATTTCCAAGTAAAAAACAATTTGAAAATAATCATACCTTCTCAAATTTCATATCTTTATTGAATTTTGAATTTCCGATTCTTTTTACTGAATTTTATTTAAATTCTGTATGTTCTGTAATTTTGAGCCTCGTTTGTCTAAATTGAATTTCATTGATTTTTTTTATTATTATTGTTTTTTGATGTATTTGTTTTTTATGGCGAAGGTTGCGGAGTCTCTTGGGGATACAGTACTTGGATGGCGACCAGTACCGACAGATAATTCAGTTGAAGCGTGACCAGCTGAAAGGTGACTATTACTATGCAGATATTGGCAGTGAAAGGTTTACGGGCTGCCTGGTAAATAATTTTATTTACCATGGGTGAGCTGTAAGAAACCTATTGTTGAAAGCAAGAAAATCACTCCAGTGCGATCACTTGTTTGAGGAGGTAACTTCCAGCTGGTGGTTGGAAGGAATATTTTGTTTGGTCAAGTTAGCCTACGACGACAAAAATTCAATGCAGGCCGAATGACTCTATGAAATTACGTCATGATTTTATTTGAATGGAAGGATAGAGTATATCTATTATTCACTGAATATGACATAAAAGAATTAGAATTTCTAAGTGAGGACAGTACTAGCATGGTGTAAGAAGAAAATTAGGTAGATGTTATTGCTTTTTTTCGCTGCGGGTCAAATTATATTTTTTAAAACTTAAAAAAAAAATTTGTTGAGGGCGAAGTTTTTTTGGTAATATTATTAAATTCAATTAAACAAATTAATGTTGAAACATATTAACTTGACTTTTTGCATACTCGAGTTTCAAATTAAACCACGTGAGAGCTGATGCAAAATGAACTATTCAATTTAATGGTTGTCAGACCCAAGTCGCTTAGGTTATGCATGATTGTCATATCCAAGACATTTGGGTCTGGTAAACACGCCAGATGCAAACTACTTTTTTGTCTTTTCTGAGATTAAAAACATTATTTTACAGTACATAAAATTGGAAAAAACTGAAATATCCTTGTCTAGTAGCCTATTCTTTTTTTATCTTGGAGGAAAAGAAATATTTTTACTGTTATGAATATTATGAAAAGCCAAGAAAATCTTTGGTTAACAATTCTAAATTTTGTCAACTCTAGGGGTAAAATAGTATTTTAATTGTGTCAAAAATTGAAAAAAACGCATACATTCCCAAATAATTTTCTAATGACCACTTAGCCAAATGAAAAGACCCAAATATCCCTAAACCAAAAGCTTAAATTTAAGTCATTAAAGGGTAAAGGGGTAAGGTTCGGTAACCATGTCAAACCCAAGGTGCTTGGGCCTGATAAACTATGTCAGACCCAAGCAGACAACAAACAAAGAGGATAATTATGCATTTTAGTTGTTAGAAAAAAAAAAAACACAAACAATCGATCTTTGACGATAATCCAACTATTATAGTTGCTATATTAGTATCGTTCTCGTTGTCATTTTGAATTTGAAAAATAATAATTGTTTATTAAAATATTTTTTTATTTGAAAATATATTAAAATAATATTTTTTTATTTTTTAAAAATTAATTTTTACACCAGTATAATAAAACAATCCAAAAATATAAATTAAAAAGTAATTCTAAGTAAAAAATAGTTTTTAATTTTTGTTAGAAACGTCGTTTTGAACGTACCTAAGTTTCCAAGTCTTTTATTATAGTTGAGCAATATTTATTTTAATTATTGCATAATAAAAGAAGAAGAAGATGATGAAGAAGAAGAAGAAAGCCAGCCTTGAATCATTGCTGGGGCAAACTAGCTAGTTGCTGTCTAACATAGTACTAACATCCAGCCCCAGTTGGAAATAACAAAGGAGAGTTAACATACGATCCTGCTAGTTCTTTTTTTAATCTTTTTTCTTGATTTTTCTTCTATTTTGTAAAAGATTTCCAGCTACTCCAAAAACTTTTTGAATCCTTTTCTGTTTTGTATCTTAAAACAGATTGATTAATTGTTAAATCTTCATCATGATAAAAATGATGATGGTTTGCTGCTGATTGCCATTCTCATTGAGTTCCAATTTTGTTCTTGTTAAGAACTTGATACAGCCTTGGCTAATAATGGATATGAAAATCCATCTTTGTGTTGATCTTTCAAGAAACGAAAAGGTTCAATGACTGGAATCAGTCACTCCTGCGTCCCAACCCTCTTCAAGGGGGCTGGTTGCTTCAACTTCTGCATTGATCGATAGGGCTTGTTTTTCCTTGCCCAGGTTCAGTAGAGTTTTTCTGAAATATTTCATATTACATTGAATAGCTGCTGCAAATTTAATCCTTTATCATATATCACAGAGCGAGGAGAGGAACAAAAGAAGGTATAATCTACAATGACTGTAAGGAAACCAAGCAAAGATTATTTCACTGTACATCCATCACCCCTCGCCATTATTATTCATATATAGAGAGAAGTAGACAAAAATTCATAAAACATGCTAATGCACACTGCTATTTTTGCTAATAGAATTCGTAACTAATTTGAAACTCTGAATAAGACTGTATTGCATTCATTCTACCATCTGCATGCCCTTGACAACCCACGATCATCGTCTATGTTAGTCTTTCTTTCCTCTGGAAGCAAACTATGGTCATATATATATATCTGTGGGGACCATCGTCAAACCCTTTGCAGTTCCATTGCTATGTAGTAGTATGTTCAATATACTTGCTAGAGTGGAAACTTGAACGAAGATCATATATTATATCGGAATTTACACAAATCGATCGCCATTGTTATCACCTGCATTACTTCTTTTCAAAATTAAGGTTGGTTCAATGCTCGCAAGGCACTAAATTATATGAAGATATATGCTTTAATGAAACAATAAAAATACCTTTTGCGTTTGCTTTTCAAGACTGTTGAGGTTGAAGGATTACTGTGCCAGTTCCTCTTCCTTTGATTGATGAACCAATTATTTATCTGCTTTAATTGCAAGCCCGTTTCCTGCACCAATCTTGCCTTGTCTTCCTCCTGAAAAGTCATAGAGGTTCAATTTCTAAAGTTAACAAACAGCCAAATCAGAGAGACTGATGATTTCGGCTTAAACTGCCCCCTAATCTGGTCACCCACTAATGTCATGTCAGAAGAAGTATCAGCCTGTTGCCTACAAATTCTGCTCGTTTGCGTAGTGTGTGAGGGTGTACCAACATCTTTTCAGTCCTTTAAGAAAGGAAATTTCGCTCATTTTTGTCATTCTTGGACCCTCAAGGTTGGCATGGTTGTACAAAACTAAAAGCACACGTTTTTTGACTTGTCCTGAGACAGCATACCAGCAGGTGGGGTTCCAATGAACAGGACTAATGCATGCATATGGGGGTAACCGTAGCTTAAATCAATCTCATTTCAAACTCAATAAATGCTGCTAAATGACAGTATCGAATCTTGTTAAAGAGACGGAGCAGTAACAGTAACACTTACGGTAGGATATGGCCACTTGGAATGTGATTGCCACCAAGCTTTTAAGACTGAGGTTGTGTCCCCAGGAAGCTTTCCTGCTCTTCTCTTTCGCAGAATTTCCTCTCTAATGTCAACAATTTTTTCTTTGTAACCCTGCAAAACGTAAAGAAAATTGGTTACAATGAAAATGTCAAATCCTTCAGATGAGATAATTTTGGCCATTACCTGTTTTAATTCATGCTTCAATTCTTGTCTCACACGCTCCATCAAAGATCTCTCACTCTCTGTAGGGACCAAGGGACCAAACCCCAGTGTATCTGCACCCTCCAAACTTCCAACGAACAAATTGGCATCACTGTCAACTTGGTCTTCATCGTCATCGGACATTGTTGCGCCTGTACCTTCACCTGGAGAAACTCCTGTTCATGTAGCAATGGGAAAATATTAAAGCTTCATGTCATGAATACTTGTCCCGGTATCTTATTGCTCAAAGTATGAAAGTGATAGAATTCTAATGCGGCAGAGACATAAACATTTATCAGGGAAGGCAAGAAAACTTGAAACAAAATCAGCCTATAATGTCAGTCATGTTTATGGTTTCCTAGTTTCAACAGGTTACAAAGGGAAAGCATAAGATCCCAAAACTCTCCAAAGAGCAGGAGAGAGTCTTGTAAAGAAGGCAATAAAATTCCCTTAATTCTTTAACTTTTGCCCTGCTTCCTCCACCGGATGAATCATGGCACAGAAAAACAACAAGAATCATGCCTCCGCAAGAATCTAGCAGCTTAGAGGCTTATAAACAAATTTAGGTAATATAAGATAATGAAGTATTACCCGTTAAACTCTGTAGGGACTGCTCTATCTCCCAGCACGCCATCACTGCTTCCATTGCATGAACTCGAACATGTTGTTGCAATTGTTCTTTGAAGGAACAGAGCAAAAGAAAATAATGTGTCTGCAGCATCAAAAAATGAAAGGATCAACATTTTGATTCTTTTTTCATGCTTCAGCTTCAAAGTAACTCCAAAAATTGTCATTGAACACGCACTATGCATTCCAATTACATAGGGAAAATAAGACAAACGATCTGAATTAACTGTCTGCTAGTCATGGCAGAATCAAAAGAATCAAAAACGACAGCAATCTCTTAGCAACACCAAATCAAGAGAAATTCACTATGACTTAGTGATATTTTCTTTTAGAATGTGTGGATTGTACACACTTTGAAGTCATTTTCACTGAAAATGTTCTATTATAGAACTTAACTCTGGAACTGTAGGTTACCAAATATGCACATACTCGTTGTAGTATTAGGTTATCACATGTCAAACACCATAGTGAAAAATATTTTAGTTGCACGCTTCACTTAAAAACAAACTAATAGAATTTCAAGCAAGCATCTATGCTTGGGGCAATCAGACCCGAACGGATCAATAGCCGAGACAGATCCAAAAAATTGTGGGATGAAGAACGTATTTCCATTCAATCAAGTAGTGCAAAGAATTTAGGTCAAGGACGATATCTCAAAGAGTTTGTCACAGACACTTGAAGATCATGACTAAAATCAAAGTATCCAAAAACTCAATTTAATGGCTTTGTATCTACCCTATACCCACTTGAAAAATCAAATTTCAGAGTAAGCTAAATCAGATTCTTTGTTTCTGAAAACATGCCATCAGCCATGTCAGGAAAGCTATTAGACCTAGATAGAAATTATTCCTAACCACATTTAATTTCATTTCATCCCTCATCCCTGACATTAGAGTTGTTGAGAAATTAAGGGACCCCGAGATATTTAAAGGAGTCCGTCATACTGTACTTTACCATGCACATCTCTTAATCTCTTCTCATCTTCCCCCGTCTGATATTTCAATGAATTAACTTCAAATGACCTCAATCACTTCAATCTCCAAGACCGACGATCAAATTCAGATCGGTCCCTCATAAAGCTCTGCTGCACTGTGAACCACTATCGTTCTTCGTATTGGACTTGGCCCCTTGAGTTTTGCAAGCACAGTCAGTATCCAGATATTCCAGTCTTTACTACATCAAGAATTGAAGATTACAGCTGTAACTACAGTCTACCAGTGGCACTCCAAATTCAGAAACTTACAGTTATGGCATGATAACCCTTCTTCTTATACCATTACATACGTCCGATCCCATTTAAATTCAAATTCCAGCTTCGAGCCACAAAAGCCCAGCTAGTTTTGGCTGTAAACAAACTCGCTTGCAACCAAAGATATCTCCTCCTCTATTATTGTCACAAGGAGCTAACACCTTTCCCTAAATCATCAACAATTTATCTGCTAACTAAGCACCTAACAGCCATCCAAAAAGCCCACCACCAAACTTCCTCTTATAATTATCCCACCAAATAAAACCCCTGTCGGTGCATCCACCACCCTTCAATCTCAAAAAAGATACCCACATAAAATCACTAACTCAACAAACCCCCCTAACTATAATCAACCAAACCAAAATTCATTCCAATTAACAAAAACTAAGCCAATTTAATTAAAAACTATAAACTTTGGGGTGATTTGAATAATGCCTGTGGTCATAATTAATCAAACCAGATTCATTCCAAAAAAAATAATTAATCAAGACCATTTCAGTTCATGATCCAAGATATTGAAAAATTCAAACTTTTTTGCACGAGAAAACACAAGTGGTCTAAAAAAACATGTTTGTGAATCAAACCAAAAACACACCAAAATAAATCGAACCCATTTCAAATCACAATCCAAGACATTCAAAAACATAATCTTTGCACCAAAAACAACATAGAAAAAGCAAAAAATTGGTCCAAATTGAAAAAAAGAGGACCTTTTTTTTTCAGATTTCAAAGAAACACAAACATGATTAACTAACATGGTAGCATACCATAAACTGATCAAGCTCTTTATCATCAGGAACCAATCCTTGGTGACTTCCAAGAGCAGAGTACTTAGTTACTACTTGTTGTGACTGAGCCAACTGTGCATCAATCCTCGGCAACTGATCAACTGGCGTGGCAATCCTTAAACACGCCACGTGTGCCGACAGCAATTGATCGTACAACGGATGCGTCAATATGTCCGCTTTATACCTTGCATTTTGCCAATTCACCACCGCCTCTCCTCCACCACTATCCGCCACCATGGCTTCACCTTCACTCTTATTCATATTCTTCAATTCCGACGATTCTTGCGATATACTAGTTATGATGGCGTGGTCCCCGCCGGCGGCGACGTCGTCGATGACGTCACTGTGGTTGCGGTTTAGGAGGGAGGAGGAGGACCGGGAGAGCCATTGAACTGGGTTATGAGAGTTTGAGTCAGAAGTGGTGGCGGTGGCGGTAGTGGTGGCGGTGTGGAGGTTTAAGAAATTGTTTGTGTTGTTGTTATCAGTGAAGTGGTGGTGAGTTTGTTGCTGTGGTGGTTGTTGAGAGCGGAGGAGGGCAGTGTTCAGCCAATTCGGTGGTGCTGTGTGGTTCTCTGTTGCTTGTTGGTCTGTGAAGTGGTGAAGAGGGAGGTCTTGTGATGACAAGTTATGGTGATAGGCCATGTTCTTTGCGCAAGTCTTGGAGACAGACAAAAGAGAAGAGAAGAGAAGATTGTGAGTCTATTACAACATGGGATGTGTGTACATGTGCAGGAAAGAAAGAGTCTATTACAACATGGGATATGTGTATATGTGCAAGAAAGAAAGAGAGAGATGCAGAGGCAGGTGTGATGCAAGTACTCTAAGGAGAAGCGAGAAGCGAGAACACGGTGAATTTTGAAAGTGTAGAGACAGAGAGATTGTGGTCTTTGAGAGAGAAGGGAGGGAGGGAGGGAGGGAGATGATGGTTGATGATATGTGGGGTTACTATAAACGTCCAAGTTGAAGAAGAGGGAGATGGGAGTGTCAAGAGAGGCTGTAGGTGAGAGTGATTTGGTTTGTTTGTAGTGGTTTTCAGGTGAAGAAAACTGCTTGCAATCAAAGAAATGAGACTTTATATATGGAGATTTTTATTATTATTATTATTTCAATGTTCACGGTATTTATGCTATAATTTTTTATATATTAAACCTTTTTTCCTTCAATTTCTTCAATCTAGTTACGATTTTAAAGACATTTATCCACGTCTAAATTAAAAACAAGGATGCTTAATATTACTAGTGCCATGGCTAGAATTTTTGGCATTTTAATGTTTTTTTCCATGAGATAAAGAAATATATCACATTGGGTTTGAAAAGAAAAATAATTCTTCTCTAGTTGTTTGTGGATTTGCTGTGTGTAAAATTTTGTGTAGATTGGATTTTTATATATGGAAAATAGTTTTTTATTATTATTAACGTGAGTGTCCAAGTCAGTTTGCGGTATCTCGACTAATCCTACGGGTCCTAAAATTAATAACCATGTAAGTCTCTAGTGACTATCATATTAGTAACTATAGTATTTGAATTTAAGATTATAGGAAGCAAATCTTTTAATCTCAAATTTTTATTATTTAATCATCTTAGATGGTAAATAAAAAATAGTTTTTTATCAGTCATGAGATCAATAATTTTATTACTGTAAATAATTAATACAATTCAAACAAAAATGGTCTGGTTTTTGTTTTGTATTAATTCTTGTCTTGACCTTTCTCAACGCAAGTGTGGCTAGAATTGCTTGGGAGATGATATCAAATACCTTATCGAATCGGCTAGCCAGGGCCAGCAATGTAATTATGGCCATGATTTGGTCAAGAAACTATTTTTCCACATCAATTGACAAGTATAAGTCATTTTTTATTTATTTATTTATTCCCATAGTATTTATGTTTAGCTATTATATTTATTTTTCAAATGTCAACACGGTTTTACTTGTAAATTGATAGTGTAATTATCGTTTAAATTGCTATTGCTATCATTACTTAGTGTACATGGGTCGGATCCTTCCCTAATTCGGATGCTAATCATTCCCTCGATGCACGTAATCTCATTCGTATCAATGCTAATTATGTTTTCTTTTTTCAAGATAAGACAAAGAAATAAGAAAAAGAAACGGTAATTCTTGAATCTACCCTTTTTCCAATATTCCTACGATATTCTTTAAATCGTTTTTTACACTAGAAACTAGCTTTAGTTTTCCATGTAGACAGAAAAATATTTCAATATCTAATTTTACTATTTATTAGTGTGTGGTTGTTATTGTTTGTGATGTGTTTTTAATGGTGTTTTTCTTTGAAATACGATGATAAAATAATATTTTTTAAAATTTTATTTATTTATTTTTAATATAATCATTAAAAAACTTTTATCTAATTGATTTAGTTAATTTAAAACATATCTGTTTTGATAAAAAAAACCTAGATTTTTTTATTAAATGGATAGAATCTTGTATTGACATGAATTTGGAAATGAGACCGGTAAATTAGATCTATAAATTTAAATCAGATTTAATAATAATGTTTTTAATTGTTATTAACGGATGTTTAACTTTGCGGTTGGATCGTCGCTTCACCTTTTCCTGAAAAAAAATATTTTAAATTAATTATTTTTTGTGTTTTAATATTTTTTTAATATGTTAATATTAAAAATAAATTTTAAAAAATAAAAAAAATTTATTTTAATATATATTAAAAAAAACACTTTAAAACAAAATATGTATCTCCTTTCCAATGATGCAACAGTAAACGATTGCCAAAGAGGGCAAAGAAAACTGCCGAGTTAGGTTTGGAGAGATTACAGTTAAAAGCGCGTGAGCACAGGGTGTAATGAAACAGTGGGCGTAGGTAGGTATGATGACGTATGCTTGCCGTACAAGGGATGCAGCTAATCCGTCCATCCATCTAATCTTAAACTGTGGAAACATACGTGTATGTGCCCCAAGTACTGTTTGCAGCACCAAAAAGGCCTTGTTTTATTTATATTTATTTATTTATTAAAATAATAAATACAGTGATTTATTCCATGCCCTAATGATGTGCCATGCTCCCCACCCTCTCCCTCTACCGTTTCATGGTGTCTTTGGATGGATCGACAAAAGCCACCTCAAAGCTGTGGTTGCCACAGAGATGCATGGGACGATATTGACTTTTTGTGCCCTATTTCAAGATATTATTGAGTTATTAATAAGATTTGATTGTGTCCTATTTCAAGATATTATTGATTTATTAATTTAACATCAAAGATTGACATGACCTTCTAAAAGTCCCTATTTGATGAAATTCATTTTAAAAAATCTATTTGATTTTAAAAAATATTAAATTAATCGTTTTTTAATGTTTTTTTTATGGTTTTGATGGGATAATGTTGAGGATAAAAAACTTATTTTAATATATATTTTTTTAAAAAATATTTTTTAAAATATCATAAACCACTATACTAAATATACTTTAATTAATGTTATTAAATTCCATCTAGTTTCGTAAATTAATTTACTAGTTTGCATCCGTCCATGACTCAAGTACCTGACTTTGAAATTACACTAAATAATAATTAATTTAATGTGATTAGATTGATTTAATGATCAACTCATGACCCAGTGAGACGAGGCACGAAGCATGACAAAAAAAAGCCACCAACTGTTCATGAAAAATTCTTGCTATGCATCTTTATCCCTTTTATAAGTAGGTTTTCTTTATATATATATATAAAAAATATATATATACATACTGACCTAATTAACTCTGGGGTATTAATTTGAATTTTAATTCCTTCAAAAAATTATTCTTTTTTTTAATGGAAGAGAGTTCAAAAATTGTCTAAAAAAATAAATTATCCAAGGAGAGTAACGGATTAGTAACAAATTGTGTATATATTTTTTTTTAATATCAACAATGAATTATCTAAAAAAATAAATTATCTAAGGAATTTGCAACGAATTCTTCGTTGCTGATGTGACAATATCAACCTTATGTTTATCCATGGTATCTTGGCTTGTTTCCATCACAAGCATTATAATTGTATTTTTTTACTGTATTTTGACTTATTTACATTAATGAAAGTTTAGCCGAGTTTTAAATTGTATTGCAAATTTTATTTTTGTTCCATTTATTATTACTAATAAAGTAGTTTTAGATATTAATGTATGTTGTTTATATAGTTATTTATATATGTTCTACTACTTTCAAAATATCCATAAATTAATAATTAATAATAATAATAATAAACCAAAATAGAAAAAAAAAACATATAAATTAAACAACTCAAGTTATATAAAACCCCCCTTGCCATTTTTTATTACACATCAGAAGCATTAAAGTGTTAGTCTTGAATTCAAATATATATATATATATATATACTTATACTTGTAATAATATTTATTTCCAATAACATCCATGCAAGATATAAATGAGATTAATCGTGTCTGAAAAATAACAATCAAGCCAGCGAATTGAATGGTTCCTGAGACCTGCATGCATGCACATGAAGAAGCCTCGAGAGTGAGAAGACAGACCTGGACTCCTGTCCTCCGGCAAAGACACATTAATTTCCAATATTTCAGCAACAAGTCCATGAGACAAAATCTTGTTGGGCATATAGGGGATGCCTTTGTTCGCATTTATGACATGCAATAATAATCAGGAAAATACGAAGGTCAGAACCTGTTTCAGAAGAGGATGGACTGACCTCCAAATCCAGTAGTTGTAATTAATTTCTTATAATATTTTTCATAAATGCTAAAATCAGCATTTGTCTTTATAGTCAAATCATCCAGGGGGCTTCCATGAACCAAAGCTTGTGTTCTTGTAAAGATTTTCGATGAAATTAATCTTATTCTTCGTTTGGTAATATGATTTTAGAAAGGTTTCTTCTTGTTAATTTAGGCTATTAATTAGCGTTTTAACGTGCCGGATAAGATTGATATATGAATCTTCCACATCAATTACAATTAATCATATAATTTAACGAGAAAAACAAGGTTACATAACAATTAATTACGCCATATAAAGTTGTGCCAAGCATTTTGAAGTCAAGAACATTGTTACATGCATGCCCCAGTTGAACCAGCTCAACTGATTGAACAAGGCCGGGGCTTAAAAGATGAAAATTGAATTATTATATTTCATACAACACGTACACTTCAATATTAAAGCAATATGAACGGTGAATTTTCAGGTAGGAGTGTTTATAAATTAATCACGTGCAAGAATCCCAAAGCTAGCTGGCATAAATTAATTATCTGGGGTTCTTTCAACATGAATTAATTATTCCAGGGTTGAAACTATGGTAGATATTTATTTTTAAAATATTTTTTATTTTTAAAATTTTATTTTTGACTGAACATTAAAATGATTTAAAAATATAAAAAATAATAATTTAAAGTTAAAAAATTCAAAAAAAATCTAAAAACATAATTGGACATAATATCTAAAAATAATGTGTCAGTGTAAGCAGCTTATACAGCTAGGGGAACACGGTTTTGTTGCTTGTTTGGCTGTTCATGATATGTTTTCCTCCGTCAAAACAGAGCAAATTGCTATGGAGAGGCAAGTTAATTAATGCTATTTGTGTGCTGTGTGGAAAAGCTGATGTGAAACGGGCGACCATTTTTATTTGATTGATCTTAATTACTCGAAGGCTAGCTGGAGTCGTGTTACAAACAGAAGTCACGGGAGCTGGTCTTTCAAGTTGCGGTGGGCTGTGGCAAATTTGCGAAAAAGACTGTTCAGGCTAATTATTGGCAAAGTGGGATGGAATGCCGCTATCTAGGGTATTTGGAAGCAAAGGAACCATCGAGTATTTGGCATGGGAGCTGGTTAGTTCTACATCTGATGCAGTGATCGAATGGATTGGTCAAATGATTTGTTGCAGACTGCATCGGCATAGCCTGCTCGAGTCGTCTAAGGTTCAGTTTGCTTTGAAATTTGTAAGCTTTAGTTGTTGGTATAGTTTGTTTATATATATATATATTTTTTTTTTTTTTTTTTTGCTTACCATATACTTTGTTAGGGGTGTGAGTTTTTTTTAAATGTAAAAAATATATATAGGTACTAGAAGTTTCTTGACATTGTTATTAATCTTGAAAATAAAATTGTTTTGGAATTTTTTTCTAAAAATAATTTTTTATATTAGTGTATTTATTGTTTAGCTTAACCAACAAGATGTTTTTCACTAAAATTATCATTTATATTTTAAAAATTTAATAATAATATTTAAAAACCATATTAAAATTGACCACTAACTGAATCTAATAAAAAAAATTGGACTGTCAAAGAAAAAAAAAGGAAAATGAAAAAAAAGGGAGGGTAATTGTATGCTTTATAGTAGGGTGAGCTCCATGTTTTTTTTTTATCAATGGAAATGCTCACTTATATTAAAAAAATAAAGCAATATGAAGCAAGCCTACTAAATACGAAGATAAAAAGTTCTATATTCAAGTTGTATGGATCGATAGTTTATAAATTCATAATTATTATTAATTATAGCGTTATCATTTGAATAATATGTGCCACTTTTAATTTTTCTTTTGACCCATTAGACGTATTCCTGTTAATTAATTAATTAATTAATTATATATTGGCGTGAAGTGGTTGTCCCTTGGCATCCAGCAAGGGGAGACGTAAGCTTCTAACATACAAGTATAGTACTTCCAGCGAGATAAATAAAGTGTTTGGAAATTGGAGTACGGCAAGTAGTAGTTATTTTTTAAAATATATTTTTTAAAAAAAGTATATTAAAATAATTTTTTTTATTTTTTTAAAATTATTTTTGGTATTAATATGTTAAATTAATTAAAAAATATTAATTTAAAATAAAAAATAAAAAAATTAAACTATTTTTAAAATATTTTTAAAACATACAAATAAAAAGCGCTCCAAAACCCGATCGAGGCCCTAAACTTTCTCCGAGATTTGCTTAGCTAATTGAATGTCATCCCTTTAACCTTGGAGCGTGTTTTCCACGTCACTTAAATTTGCGTAACAAATTATCACCCAATAAAATCCAACACTAGAGACAGCAAACAACATTCCATCTATCTCGCTTACCGGTTTGGTCAAGAATCCATCTAGATGGTTTCCTTTGTGATTACCGGCTATTCCAGTCACTTAACAGTGAAGAACATAGTTGTCACGCAATCCCACCTGCTCCGAGCATCTCGATGATAAAATTTATAAAATATATCAACTCGAGTTAATTTAAATAATAATTAAAAAATTAAAATATATTATTTTAAATAAAAAATTTAAAAGAATTCCTTGAAAGAGACTAGGTTTCATCCTATTTAAGTCAATCAGATTATAAATGGATAAAATTCAAATTTAACTTTGTTAATATTTAAAATGTTTTAAAAAAACTTGGCAAAAATCAATTTTCAAATTAACAAAGTTATTAAATATATAAATATTAAATTAAATCAAGTTTAATAAGAGTTTGGATTAATCAACTAAGTTTAGTTGGGGTATATATCATAAACACGGCTACAATATTAAAATTATTTCTTGTTTGATCACTAAAGATATCATTTTACTTAATTTAAATTTAATGTAAATCTATTTGTATTTAACAAAATATATATTTTTACCTTTGAACTTCTTTAAAAAGAATGTTTATACTTAATAAGCTATCCAATTTTTTTTTTTAATTTCGAGAAGCTTGACACATCCTACCTGCTAGTATATGTTTATCCAAATCTCAATGGTATATTTGATATAAAATCTAACATAAATTGCATGTAAATTTATGTATGATTGTTAGGGTTTTTATCCTGTGTAATTTTGTTATAAGTTACATTTTGGAAAATTAAATAAATTAAATTAAAATAATTTTACTTTAATTTAAATTTAAAAGAACTGTTTGAAATTGTGATAGTAATTATTTTTTAAATATTTTTTTATTTAAAAATATATTAAAAAAATATGTTTTATTTTTTAAAATTTATTTTTAAAACCGGCATATGAAAAATCTAAAATTATTTTAAAAAAATTAATTCAAAAAAAAAAAATCAAATTGTCTTAAAATTTCTTTCTGGATTAAAAAATAATCACACTCCAAGTTAACACAAGGGTCGAGGCTCAGATTTAAATAATAAAAATAAATAAATTGGATACCTTTGATTACGTCGCTCCTCTCTGCACCACTCGCGGGAAAAGGAACTCCTAAGACACGCGTCATCCTATCGTAGCTTGAACCACAAGTCGTCCCTAGCCAAGAGCACGCGCCATGGACGTACCGAATGAATAACGTCCATGTGGAACGGCCAGGAGGGTGGGGACAACTGAGAATTTTTTTGACTTCCCTGACAGCCGCCGGCTCGGTGGGTGTTTGTTTAGGTTTTAAAGTATTTTTTTATTTATAAATATATTAAAATATTATTTTTTTAAAAAAATTTATTTTTAATAACATTATATTATAATAATTTTAAAATATATAAAAATATTTAAATAAAAATAAAAAAATTAAATTTTAACCCATACGTATTTAAGCCAAGCTAAAAAATAAAGGTTTAAAAACCTGTTTATTTTTATATCTTAAAAGTGTTTTTGTAAAAACAAAATTGTAATTTTTTTATATATATATTTAAATTATTTATATATATTAATGTTAAAAATAAATTTAAAAAAATAAAAAATATATATTATTTTAATATATTTAAAAAAAATAAAGGAACGTAATCAAACTTACTCAATCAATGCAAAATTGCAACTGCTTATGATCCCACACCTTTAAAAACTCATGGGGTCCACAACCAAAGAAAAAATCGTGGGCTTTGTGCATGGGGCCCAGTTTTATAAGAAGTTGGGTCCAGCAGAGATAGAGAGAGAAGGGACTGTCCATTAGGGCCAACGTGCCCTATGGTCCCCTGCCTAGTAGCTTGGCTCTCTTTTGTTAGTAATTTATTTTTTCTTTTGAGCAGGGGACCAGTGGTTCTGCCGTCGGACAAACGGCGAATAAGCAAGGCACACTCCATCTAAAAGAGGAGATAGGCTCGAGTAATTTCTTAGGAGATGTTTGGCTGTCTTTTCTTCGAAGTTTTTTGAGGTGATCCATGGACTTGCATGCTTCCTCGTCCATTCGGTATCGATGTAGTCTTTGTTTTTTTGTTTAACTATTGAGAGAAAAATGTTTAATTTAATCAAATAGTTTTTACCTTTTCCATTGGATTCTATTTATAATTGCGTTTTAAATTTTTATTGTGTAAAATTTAAAATAACTTGTTTTTTTATATTATTTATTTTACATGTAAAATTCATCTCACGGTAATTTTAATACCTAGGCACTAGGCTCACCTTTCTATGTCAATATTAGGGACGAGCAAAAAAACTAACAAACAAATTAAATTGAGAAAATCGAGAAAAAATAACTGAAAAAATCAAATCATGAAAAAAATCTAATTAAACAAATTATAATAATTTAAAATATATTCGGTTTGGTTTCGGTTTTATAAGTTTGAAATTGAAAAATCTCAACCAAACCGAACTGGTTTAGTTAAAAATAAACCGAATAAAAAAACCAAACCGAAATCAAGCTCGTCAAAAAATCCAAAAAAAAACCCAAAAAATAACCGAATATTGAGTTTCGGTTTTTAATATAAAATAATTGAATCGAAACCGGTTGGTTGGAACCGGTTTTGATTTTATTTTTTACATTTTACAAAAATTTAATTATATTGGTTTTATAAATAAAAACAAAACCACACCAAAAATAATCACCCATAGTCAATATAGAATTTAACTTGGGATACCATAAAAGGACTTGATTAAGGTGACGACATTAATTAAGGTAACTCTCTCAAGCCTCGTTCGTAGGTGTGATTTTGTCATTTAAAAGAACTCACTGTAAAGGTAAAATTGATGCTGATTTTGTTCACTGCCTCGTATCCCTCGAAACTGATTAATTGTGCATGCCTTGCTGGTTCTGACCATTCAGTCGAGATGTGAATATTTATAGCTGCATGCCCTCGTATTCCTATTCTATCTTCTGGGTTGATTGTAATAGGGGTAGTACTTATTTTTTAAAATTATTTTTATTTAAAAATATATTAAAATAATATATATTTTTTATTTTCATATATCAAATAGATCAATTTTCATAATTAAAAGAAAGAGTAATAAATATATTTCCAATAAATTAGTGTATTCGTATAAAAATAGTTTTCTTCAGTCATAAGCGATACATTTCCACCTCGTGAGCTGCCGACTCATGGGTAGAATATATATAATTTTGAAGTGCACGTGGCACGAAACCAGGCTTCAAATTTCTGTCCTCGGAGAATAGTTTGTGCTGGAAGTCAAAAGCTCTCTCCTCAAACTTTTTTTATTTTGTCTATCGCTGTTTATAACCATGCGGGTTAATATTCAATTCCTTCTTTTTGGGTTTTAAAAAGAAAGCCATTCACTTGCCCATGCCAGTTCCAAAATTGGAGGTGACAAACACTCGTCCCTACCACCCAATTTTACCACTATGCATCATATAACCTTTTTTTTTTTTTATCCAAGAATACCCGGCTAGCTTACATATATCTTGATTAATCCCCCGAGACTCTAAAATTAACGATCATGTAAGACTTCAGTGGTCATGATGTTTGTAGTATTCGAACTGGTGATCTCTGGTGAGAAAACTCAGCATCTGACCAGTTAAGTTACACCCTGGACATTATATAACTTATTAAACCCTCCTCGAGCTGATTCGACGCATTGCTCGGGTGAAAAATTAGGTAGGTTGGTTCGATTCAATATTAAAAAAAAAAGGATAAACGAATGTAATCTTGATTTTTTAATAAAAAAAATTATTAAGTATTTTAACCGGATTAATCAGATCAAACAGCATTTCTTGTTTTTTTTAAATAGTTTTTATTTTTATTTTTATTTTTGAGGTTATTCCAAAACATGTAGATGGCATCTTCCAATCAAATTTATCTTTTATTTATTTTTTAAATATAAAGATTCCAATTCTAATTTTACATTTTTAGAATAACTTGAAGAATAGAAAATGAGTCTATTAGATATATATTAGATCTAGTTTAGTTTAATAGGTTGATCTAAAAAATTTAAGAATTTGACTTGGATTGGATTTTTAATTAAATTATATAAAACATTTGATTTTATATTAATTTAATTAACTCGAAGTCAATAAAAAAATAGTATTTTAATAATAATAATTAATCTAAATTGATATAATAACCAGCACATAGATCCAATAATCCAATAGTGCATGCCTCTTTCCAAGTCAATCAGGATGTGATAGCTATAATAAAGAGTGTACCCCCACACACACACTAGAGAGAGAACTTTCCTATCGCTAATTAGGATATCCGAACAGTGCGCGAATGATTATACAGTTGACACGTGTTCCACTCCAAACCTAAAAAAACGTAAATTATAAAGTAATAAATGAAAAAAAAAAAATCCAGTAAGACGCTGTCTAGGTTTCGTGGGGTATCCGCTACGGTGTTGCTCAGCGTGCAATTTGCTGCAGCTGTCACCATCGATCAATCACAGCCGACGTTATGATATACATGATCATCTTCCTTTTGGACGGTTGGCAAGGCCCACACGTTTTACACGAGCCGATAAAGAGCAACATCCACGGTATCCCAATTTCACACACTTTTGGATGCACTAACTAGTAAATTAAGCTATCTTAATATCAACACCAAATTTTAAAAAGAGAAGATTGATGATTAAAAAGAGAGTAGTTGCATTTAGTAGGTTGATTTCTTGATTAATATATAATAATATGATAGGATAATTAGGTAGTTTTAGAATATATTTTTGTTATCATTAATATTATCTTGGTGGACCAGTTCTCACAAGGTGAAATATAAAATATATTTTGATTGTGGGGGAAGAGGAAAAGGTGTTCGTGTGATATTTGTCTGTGTTTTTTTTTATATAGATGTTTGGGTCAGCTTGCGTGTATTTCAACTAATCACACAGGCTCTGGAATTAACGACCATGTAAACCTCCAGTGACTCTGAGGTTGGTAGGACTCGAACTGATAACTTATGGGAAACAAATCTAAAGGCTAACCAGTTGAGTTACACCACACATGACTTTGTGTTTTGTCTTTAATTTTAAAGATGTCAAATCCACATAATACAACAAATGTTTACTCAAGACATTAGGTGATTTAATATTGTTTTCCTCTATTGATGCAATTGCAATAATACATAAAAAGATTGGAGCTATTCCACGTGCTTGAAAATGTTGTACCCCTTTTTAGCTACAATGAAAAGAAAAGAAAAACAAAGTAGCCTCCTCTCTACGGCAACTAGTATCAATAAAATAAGTAATAAAAAGAAGAACAATCAATGAACAAGAGAAAATCCAAATATAAAACTCAATCATCCTCTCTACTCTAATCTTGACTAGGAAATCCACACAAGAATTATTTTCCAGCTACAAAGTTCTCTGATATTATACATAATAGTGCTGAGTATTATCATCAAGAACAAGATGTAAAGTTTCTAAAGAGTCTGAGTTACAAAGGATTTTTTTTCAAAGCCTCGAGTCCAAGCAACCGACAAACAATGTTTTAGAGCCATAAGTTTTAGAAGAAAGTTAGAGGCATAACTAGTAAAACCCGTGAAGCCCACCATCTAGGGTTTCTAAAAAAGTTTTTGTTTACATCTAATTTCACAACACCCATGCTCGAACATTGCTTTGTAATTAAAGGAATTTCCTTGCACATGCTATCTTTATTCTTCCTAGCAAATTGATAGTCAGATATAAGATGTTTAATTTGAAGTATTTATGCTTATATACCTCTTTTAATATTAATTAAAAAGATAAAAAACATATTATTTTCAAATTCATTGAAAATCGGTTTCCTCGCCTCCTTTATATGTTGTTGGATAACTGCAATTTATATATATATATATAAATATCATTTCTTTTGATAAACCCTACTACAAAAGATTCTTTTTTAAAGAAAAGGATTATATATATGTATGTATGTGAAATTAACATGGATGATTTTTTAAAATATGATAAAATAATTTAATCTTGATATATGAAAATTGATTCGAGTTATTTTAATGAATAAATATAAATAAAAACTTAAAAACACGGTAAACTTGAAAAGTATTCTAAGGTGAATTTCTCCGTAACACCTATATTAATTAAAAAAAATAAACAACAACATGCACCACTTGAATTTGCAAGTAGATATACCTTTTTTGTTGTTTCCCATGAACTTAATTTCCAAAACCCTCTATTAGTTTATCTACCATGTCACTGTCACGAACTTTGATTAAGATCTTGATCACTTAAAGAAACAATAAAGGAGTTGAATCACAACCCCATGGCCTTATTTTAATGCTAAAAAGATTTGGCTTGCTAGACTGTCCAAGATCATGGACTCCAAACACAAGATCATTCCATCGATGCTACCAAGGTTTCGATAAAGCTTGTTAGGGATAACATTCCCAATAATCGAGGAAAAAAACCTAATAAAAAATAGCTAGCTAGGTCGCCTTGTGATGCCCTACATCTATTCCAATCTCATATAGCGTGTTCTTTAAATATTTTTTATTTTAAAATATATTAAAATAATATTACGAAGTTGTTTTCATGAGCGTGTTATTATTAGTTTCATAGGGAGTTGTTCTATAATTTTCTTTATTTTTTTTCTTGTTTGTTTTGCGATTCATTTTCTAATTAGATTTAAGACTTTTATTTAATTAAAGTTTTAACTTACCGATCACATATATACATCAACAAAAACAACAAAAAATATTGATGAATTAATCTTAAAGAATATAACTTAACTGGTTAGACTCTATATTTACTTCTTCACAGAGGTTACTAGTTCTAGTCTCACAAATCTCAGGGCCACTAGACGCTTATATAATCGTTAACTTCAAGGCTCGTAAAATTAGTTGAGGTATGTTCAAGTTAACCCGGATATTCACATTAATAAAAAAAATATTGATAAATTTTTAAAATCACAAATTATGAGATGCTAGTTAATTTCTCTGTACACATGTCACATGTTATGAATTATTGAGTTTAATCGGCATGGATATGCTTATTATATGATTTTTATTTAAGAATAAGCTTAGATGAGTCAAACAAATTATTGATAAAAATATACTCGTGAATCTTATTCTAATTACTGGATCGGATTGAGGATTGAGGATTGAGAATGAGATTTTATAAGTGTGTTTTTTTGTTTTATAATTCTCTTTTTTTTCTTTTGTGATTCATTTTCCAACTAGGTTTAAGACTTTTATTTAATTCAAGTTTTATCTTACTATTAAAAAAAAAAAAAAACCTTGGTTTTTGTAGACAGCGATTTGAATGCGGCTGGGATTCGAGGTTGTGGAGTGGGGCAGGATTCTTTTTGGAAGAGTGAAGACTTCAGAGAAAAGGTGTAAGGTAGAAGAGAAGGACTCTCATTGAAGAAGACGTGAAACATTTCTGGATTCCAATTTGATCTCCATCTGTAGTACATAAATGGAGATTTTGACTGCTCTTCTGAAAATGAAAGCACCAACTGCAGCAGTGGATGGCATATGCATTTTTTACCTGCCCACAATTGTGGATCATGCATGCCCAGCTAGTCTTACACTTTTGTTTAAGATTGCGGTAAATTTTGTTTTTGAGTGCATTTTAAATTTGTGTTTCATCTTTTTTTAAAAAAATATTGATGTTTTTTTATGGTTTTAATGGGTTACTGTTAAAATTAAAAAAATATTTTAATATATTTTCAAGTAAAAAATCATTTTTTAAAAATACTATCTATTATAATCTAAAATACACTCTTAATGTCCGCTTGTTTGAGTGGTGCCTCCCAATCACTCAACTAAAAAAATAATAATAAAATGATAAATTATATAATCACCCTTAACACACCCGACAATTACCCAAAAAGAAATCAATATAAAAATATAAATATACCCCCATGAGTCATGACAATGGCTTAGAATTTTTAAATTTAAAATTAAATTTATAATTCTACTGTATATTAAAATATAAAATGCCCGTAAAGATTCTTGAACAGAGTTAAATATTATTTTGCTGTAATAAAATCATTTTATTATGGATAAACATGATTAAAAAAGAAGAACAATAAAACCCTTAAATAATTATCAAATGACAAATTTACTAATCATGGGGAGCCTGCAAGTTAATTTCATTCACTGATCAGATAATAATCATGGGGAGCCAAGATTGACCAAACAGAAGATGGCCTTTTCAACCCTTGAAGAAGAACAGACAAAAACTAGCAGTCACAAACTTTTATCTTGCCGAGTTACCTAAGTCTTTTTTGTTTTTTGTTTTTAACTTAAGAGGTAATAATACAAATATTTCTAGATTATATTTGTCTAGGCAGTTCAAACACGGCATTATCATACATTCAAACAGATAATTAGTCATCGAAATCATTTTGAAGGCTAATTTCTTGCCTATAATGGTAATCCATGTCAAAAGAAGTCAAGAAATATGTCCAATTCATGGACATGGAAGTGTCTAATTCCGTTACGCGTGACAAAGGTTGCTAAATTGCCCCACCGAGGATGTGATTGCCTTATCCATAGGATGATGATGGAGCATACATGTGTTGCTTGTTAAAGACTTGTGCTTTGTACGAGTTTGATCTTTACCTTTCAGAGGAGCACTTGTCGGGAGAGGTAGATAGTGCAAAATCAAGGAGAAAAATGGGTATCAAGTTAGGACAATTATAGAGGGGGGAATTTGGCTAAAAGTGACTCCCAAAAGAAATGCTTAAAAGATGTACTAGCACTAGATAGTGATTCATTAGTGTTTGTTCATCGAGTTTTCTCTCCAATGAACACTTCAACAACAAGATGCTCTTATCCTTGGACATGTGAAAAGATTTGAGACTGAATAATCATACATCATGCATTTGAAGGGTTTTTCTTAGCTTTTTGAAAGGATGAGGAATGTGCTGAAACTTGGATGAGCTTGTTCCGTGGTGGCGGCAACTTTGAAGATCCTGTTTATTTTTGCAAATGTGTTTTTTAAAAAACTTGGATGAGCTTGTGCCGTGGTGGTGGTGGCAACAGCGATATTGAAGATCCCGTTTGTTTTTGCTTTTTAAATGTGTTTTTTAAAAAACTTGAAGTTTTTTTGTTTTTTTTTCTTGTTTTAAATTAATATTTTTGGTGTTTTTAAATTATTTTGATACGTTGATATTAAAAATAAAAATATTATTTTACTATATTTTCTAATAAAAAATACTTTAGAAAATTGATCTCGGAGAGAAAACCGCTCTTTCCCACTTCATGTTTCCCTCCCCTCAAATTAGGCTTTCTTCATGGACCACAAGAGCACTTCTGAGACACTACTCCTTCATGGACCACAATCCCACTTCACCTCTTTACTCTCACTGTTACAATCATGAGATTTTATTCTACCAATATGCCTTGCTTAGTTAAACTTTTCTCAATTGTTTTGGAGGGTAACCTCAATTTTATCTCCAACCTTTTACTCAATTCTCAATTTCATTCCAAAAAAAAAAAAGAATTATCAATTGGGTCATTATATCCATATTGGGCAAGTATTCTCCATTTGATTTGCATATTATACAAAAAAAAAATCAATTCGAAGAAAATTTGCCAAAAAATAGTATTGAACATAGACATTGTAAGAAAGGGCCAATTAAGAAGTGTTTAAAACCCAGTTGATAATAAATTATTTTTTTTTGAGATGACAACTAGAATTAAGTGATATTCGAATTAATTTAAAGTATCATATCATTATTTTCAGCAAAAAAAAAGGAGGCAAGACTTGAACTCTATAATTCTCATCTCTCTTACTTTGCAAGGGCAGGCAGAACAAGCACGTCTTCCTATTTATGATGTTAATGGGTTCCTGCCCATAGTTAGTCACCTTCTTCATCTTTTTGCATGTCTCCAAAGTCACAGGGGCCTTGTTCATGGCGCGTGGCCAGTCTCTTAACAATCCCCATCTTTTATACACTGTTACGAGTTTTGAACAACGATCCAAACAGGTAAAGGAACCCTTTGCCCCACCAGCCATTGTAGGTGATATGATAGATGAGGAAAAGGGGATCAAAGGACATATAATTTTGGCTTGGTTTTTAATGATAATATGTTTTCCCAGTCTCTCTCTGTGATGTCATGCCATTTGCTCACCGAGAGAGAGAGGTAAAGGGACTGAGCACACAGACAAAAACTACAGCTGAGACCACATTTCCTATTACATGATGTTGATTGCACACACACACAATTGGGCGAAAGAAATGGGTGTCATAAGCATAGTAGAAAGGTTGTTGACAAGTTTTGTGGAAATTGTTCTAGCAATGATAGATAGCACTTGAAGGGATTTTTCCATTTCGAGGGAAAAGTGTAGGAGATGGAGAAACTGAGGACAAATAGATTAGTCTGCTAGGCAGTGAAACCGTATGGACACTGTGATTGTTGGGTGCTGTGCTCGTTATGCAGAAAGATTTATGACTTGTGAGTGAGAAAAATCCTTTCACAAATGTGTGAAATAACACACAGCAATGAAAACACATTGACATTGATCATTGCTTGGGGATTTTTCATGTGTTGATTTCTGACTATATCAGAACATGACAAGGGAGACATGTTTGATTTAGACACAATAGGTTTGGTTGCTGGATATTCAATACTATTAAGAATCTAACATGTGATTTGAAATAGATCAAACATTTTATTTTTTGTTTTGAGGGGGATGTATTATCCACTATACAATAGCTAACATATTTGATAATGATATATATAATTAGAATCCGAAACAAATATCAAAGCATCAATAACCTGATTTTAGTATGGCCAACCGCGTAGTTAAGCGTATTTTCAAATAAATTCTTGCATTTATAATAATCTTTCATCTTTTAAATATCCTAATTTTCCTATAAATAATAGTAAATAACAATCATAGAAATACATCAACACAATATTAATTTTAATTTTCTTAAATTTTGATAAAAGCTTTGCATGACTATCGATTTCCATTCACAGGAACCTTGTGGACGTTATTTTAACCGATTAGAAACTGGTGTTGGTGATTTACAAACCAAATCAAGGATGATTTATCTTTTTGTTTAAATTTATCTTTCTTTTGAGGTGAAATTGTTGATTGTTGCTTCAAGTTAATTCAAGGGTCTTGGTGTAGGGTGGGGCTAGGAGAGTAGTTGAAAATTGAAACAAGGTCAATTCTAAATTACCAGCTGGTGAGTTTGAAATGTGAGCTTTCTTGAAAATGAACATGGAGAAGGCAGCACAGAGAATGTGGAAATTGCATGCCAAGGAAACTACAACCCTATAGCACTTAGCACTTAGCATGGGGAACATTAGGTGAATGAAAACAACTCATCACTCAAGATGTTTCATGAAAATCTTTTGCTTTTCAATTTTTTTTTCCCATCACATTTCCCATTTGTTTCCTTTCTTCTCCCTCCCCTCTCGAAAACATGGCTAGTAAGACTTGGCAAGTCCTGCTTTTGTCCACATTACCATATATTTCTAAGTAAATAGATCGAGCACCTTGACATTTTTATCATGGCTTGTTCTTTCTAGAGCTGAGTAAATGGTTTCAATGGATCTCATGGGAAAGAAAAGGGAAATAAAAAAACTTGGTACTTGACATTAAAATTAATGATGATGAAGACCAATTCATCCAAGTAATCATATCATCCATTGCCATCAAGCGTATCTAATGACCAACACTATCACTTCAAGAATCTTTAGGTCTCAAATGTGTTTTATATGTTCATGTACAAACTTCACAAAATCTAATGGTGTGGTAGAGATAGTAGAAGGGTGCCAACTTTCAATCGGCCATCCTTCTGACAACCAATTGATGTAAGTTTGAGCTTCCATACTTGAAACCCTTAATTTTTAATCCATGTTGAGCTTCCAATACGAATTTGATAAGTAATCCCATCACACACACACACACCCTAACTCACACTAATGATGGTAAAAAGGAGGCATTTCGTTACCAAATTGAAAGGTACAAATATTATTTTAACCTATCAACCACACAGTAAATATAATAGCCCAGATGAAAATTACATTCTTAATCTGTTTAGTCTAAATCTTATGTTTTCTTAATTAATCACATACTTGGGCTTAATCTTGGAGATGGAGGGCATGCCTACTTGCACATCAACCCTCAAGGTCAATGCTCGAAATGAGACTATGGCACCTAGGCCACACCTTCTTCAACTAAAGCCACATAATGAAATGATTAGATAGCTCTTTAATTTGAATCGACTATGTAACTCTAGAAATTTGAAAGGTCTTATCCATTTGTTACATTGAAGTGTCAAATCCAGCAAGCTAGAGTCCACATTCGGTAGCCCCATTTAGGTCTAACCTACTGTTTTCTAAGGTTGTGTTAGTTGATGTTTAAAGTTAGATATAGACAACCCTGAAATTAATACCAGAGCCCAGGATGTTGGGTTCCTTAACCAAGAAGCTGATTAGCCAACCTCAAACGTCCAAGATTCTTGGTTAAGGATCTTGATCATTTGATTAGCCCAAGATTCTCATAAAATCTTGGGCTAATCCCATTTGATTAGACCAAATAGCGAGTGCAAAATTCTCTTGATCATTTGATTAGCCCAAGATTCTCATAAAACCCCGACCAAAACGAGTGAATATAGGCAACCTAAGCTGAAAGACCTGGTTCAGATGCCAACCTTCGAGTTCGAAAATTCCTGACACGTCAAAAACCCTAATAAGCCCACAGGTTTTGCTTGGGGGTGGTTTGGCTAACTTTGGATCGGCTTTTTGTATTTTAATTTTAAAATTATTTTTTTCTTTACTTCAAATTAATTTATTTTTCCTGTTATTATATCATTTTAACATGTTAATATTAAAAATAAATTTTAATAAATAAAAAAATATTTTTTCAATACATTTACAAATAAAAATAATCCGATTGGTTAAAACAAAAGGGGATAAGAGGGTACCATTTTGTAATTGACCAATGGATTTACAAGCACATACAAATCACAAATACAGATTTAGTCAAATTGATTAAGAGAACAACTAGAATAGCACAACAAGAATTGAATAGCTCGCAGAACTCAATAAAACTGAGTTCGCAGTGAAGCTGCCAAAAAACCTCCGCATTTTACTTGTGTCGAGCAGGCAGCTCTCCGTGGCTGTACAGCCCAACATATAAGTTGATTCATCGTCTTGGACAAGAAAGAAAAATCATGCAGTCCCAATGACACGGACATGGAATGGGGGGCCGCGACAGAATATTGGCTCCTCAGGTGAATTGGTTTTAGCACGAGCTCTGAGGAGGTCATTAGCATCTTCTATCAGGGCAGCAGCTATTAGAGTGTACTCCCCAGGTACAAGAAAATACAAAGAGAAGGAATGCTTGGATTCTTGGAGGGGAGGAACCTCTATGGTTATTCCATTCAGAACACCTACCAAAAAACCAAGCACAGTCATTGATCGCATCTGTCATGGTAGTAGCAATATGCAGAATTAGTTCTCTACCTACGGGAGGCCAAGGCACAGATTATGCTGATTAACAAGGAGGCGGCCAGAAATGAAAAGATTGAATATTTTATGAGCGAAACTTAGAAACTTATTGATGCGACATGAATATTTCACTAGAGTGAGTAGCGGGTAATAATAATGAAAGAAAGTAAATGCAAACTAACATACATCCCTCAACACAATAAAGCCTTACCAGACCACAAGACAGTTGCCTTGGTACCCTCAACGCAATTCTCTCCAGCTACGTCCCTGCATGTAATATTAAGACTCATCCTGATCATTTCCTTGGTGTTATTGCGAACCAAAACTTCCATAGGAGTCATGTCATGTGCCACAACAGAACCTTTAGGCCTAGAGTCACCAGATTCTTGCGAGAGATTGTTTCTAACAAGCCTGAAGCCAAATGTCAAGGGATCTGGTAGCAGTACATCCATAGCAGATGTCTTGAGTGCTGCCTGTATGGCATCCTTGATATTTAATTCTCCAGAGCTGGTCCGGCCTGATTGCCACCGGACCTTTATTCTGGATATCAGGTTATTAATGGAAGCTTTTAGTTCAGCCTTGGCACTCTTTTCTGAGAAGCTTGAATTTCTGCTGCCAGCAGCCCCATCAGGCTTAAAATCCTTCATGAAAAAAGAACCGTCAAGGATAGGTAATTTAAAATGTTCCAGTGGTATTAATACCCTAGCAGAGAAATCCCTATCAATTCTCGTTTTTGGATAACCATATTCAGTAGCATCTTGACCAGCAGAAAGTTTGTCCTCTGTGCTATCCAGCTGGACAGAGACACTGATTTCGAACACCAAATCAGTTGGATTAGACAATTCTAGTTCCAGAAATCGCAGTCCCCAACTTCCTCTGAAAGGATCAATCTTCACCAGTCCATCCATCTTTGTTTCAGAACCAATAGCTTCTTTACTAGCACTATTCTCTAGATAAATTGGTTTTGGAAGATTTTCACCAACATGGGCAGGAATTTCCATTGACAGCAAACGAGCCTTTACAAAAGACAAACCTTGCAAAACGCATATGTTCAAGGGAACAACCAGGCGTCTACCAGGAGGCACAGCAGATCCTTTTGGAGGATCTTCACAATCTGTTAATGGCCCTGAAAATCAGAAAGAAAAGGGCAAGCAAAGAAAAAATAATTTATTCGCTTAAATTCTGTCATGACATTCAGAATACTATTTCTAGGGGAACAAGGAGATAAAAATAGCTTTAAACTAACAGCAGAACAAATCTACAAAATAATAAATAACAACGCTCTATTCAGTCAATTCTCAACAATAGACATATATAAAGTGCAGAAGATTCTAAATGCTGGGGGGGTTGGTTTCAAGTAACTAAAATCTCATTTATATATATATATATATATATAAGATTAACAGCAATTTGAAAAAGGCCAGACTCTTAACTCAAGTGGTACTGACTACAAATGAGCTAAAACTCAGTTAGATAACAATTCTTTTGTGCGTTTAAATAATTTACAAACAGAAGAGGTATTGGGACACCTGACCTCACATATCCTTGAATCCTCCAAAAACAAACTAACAAAGTAAAAGCATATACTTAACCTATTGCAAGTGCGCACTATGGTTTTATGGTAGAATAAATCTTTGAATTGGAGGACTAGCCGGATTATTTCACCCAAAATTATATGGCTAGAGCAAAGAGAAGATAAACAACAAAAAGTTTCTGTCAGCCAATAGCTTTCCCTTTTTGTTCAGAGTCTGCAGAATCAAATATCAAATTTGAAGGGGGGTAATTGTACAGAATGAAAATTACCTGCATAATGAATCAACAGCGACGGGCTACTACTGTCCTTTAACTGCCTTCCTGCGCTTCCAGAAGCATTATCAAGGTCCACTAACCCAAGCTTCCAGGCTTTCAAGGTCACAGGCAGGATCACCTCAGCACCAGGTTTTAAAGGAAGAACGGATTTTAAAGTTTCATATGATATTGAGAGAACAGAATCTTGGTGTTTTCCTGAGAGTGAAATATGTGCCTGTTCAACTGGAACAGTGCCTGCATTAGCAAGACTAATATAGATTTCACGTATCTCGCCTTCATATAAAACTATTGCACCATTACCCCCAACAACATGTGAAACCAGTGAAGGCAGTGGTGGTACAACAGAAATATTTGGGACAGATACATTTTTCAACTTTGGAGAACCACAGCATCTGAAAGGGTCAGAAAGCACAAGTCCTTGTGCTGCACCATGGAGCAGATTATCTACATCCCTGAAGAGGTGTTCAGTAATAACACCAAAACAGTGAACAGTGCACCCTGGAATTGTCACTAGCCCCACTGAAGTTGGGATTCCAGATAAGGTGATCACCTTCGATGAATTGGGAGGGAGATCTACACTGATGGGAAAAGGATCAAAATTTCCTGAATGCACTGACAAGTAGATACTATCAACCATTAAATTAAAGCCACACGGGTTTGCCAACTCCACTAAAATCTGGACTGGTTCCCCAACAATCCAAATCAGCTCCTGCTTGCTGCTATCATTTGGTTCCCCTTTGCTGAATGGTGTATAAATAAAAGGCCCTGAAGGAGCAGATCCAACCCACCAATCTTCTCTTCCTGGATTGCATTTTACAATGTCCATTTGAGAGGTATGTAGAGGAAAAGAATACAACCTAGAAGAAATAGACAGATTAATTGGATGATGATTGCCGACTTCAGAAACTGATATGAAAAGAAAATGAGACTCCATAAGCAGCTTTCTTGTTGACAGATTCAGTAAATACAGGAACATCTGCTATAAGTTCTTATACACATATTCTTTGAACACCCAAACAACAATAGATGAAAAATAAAATAAAATAAAAATGAAAGGACCCACAACACATTTACTACTAAGGTGATAGGTAAAAGATGATAGAAAGCGAGCTAAGATTCCACGGATGAAGCAAAATACCTTACAAAAGGTAAGGCAGGATCACTGCATCGAATCCCAGAAGGCAGCATCTCCGATGAATTAGCAAGTGCACGAGCAAGGCCATTCTGTCCAGCAGGTGTGATTAGAGGGTAATATGATCTTAGAAGCCGAGCAGCAGCGCTCCATGCAGCAAGAGGATCTCCTGCACGAACAGCAGATAGCAGTATCTCCCTCAGCACAACCATTTGAAGCGTGCTCCATTGAGACTCAAATAAAGAAACTACAGACTGGTGATGCATTTTCCCGCTATCAGCATGACCTGATCCAACCTCCTATCAAAAAGAAGATAAATCATGAAAGGTGAGAATTTTAAAGGACGCAAGGAACACTATAAGCTCATTTCTTTCACCCATTGTTTGGTTTACGTGACAAGTTTAACCCTCCCTTTTCTTTTCTTTTCTTCATCTCTTCTTTCCTCTTTTTCGGCAGGATTGATCCTGATTCTCTTGAGACAAAACCAAATGAATTAACTAGCTAAGCATCAGTAGACACTAATCAAATTACACGAGGACTTTATGTACTTATTATGCGGCCTTTTTCTTTCTGTAAATTGAGAGAGCTGCATTTTCTAAGCATAAATAGATAGATTTGTTCGAGGAAATAATGTAGTTAACCCAGAGGAATCCAAGATAGATGACTCCACACTACAGCCAGCCAACAGTACAAGCATCCCAGCAACCATTACATGCATGGTTTCAATTTTCCACCTGGCTTGTATACTCACATTGATATGAGAATTATTGGAGATGGAAGCTCTGCTCTGAACACGATATGCTTTGGTGGTCATTGCCAAAACTTGCAAAGCACTAATAGCAGCCAATTTGCTGTCTTGTTGCAAATACAGCTGAGCAACCTGCCTAGTAAAAAAGGCAGCTTTCCTCTGGTAACCAAGAGTTCCAAATAAACGAGCTATTTCGACATATAGTATGAGTCTATCAGTCGCATCAATCAAAGATTTTGCACCATCTGCAGCACTTGTCAGCAAATCCACTACATCCTTAGCCAGCTCTCTTCTGCAAAAACAAGGACCATTACTTTGAAAATTGCTTTCAAGAAACAGAAGCCTTAGCATCTTAATTTAAAGAGCTCTCTTCTGTGTGTATCTTCTTACATTGTAAAAAAAAAGTTGAGAGAAAAACATTTACCTGCAAAGATATCTTGCCAATTTCAAATCAGCTTCAAGTTCAAAGCTTAAAGGTGAAACCCTGCATTCAAAATATTAAAATAAATTTTTCACTTAATAAGATTAATTAAAATGTGAAAATGAATCACCTGAAGATCTCTAGGCAGTCTATGCAAGAGCATGACCTCCTAATATATGTAAAAATATAAACCAACTGCAATTATTAGGGAAACAGGCCTGGAAATTATATTTTACACTGTGTGATTCTTAGAACAAGAGTAGAGAGATTGAAA
Organism: Populus x sibirica; assembly: GCA_019202695.1. NCBI lineage: Eukaryota > Viridiplantae > Streptophyta > Magnoliopsida > Malpighiales > Salicaceae > Populus > Populus x sibirica. The sequence continues at coordinate 4,351,192 of JAGMVL010001443.1, forward strand.
ATATGTATAATATAATGAGAAAATTTTCAGTTTCACTTCCAAGCATAAGCATACAAAAAAAAATTTAATTTTTAAGCACTATTTCACATTGATTCGGTAAAAAGATGTTTAAAAAGATAATCGATCAACAAGAAATTACCTCTGAGCATTCTCTGGTATAAATGACTTCTTGTAATGCAATATCACACTGTTGTACCGATACCTAACTTCATCCTCTAGAGATGGGTCTTTCAGGCCTATCCGGTCTATCTGATAACAGGTAAAAAAGGGAGGTAAGTAATTGCATAACTGCAGGGTATGCCAAAGACGTAGACATTAACAGGACCCATCATTCAAGAGGAAAATAACAAAGCCTTAAACCAATCAGCTTTCGCAGAAACTTCACTACGGAACAGGGAACAGCCTAACTACTCATAGACCAACAAAAGGATGTGTTTGACATGAATGTCATTTTATCATTTAATTCAAAAGGCACACATACCAATAAGGCACAAACACTACCCTCCAATGCCCCAGCATACCAGAAGTAATCTGCAGTCAATCTGGATAATTCCAATGCGGTAGAATAATGAGCATTGGCATCAACAGGAGATCCTGCCAATAAACAATAATCCCCTATAGTCTTTTGTGCGCGACCAAGTCTTCTCTTTTTAGCCTTGATCACCTGTAATTTTTACAAAACTGAAAATTATCAACCTACAGGGTACACAATACATGGCATCACATTACAAAATAAAAACTTTCAGAATAAAATTTCCAGATTCAAAATCCTTAGGACACCTAAAAATAAACCTCCTCTGAGCTTAAACTAGCTTGAGAATCCAAAGGGGTCTTGAGTATAGTTCCAGCAGATTCCGCTTGAAATACATACTTCTCAAATTCCATCAACAATGAAGCCGCGATCTCTTGCATCATCGTCTGCAAATGCATCTCCTGCGTTTGACGATCTGCCGGCGGAAACAATCTCAAATTCTCTCCCTTTTTACCACCATCCTCTAACTGTAACAAAACCATGAGAATCAAATCACTGATCAGCCAAATAAGAGAGACAATTGCTTGGCATTTACATCAAAAACCACTTCAGATTCATTGAAATCAAAACCTAGGTTCATTTCGAAAGCAGGTCCGCAAGCAAACTTGAATCCCAATCCCAACTCCCACTCCACTCTCCGAAAGTTTCATAGATTAGTTTCATTCCTCATTTCTCACGGAATCCTAACCTCCTAGTTTAGCAAACTAAATCACATTTAAATCTAAAACACCTAATATCCACGTACATCTCTATAATACGTAATCAAACAGAAACAACACATGAAAAGAGAAATTCAAAAAACCATTCCTTAGCATTTAGCTCAACCATAATCATAGTCATTGTCATAAAATTAAAAAAAAAAACAATATAATTACAAATCCGATCCGATTCCAATTAAGAAATAAAAAATTTACTAAAATACAGCGAAGCAACAAACTAACCTGAGAATCACAAGGAAAAAACCCGAAACAGCGAGTAACACGCGCAGAAGCGTAACCTTTACAGACTCCATCGAACTCTTCAATAACTGAATCAAGATCAGGCGATAACGGACAATGACAAACACCAATAACAGCCAAGATCTTACGATTTGACTGGAAATCTTCCCATGGACTAGGCGGTGCACCGCCGAGGATGAATTTGAACCGGAGGGAACCAGTTTCCCAAGGTTGATTGGTGAATGGTGATTTTTGCTCTTCAGTGTAGAAGGAGGAGATAGAGGAGAGTGGGATCGTGTGATGGTGGAGGAACATGGAGTAATAGTCGCGTAGGGTTTGGTGAGGGATTTTGCCGATTGGGATGATGGCGATTCGGATCATGGCGGAGGTTTCTACGCTTACGTCTGGTTCCATGATGGGATCAGACGGTGATTGAAGGTGGAGGTGTAGGGAGTTACAGTAGGGAGTGGAGTGTAAGACTGACAACGTTAGAAACTGGAGAGAGTGGTGGAGTAGTGAAACGTTTCGACTTTCGGTGGTTGCGTTAGAGGGAGGGGGACGAGAGAGTGTGTTTGGCTATAGGTGGGTGGGAATAGTTTTGTTGGGAAGAGAGGTGAGTCCTTCTAGTTGTAAAATAGTTTAATTGAGTCCTACTTCTTTTCGGAAGGTTACAAGAGCAAGAACAAACGGTACAAGTCTGTGCATTTAGGTTGTGAAAATATTAGGAGTTGTTGAGCCTGCAATGGTAAAATTGATAGAAATAGATTAATACCAGATGAGGGGTCGCGTTGCACTGTGGGTCCGTGCTATTTTTTTCATATAACATTTAGCTTACTGTAAGTATGTTTTTTTAAAAAAAAAACTTTAATAACCCGGGTTATAGCCACGATCAGCTAAATAAACTAGTTTTATATAAATTAAACAAGAAAAAAAAGAAGATTGTTCAATGACCCAAAACCCCCTAAAATAAGCTTAAAAAATACCTTAAGATAGGCTCGCTTAGGTTTCATAGCCCAAGCCTAATGTACAGTAGTGACCGAAATAAAGTGGGCTCCGATGCTATAGCCCAAGCCCAACTCCCTAAAGGGCATACAGGGTGTTCGCCCAAAATGGGCACACGTTCAACTTTGTTGGGCGTGCACCCCAGCAACTCCATGCGCTCAAGAGTACACCCCAAGCCTAATATGCTTAGGTTTAGGTAATGTGTCTGGATCTATTTTTCACTTCTAATAGGCCCAAGCTTGATATTTAAAAAAATATATTTTTTATTCACAAAAATAAAGTTTATTTATATAAAACAAAAAAAAAACATGGAATTATATAGTAGTATCTTAAAAAATTAAATACAAATATATTTTTTTAAAAAAAACTTATATTAAAAAAGACATGCAAAACGGGTGACCTGGATAATAAGACCAGGATAAACTGTTTAAAAAGAAATTGAAGATAGTCACAAAACCATTTTTTTTAAATAATAATTTAGAATGATAAAATAATAAAATAAAATGAGGCAAAAAAAGACATTGAACAATATTAACTTTTCGAAACAGTAACTTGGATTATTAGATCAAAAGCATTGTAATTGAGAAAATCACGAAGTTCAATCCCTAACAAATCAAACAGCAGATAAAAAATCAAGAAAAAATATCAATTACATGAAAGGATCTAAAACAAAAGGTTGTAATTAAAAGAATGGGGTGAAAAATAAAATAAAAAATAAATCAGAGGGCAACAAAAAATGTTCAATTGAAGAGTTAAATTGAAACAAAAAAAATTAATAAAAGAAAAAACATATCAAAAAAACGAGGGCCACGTTAGAAAAAAAAACAACATAAACTTTTATTGAATGATGAAATTAAAAATCAATAAAATTTTGAAAAAAAGAAAAAATATAAATAAAAAAAAGGACTGTAATGAAAAAAATAATACATGATGAATTGTAATTGAATGACTAAATTGAAAACAAACACGAATTTTATAAAAGGGATAAGAATGAAAACAAAAAATCAAAAGAATAAAAATAAAAATTAAAAAAATAAAAACAAAGAGGACAACCACGTACCTTTTCAGGTTGGAGAGGAAGAGGAAAAAAAAAAGATTATCGACGACAAACTACACGTCATGCATCATACTAGAAGGAAGAGAAAATGATTATGCTTTCAAAGATATAGTGGAAGGGCAGATTTGTCCACCAAGTAAAGTCTCACGTCCATTTAAATGACTCACTCATTTACTAACGCATAATAAGCACATTCCAACAATGTTTTTGAATAAAAAATCAATTATCCAACATAAAATAACTAAACACTTCTTATGCCCCTAAAAATTACAAAACAATCCCGTGTGAAAAGGATAAAGATACCTCTAGAAACATGCATTTTTTTTTTGTTTTTTTAAGGACAAATATGTATTTTTACTGTATCATAACAGAAAAAAAAAACAAACAAATTCTTGATCAAATTTCTATTTTTTTATATTGAAAGTAAATGAATAATTTTACTGTTTATTTTTTTTAAAAAAGATGAACATATGTATTTAATAATCTTTTAATAATCAATAAACCATTAAAAAAAGGATAAAATTACCCCTAATATCAAGACTTTTAATTTTTAAACTAAAAAAAAAATTATTATAGCAATAGACAATAATTTATATCTAATGCTATAGTGAAAAACTCATGCCCCGTATTTTCGTGGTTAATGAGAAAATTCAGAGTATATCCTTCTTGCGAGGCCACTGTTTATTCTTCTAAAGTCCAATTCTTGACCCTAAACCACCTTTCGGCCCAGGTAAAACTTAAAAGCTTATAGTTGTAAAAAAGTGTTTTTCTTGCAGATCTATCTATTTTTATATTTTAAAAATATTTAAATTTATTTATTTATTTTAAATTAATATTTATTTATTATTTTGATATACTAATATTAAAAATAATTTTTTAAAAAAATATATTATATTAATACATTTTCAAATAAAAAATAACCGTATCACATTCACAAAAACATAATTTTAATGACTACTAATATTTGCATCACTGTAAATAGTTATCACACGAGGAATGACTTGAAAATAGATTTAGATTATCAAAATACTGAACACCTCGTGTTAACTTGTGAATCATTAAATTCATTCATATTAATTATTTTTATAAAAATAATATCATTTTATTTTTTAAAAAATAACAAGTTTATCTCATTGAGTTTAGTTAAATTAACCAAATTATTAGAAATCTAATACATTAATCAAGTATTAGTGAATTAATATTTTTTTATTCAATTTAAATCTTGACAGGTTTGATATTCCAAGTTATAAATTTCTAAAAAGTGAAATCAGATTTAATAATTATACCCTTAAACTCAATAACTTGGCAGAGATTTGAATCTCGTCGGGAAAAAAACTTCGAATATAATTAGCATTATTTCTTTCACAAAGCTCTATATAGACAGCTTTTTGGAAAAAGTAAGGATATAATAGTGAAAGCATCTTCTTCTTTTTTTTAAAGTTCTCCCCCTCAGAATTATTGAAATAGTGATGTACAAAAAGCAAATACGCTGCAAACATAAAAAAGCAGTAGGAACTGTAGGATCATGCGAGGAAAACAAAGACAAGTTCTCGTTACAGCCCCGTTTAGCGAAACACTTTTAAAAACATCCTCACAGCCCTGCCCTAAACCACAAACATAACTGCAGACTTCTCTACATCTTACTCCAACAACAAAATTTTCTGGACGACTCAAGATAGTGAAATTCAAACTAGAGGATGTAAACATGATGAATGGATGGCTTCTCCGCTTCAAATGCTAAAACAGAGGATCATGCTTGATTTGTTGGCAGATTCGTGTCTTGAATAGTTGAATCTGGGATTCAAGCTTCAATGGGTGACCCAGATAATCTGGTTTGGATGGGGAAACATGATAAATGTATGGCTTCTCCGCTTCAAATGCTAAAACAGAGGATCATGCTTTGATCCGTTGGCAGATTCATGAATTGAATACTTGAATCTGGGATTCAAGCTTCAATGGGTGACCCAGATAATCTGGTTTGGATGGCAAGCAGACCATGGAATTCAACAAGCTCTGATCTTACAGAATAGTTATTGATTAAGTCTAAAAACCAATCCGAAATACAATTTAAGCTGGCAAACACAAGGATTTCACAAACTAAAAAGATTTCATTTTTATTTAAGCTGGCAAACAAGGACTTAACACACTAAAAAGATTTTCAAGTACATCATGAACAGGGATTTCAAAAAGATAACCCCTAAAAACAAAGGCCATCAAAGGTCATCTTGACAGGCACCTGTTACAAAATTAAACATGAAAAAACTGAACCATCATTAACTTAAAAGGGGCTACCCGTAACCTTAAATACCCCGAAACACCTTAGAGATTCTAAATTCTAGCAATTAACTCACACGAACTGATAATTAAACTATACACGGAGAAACAGCGAGCGCGCGCACCCAATAAGACTAAGAATTTTAAGGTCAAGCAATTCGATTTCTCCCCTTGAAAAAATACGGGACAATCGAATGCAAAACATCAAAAAACAAAACCCCATCTACATCATCGTCTTCAGTCTTCAAATCCCATCTGCCAGAGCAGCAGCAGCTTCGAAACCCACCAAAAGAAACCTTGATGAAACTACAAACTAAGGCCTAAAAGCTTCATTATCTCACTGCTTGCATCAACAGCTACAGGGTTATTTGTCTTCTTTGTGAAAAAGCCAGGTAGAGGAAGAGAGCTGGGTGGCGGGGACGTAATAAAAGCCGATCCCGCATAAAAACCATTAACTATGTCCTTTGACTCAGTGAGTCGGACCTGAGTCGGAACCAGAACGACATCAGGACCCAGCCTGTTGGTTGAGACGAAACCCAGGTCTTCACTTTTCACAGCCTCTGTGTTATGACTCCCTCTTGGAGTCTCATCCTTCTTGCCGGGCTCGATTAAATCTTCTTTGCCTCGTTTGAGAATCTTGACTTGTCCCATAACAAGGTTGCTGTTGTTGTTCTTGGGTACAGCGGCGCGTGGAGGTGGGGATGAGTTGGGACTCCGTTTTCGGCGGTTGGGTTGTGCCCGGTTTGGGCGGGGGTTGTTAGGTTTAGGGTTAGGGTTCCGTGGGAACCTCATCCGTTGTGGTTGTGATTGTAAGGGATTTTTCAGGCAATCTTGAGGATTTACAACAAGAACTCCCATGTTATTTTTCAAGAAACAGATCGAGAAGACAAGATTTCTTGGAAACAAAATGAAGGAAACCTATAGAAATAGAGGAAGAGAGGAAACCCTACGTTGGAGTTAACGTGGGGAGAGAGGAGTGGAGAGGGTTAATTTTATAAGGGAAGGGGAAAGGAGGATGAGACCGTGGATTTGAGGATTAGGGGGCAGTTTCTTATGCCAGTCTCACTAGGGATACGTGAGAAACACGGAGCGGATTTTGTTTTTTTTTTTAACTAGAGTGGTATTTGACTCTATATTTCAACCGTATTTTTCTAAATTTTCCTTAACGTTGCATTTCTTACTTATTATTTTTTAATGTCATCCTCAAGTTACGATAACTTTCTTTATGCAAGTGATATTTATCGTAAAAAACAATCACTGTTTACGCAGACGATATCTTCATACTTAAAAAAAATTAAATTTTATTATTATTTTGATGTAAATTTTTAAAAATAAAAATAAAATATTATTTTAATATATTTTCAAATAAAATATATTTTAAAAGCGTGTTTCTTAAAAAAAATAAATTTTTTATTGTTGAGATACAAAATTTAAATATAAAAATAATATATTATTTTAGTATATTTTAAAATAATTTTTTTTTAAAAAAAACATCATCTACCCCCACCGCCTAACAAACCTTTATTTTAACAACGTGATTTAAGGAGCGTGATGGGGGTAGCTGGGAGAGGGAATACCCCGCCAGTGCTTTGGTTGCGAGAGGCTCTGTATCTGACGTGCGTTCGATGCCACCGGTGCCATCATTATCGTCTATCTTAAATTTCAGCCCTTGTGGTTTCTCTTAACTACGATAATGCCACGAACCACTCCAACCGTTTTCTTGCTGCCAAGCTACTGTTGGGAACTTGGGCCAGTTCTCTAAGTGTTTTATTTATTTATTGTTAAATTAATAACATTAACTTGTTATAGCAATAAATCCAAATTCGAAACGTTAAAAAACATTAAATTCCTCTTCTCTACTGTGAACGGAAAAAAATCCGTCCAGCCAAAATTAAAGAAAAAATATTCTCTGTACGGCCGAAATCCTTTTCGAATGTAAAGGGAAAAAAAAAGCACACCAGATGTCAACTTTATGTGTCATGCAAGCATACATAAAAGATATGCTCGGGGCGTTAAAGAGTGTGACAGTTTATGATTTTAAATATTTTTTAAAATATATTTATGATTTTTTAAAATATTTTTTATAATTTTAATATAATTTAAAATAATGAGAGTAATTTAAGCAACTTTTTTTTATTCCAATGAATTCTCAAAATATGAAAAAATCTCACCCTCCCTCCCTTTGCTTGAATTTAAAAAACTAAAAAACGAACAATCTCCATTATCATACAGGTCAAAACTTAAAAATAAATAAAATTAAAGCTATTTACTATTTTCAAAGAAAGAAATTGATCTATAGGAGTTGCTTATGACCACAATTCACGAGAAGTCGAGAACCATGCGAACAATCAAAATTTCGACACGGTTTGGATCTTTGAAACGCGCTTTTCACTGGGAAATTCGTGAGGAAAGTTCCTTGGTCAATGAATCATTCTGCGATGGGTTTGAAAAAAAAATGGTTATTTAATTAATTTACATGTGAAAGAGTCGACGATTTTTATTCATAATTAAATATTTAGCCTGTGTTTTTTAGAGCCATCCAAATGATGAAGATTAGGTAGAATTAATTTTTTTTAAAATATTTTTTTATGTTTTTGAATTATTTTAATGTATTCATATCAAGAATAAATTTTAAAAAATAAAAAAATATTATTTAATATATTTTTAAATAAAAAATAATTTAAAAAATAATCGCTATTACCCTTCCAAATACCCCTTAATATGTGCTTCACATGTTATAATATAACTTGTATGGTTGTGATTTAACAAAATAGATTAAAAATATATATATAAATTATAGTTTTTTTACAATTAATTTTTTTAAAAAATAGTAAAATCTATGTAAAATTATGGTATATTTTAATAAAATAAATATTTTTAAATCTATAATTAAAATAAAATACAGAACCACCCAAGTAACTGTAGCCTCGACAACTTAGCAATGAAGCTAGCGAAGAAGCAATTAATAAGAGCAGATCACAAGATGCAAATGATCTTGGATACTTTTTGTAATTCGAACAAATATCAATGGGCATTTTTGTAACATCGAAGAGCATTGGATCCTCGATGATGAGAGGACAGCTGGACCCAGGAATTATTATACGTGTCTCTTGTTAAATGGAATGACGTAGACGTTGGAAAAGACGTGCATGACTGACTGAGGCAGCCGACCTTTGCTTCGGCGGTCCGATTGGACCGCTCTGGGTTATTATAGACATTTGAACCGGCAGAGCTTTTTGTGTGGAGGAAGCGTTTCATTCTTTATTTTGATAAAGAGATTTGATGGAGACAAGAGAGCTTCCTGGATGGACAGATGGCACATGTCAAGGATGGGTCGAAGAGGACGAAAAGTTATTTTAGTGGTCGTGATTGATTAGTGTTTTATGAGAAAAAAGTGAAAAAATAATATAAATAGTTTAGTTGTAAAAAATATAAATATAAATATAAAATAAATTTATCTCTTTAACATAAATATAATTTTAGAATAAATTTGTATATTTTAAAAATTAAATATCTCTTTTATCATTATCATCTTCATCTTTTTATCTTAAAATAGTAACCAAATATTACCATAAATATATACATTTCTTGCATGAATTATAAAATATTTAGCTTTCGTATTCATGTCAAAAACAATTATCTTTCCAGACATCTTGTTAAAAAAAAAAAAATTGAAGTTTTCATGTACATCTATTTATATAATACTATTTACTTGAATAATATTTTTTTGTTTTTTTCTTCATAATTTATGTTTTTTTTTTTATTTTAAATTCCATCCCTTGACGTTAAATTTATTAAAATTTTGGTTTTGTAATTTTTTTCAATTAACTTTTTATGAGACTATCATCGTCTTATTATTTAGACTGCGAATATGACAGATGAACTCGGTTGATTTAAGTATTTTTTTTAACCAATTTTTATTTTATTTTCACTATTTAATATTCAATTAATCAAGAATTAGACTTTGTGTTGTTCTGGCCTACTCTTTATAATGCTGTTTATATTTCATGATCAACCGAGCTAACTCAAGTTATTTTTATCTCATTTTTAACTGATTTTTTTCAATTTCATCTCTCAACACTGAATTGATTAAAAGTTAATTTCATATTTTATTTTAATTTATTTTTTACCGAGTTATCATGATCTGATATCATGAATCATAGGTTTAACAATTTAACTTATGTTGATTTAGGCTTTTTTTAGATCCTTTATTAAAATAATTTTGTTTTCAATTTGTTTTATTGGACATTGGACTTTAGAATTTATTTTAATTTTTTTATGGGGTTTTTATTATCTTATAATCCAGCATATAAATTGATAGATTAACATTGATTGACTCGAAACAATCCAGCATATTGTTATCTTGATTTTCATAAAAAAATCTCATCCTCAAAATTTATTTTAAATCAAACTAAATTCTTATCGATTATTCGAGTTATTTTTAAACCTATTAAATTAACATGATTATATTAGTTAAATTAACATACAAATTATTTTTTTTACTAAAACAATATTAGCAATAATTAAATATTTTTTAATTTAAAAAAAATTATCGAATTTGCAGCGCATGCCAGTTATATAGCAATTCAACTACTTTGGGAACGAAAACCAGAACTGTATAATTAATTTTTAAACAGTTCTTTTATAATTAATTTTTTTACTTGTTTCTTATTGCATACATTGAAAATCATCACAAATGATATTGAAATTTATTGAGAATTGATTGCAAGGTCCAATCGAGTAAAAATTGAAGTCCTATTTCTTCACATTCACGTGTGGTTGGATTATTTTATTTATATCTGGGGTTTTTTTTTTTAAGTTTAGCATTTTGATGGTATAATAACCCAATTTATAATTTTCTCAACAGCATGATATATTTTTTAAAAAACTTCTTATCAAAACCAAATCCTTTTCTATATTTTATATATACATTCATAAGTGAAAGATGTATTTATAAAAAATTTCCTTTTCACAATATTTTTCATAACAATAACAACAATGCAAACTCACTTCCAGGCTTTTAAAAACACAAATATAATTTTAAAGGATGTAGTTTAACTGGTCAGACTTCAGGTTTGCTTCCTAGAGTTCATCAGTTCAAGTCCCACGAATCTCAGGGTCACTGGAGACTTATATAGTCGTTAACTTCAGGACCTGTATGATTAGTTAAGATATGCACAAACTGGCTCAAATGCCTACATTAATTTTTTTTTTTAAAAAAAACAGAAGTTAAAACAAAGATATGCCTCGATATTAATATATTTTTTAATTTATACATTAATTTATGTTTTTATAATGACTTGGATAGGTCCAAGTGTTCGAGGACACTTTGGACTTTCCACTCGTTGTTGATCTCCATGAATCTTTTAGCTTATCATCTCGTTATTCTTTCCATTTTCCAAGTCAAACATCTCATGCTCCGAATCACAGTAAATATAAAAAATAAAATATCGAAACAAAAGGCTGAGAAATTTACTTGAAGAGGAGAGAAAAAAGAGCAGCATGGTACGAGGTCCAGCCATGGCTTACCATCTTTCCTGGGCCTAATCACAGCTTATCCAATCCATTTCCAAACAGGCAAAGGCTTAGGTTTTAGACTGGGCAGTGGGCACGTCCTTAATTACACTGCCAGTCTTGTGAGCCCTGGGCCTAGTCTCTGAGCTGGGGTTATAATTTATTGCCATGCCAGCCCATGAAGAAACCAGAGAAGAAAAACCCCACCTCCAATACAAAATATATATTTTGAAACAAAAAAAATATTATTTTTAAAAATACCTTTAAAATATAAAAACAAACAGCTCTTTGAAGAATTCGAGGGAGAAAAGATTTCCGCATCGGTTTGGTTTTATTAATTTAAAAAAAAAACCTATTTTTTATATATTTTTTAACTGAAATTATCCAACAAATTTAAAATTGGAGTGGATTTTTATGGGTATTTCAGTCCATTTGCTCACCGGCGGCAATAGACCCACCTTCATAGTGAATCAAATGATTAAATTAGTATGATGTTTGCCAACCATATGAGATTTTTTAAAAATGAATGATCAAAGTCTTTGAAGCATGATTGCTTTTAGCATTTGGAACTACTTTACATAACGTCGGGAGTCCTATCTTTTTCAGGTGCTGCATGTGTAGACATGGCCATTAACTCGTCCCTTTAATTAACCACATGATTACCATTTTTAGTTAATTTAAATTCTTAATGCCCTGAATTGATTTTGGCATTGCCAAAGTCTCACTAACCCCGTAATTATTGTTCCCTTGATTATATTTTATGAAATAATTTGAATAATCATTCATTCATGTGTGCACTTGAGACCAGTGATCTACCATTTGTTTATGTGTTTTAAAAGAATTTTTTTAAAAAATAATTTTTTTAAAAAATTAATTTCTTATATATTTTTAAATTGTTTTGATGTACTAATATTAAAAATAAAATTTTAAAAAATAAAATAAAATTATTTCAACACATTTCAAGCAAAAAAATATTTTAAAAAACAACTACTACTCCAATATAAAACAGCCTTTAGAGTGTGTTTGGGAACGCGGTTTGCACCGCGTTCCCTCAAATTTTGAAAATTTCTTTACTTAAAATAAATTTTTTTATGTGTTTAGATCATTTTGATGTGCTGATGTCAAAAATAATTTTTAGAAAATAAAAAAAAATAATTTTAATATATTTATAAATAAAAAAACACTTTAAACCATCATCGCTACCACAGTCCAAAATACTCTTTGGTATTGCGATAGCTATTGTGATTGTGGTTTGAAAAAAGTTGTTTTATAAAAAATACTTTTAGTTGAAGTTGATTTGAAAAATAGGTGTTTGGTTAAAACTGTGTTTGAAATTGAGATTGAACAAAAAGTAGTTTAATGCGTTTAGTTAAGAATACTTTTGAAATTGAGGTTATAAAATAATTTTAAAAAATATATATTACTATTGATGGTTTTTAATTTAAATATTGTAGATTTAACTATTGCTATTACATCATGAAATAAATAATACTTTATATAAAATATTTTTAATTGTTCCATTAAACTATCCACAATTCCATCATGTCTGAAAGATATCCGACAAGGACTACATTTTTCATAAGTTTCTTAAAAGCGCAACAACATCAGGTAAAATATAATCAGGAACAAAATTGAGATTGCGATCAAATTCTGTAAATGCAGCGTCATCAAGCGATCTCCGTCTAATTTATGTAGTCATTGAATAATATTTAGCACTAGTTTTTTGAATAAAACAAAATTAAAAATAATTTTTTGTTTTTATTTTGTTTGATCGGACCAGGTTCAGTGCATTTTTAGCTTTGAACCGGACCGGTCCGGCCGGAACAATCATTGAAGAAAATGGATGAACAATAGAGCTATTATTCACGTGAACAGTAGAGTTCATCCATTTTCTCTTTGCTGATTCTTGTAACCTGCAACTGTGCCACAGTTAATGGTGGGATTTACAGTAAAAAATTACTGTAAAAACATTATCAAATGTTAAAAATTATGGCTACAAGTGAAACTCACATGCAGCCGTAATATCAAACAACCACAAATTTAATCTGTCAATTCATCTGCGCAAAGTACTTTGATTGAAGCAGTCATAAATTCATCAATTTGCCCTGTAAAGATATGGACAATTGAGGTTATAAGATTCATCAATGAAACATATTTATTTAACATATAAGGTATTTCTAAAAGAAGATTCATTCATTAAAATTGACATTTTTTTATTCCATACATGTTAATTGAAGGATTTTTTTTATTTTAGTAAAATGTTAAAGTATATTATAAATTATATATCAATTAAAATTAAATTCTTTTTTAGAAGATGGGAGTTGTTGCTTGCATGTTGTATTGTGTGTACTCTTGTCAAATTAAAATAAGAGAGACACCATGGGCGTAGGTGCGTTGCTAATAAATAAGGATTAAAAAGGATCTTGTAATTTGTCTTCTTATAAATGTCAATTATCGCATGTAAAAACCCTTGATCCAATACTTTGTTCTTAAAAATTCTTGATTTTTTAAAATTATAAATTAATATTTTTTTAGTATTTTTATCATTTTAATATACTAATATTAAAAATAAAAAAACTATTATTTTTAAGTAAAAAACAACTACTATATATACTCCCAAAAAACTCTCCATGGTGGTTCTAGCTAACAGTCTTTCTTCGATGATGACACAAATTATAAACCCTACTCCAGCATTGGTATTTTAACCCCAAGAACCCGCTAATAGTTAAAGATTTACCCTTTAATTTTCTAAATTTAAATATTAGAATTGGTATTTAAAAGAATTTATCAATAAACACATCATATCGATATAGAATACACCCTTTTAATATTATCCGAAAATAAAACTTAGTCTTGATTAATTCTTAATCTGATTTAAATATATCTCTTAACATTAAAAACAATAAAATCATCTTGATGCTTCAATTATATAAAAACTCAAGCTCCAAGAGTTAATTATTATTATTATTATTATTATTATCAATAACCTATAACCATGCTGAATTAGACAGTATCAGACATAATAATTCAGCTAAATTGGAATCATTTTCAAGATCTAGATGTGGATCCTCAGATTAAAGAACAAGGACCCTTAGAAATTAGAATTGATTTTGTTCAAATAAAATATGAAAAACAATTAGAATTAAAAATAGAAATGAAACCCTGAAGGAGGACTTATCCGATAGGTATGATCTGTCACGACTGGCTATTTTGAAGCACACCATTTACCTAACACGTGACAGGTTTTTTTTTTTTGAATTATTTTATTGCTGGATAGTCTAATAATTACTGATTTCGTGTTATTGAATTATAATTATGAAAATGACAAGCTCAGACTACTTTTAGATCAATGCCGGTTTTTTTCTACGAATCCATTCTTGTAGCGGTCGGTGCTAGAAAGCTAATGCGGAGATGCTCACAGATAGGCTATACGAGTGTTTGAGAGTTTCGTTTAATAGTGTTTTTTTAAATTTTAATTTTTTAAAATTATTTTGATATGTTGGTATTAAAAATAATTTTAAAAAAATAAAAAATAATTTTAATATATTTTCAAGTAAATAATATTTCTTTTAGTTATTGCTGGTAATTTTTGTCGATTTCAGTGAGGTTTTTTAGATAATGATTTTGTTAGTAATAGTGCATTTAGATCATGTTTGCAGTGAAAATAAATATTTTTTTAATTAATCCAAGTAATTGAGTTAAATTGAAAATATCTTATTGTTTAGGGACCAAATGCAAATACCCAAGGTACTGTAAGGACAGATCGAGTTAACAAAGATGACAAAATTGGAAAATAAGAAGAAGTGCAGAGGAAATGGGTTCAGGATCCAGTCGTAATCATTTTACTGTTTTTATAAATTGACTCCTGTCCAGAAAAATTTATTTCAACTATTATTAGTAAAAAATATTTTATTCAAATTATATCAAATTAATATTTTTATTTTTTTTATTATCAGAAAAGTGTAATTTTAGAGAACATGGGTTTTTCACAGTACATATCTCATTATTTATCCTTCCATATATTATTGTGGATAAACTCTTCAAATGTTTTTATTTTTTTCAATTTGATTATTAAGCTTTTTTTTTTCCAACAATTTAGTTTTAATTAAAGATCAATTAATTTTAATTTGAGATTAAAAAATGTATCTAAATAAAAAAAAAAAGACACTAAAAATGGGTGATGTGCCATAAGTTTCGAAGAAGATGCCATAAGTTTCGAAGAAGATGCACTTTGATCCTCAAACTTAAAAAATAACGCAAATTATATAATTTCGGTATCTCAATATTTTTCAAATTATATTTTGATACAAAAATTTATTTTTATTACATTTCAGTCCCTGATTTAGAGAAAAGAGAGGGAGAGGTCACCGGATTCCAGCGGTGGAGAGAGAAACATGTTGTTGAGACAAATTTAGACCACCAAAACAAATAATTTTTATGTCAAATTGTTCATTATGACGAGGACAATTCATATTAGATTTTTTTTACCTTTAAAGTTCGTGAAAAAAACATATATAAGCTTGGGTTGAATTTTTTGTTCCGGTTGATTTTGGTTTCCATGATGGTTTTTTGGTTTTTTTGAGGTAATGAATAAGTTTATCATGATTCTTAAGGTGTTTTGGGTCAAAAATAGATTAAAAAACAGGTTTTTAGATAAAAACAATTAAGCCTCAATATTCCTGCCACCCGGGATCTGGGCAAGATTAGATGACGTATTGTTTGCCTCAGGTGCAACAAAAAAAAGGCTCAGTCGCATGGGTCTATCAAGGCACGCCCAGGCAGGGCCTTGACAAAATGAGCCAAGCGGGCTAGCCATGGTTTTTTTTTTTTTCCTTATTTTTTCAATGAACATTTTTTTTATATTTTTTTTCAAAAAAATATTTATATTTAGATTAATATCATTCTTTCTTTTATTTTGTTTATAAAATATTTTTTAAATAATGATTATTTTATTTAGAGAATCCTTTTTATTTTTTTTTTAACTCGACCATCTTGACCATAAACTTAAACTTGTTCGACTCTTGGGTAATGTACTGCAGCAATGGAAGTAATTGCTGATAAAGTTGCTATCGCCTGCGAAGGAGCACCAATGATAAACCGAAAGATAAAAAAATCTTATGGTACGAGGGAGGGAGGGAGGGATGGAGAGTGGCAATGAATAAATTGAGTTTTAAATTAATATTCCTGGTTAGTATAATTTTATTTTAAAGAAATAAAAAAAAACTTCAACCGACAAAAAATATTATTTACCCCTTTCAAGTTTCAAGTTGTTATAAGATCATTTCAAAATATTATAAGGTGTGGTTTAATCCAACAAATTAATTTGATGATGTGTTAAATTAAAATTTAATTTAAATCGGATTATTATTTTGATTTATTTTTAAAAATTCTTGATAAACATAAATTAATTCATCTTACATGCGACTCGAACATTAAATTAAATTGAAAATCAGATCTTGATTATAACCATGCTATTTTAAAATGATATAAAAAATTAAAATGAAAAAAGACATTTTAATTTTCATTAACAAATTTTAATGAGTGTTTGGTGATGTGGTATAAAATATTTTTTATTTAAAAATTTAAAAATTAACTTTTTTTTATTTTTTTACATATTAACATCAAAATCATAAAAAATTATTAAAAAAAATCAGCTAAACACAAATTTAAATATACCCAAACATAATTTCAAATAAAAACAAACGGTGCCGCTGATTCAGGGCAAATGGGTTTTAACATGAGAAACTCCAAAATGCAAAAAACAAATTGGAATTTACCTGTCTTCCATGCTGGGAAGTAAAATGGGCTCTTGCAGGCAACAGCTTTTTGTCATAAACAATTTTGTTATTTACTATTTTGCCCCCACAACTGCCCACATGATTGTGGTGTAGTGGCCCCCACTTAATGACTTAAAAACATAAATAGCTTTTTTCTGCCTCCTTTTTGTTCCCTTTTCTCTCCCTTTTAAACATGGAGTAACAGTTTTAAAAGAAAATAAAAAAAGAATTAAAAAATATTCAGGAAAAGGAAAGGCAAGTCCAAGAACTAGGAGAAGATCCAAACCAAAGTTTTAACAATATACACTCCCTTCCCATGATGTTCCACCACTTGCAAGTTTGTAACTTCTCTTTCTGTTAGTCTGTCTTTTTTGAACCTAGCGGGCTAAGGAACAGAAGTCCTAACATATCTCTGTCTTCATGTGTTATTTGCACTTAGAAACAAACAAACAATGAAGCTTCTTCATCTTGTTCTTGTTCCTCAAACAGTTCCCATTTGGTTTTTTCTTTTGTGTCTAGTAGTAGTTCATGCCATACAAGAAGACCCACCTGTCCCTTCACCATCTCCCTCTCTCATTTCTCCTATTTCAACTTCAATGGCTGCCTTCTCTCCAGGTACTTGAAAGGGCCCTTTTTGTTTTTTCAAAAGAAATGATTTTGTGGTGGTTTAAGTTCTTTCAAAGATTCAAACTTTCCGTTTCAAATTTTTAAAAAGGACTGCAAAATCTAGTGCATTCATGACTTCACGCTACACGTAACAAAGAGTTTAGCTCTTTGGCATGATCCCATCTCTCTGCACATTGTTGATAAAGTCTCAAGATTTAGTTTTTATGGTTCTTTCCTTTTTGTAAAAGCTTAATAAGCTAAAAAGTCTGCTTCTTTGTATAATTTGACCAGGGGTTGAATCGGAAATGGGAATCAAAGACCACCACCAGCATGATGACCTCCACAGGAAAATAATCTTGTTGCTCATTGTTGCTTGTTGCATACTTGTTATCATCCTTCTTTCTTTGTGTTCTTGTTTCATTTACTATAAGAAGTCCTCACAAAAGAAAAAAGCTACTCGGTGTTCAGGTACTTCGGTTTCTTTTTACCAACACCCCATCTCTAGTTTACTTCAACATTTATGGTTGTTGTTGTGCTTTATGTTAATAATTCTTTGGTTTGTTTTGCTTTGATGTGAAGATGTGGAGAGAGGGCTTTCATTGGCACCATTTTTGGGCAAATTCAGTTCCTTGAAAATGGTTAGTAATAGGGGATCTGTTTCATTAATTGAGTATAAGATACTAGAGAAAGGAACAAACAATTTTGGCGATGATAAATTGCTGGGAAAGGGAGGATTTGGACGTGTATATAAGGCTGTAATGGAAGATGACTCAAGTGCTGCAGTCAAGAAACTAGACTGCGCAACTGATGATGCACAGAGAGAATTTGAGGTATCATCAATTTTCTGGTAGAATTGATTGCATCATTTTCTTTTTTTAGCTTTGATTTTTCTTGATGGCGATTTATTATTCATTGGAATTGCAGAATGAGGTGGATTTGTTAAGCAAATTTCACCATCCGAATATAATTTCTATTGTGGGTTTTAGTGTTCATGAGGAGATGGGGTTCATTATTTATGAGTTAATGCCAAATGGGTGCCTTGAAGATCTACTGCATGGTAAAATATCTGTCTCATTTTTTTACTAGGGTTTACTGTGTCATGGTAGATGAGTTTTGGGATTTTGAAATAGAGAAGTGTTAATATATTTCTCTCTCTTTTTTTTTTCCTGGATTCTCGTTGATTCTTTAGGACCTTCGCGTGGATCTTCACTAAATTGGCATTTAAGGTTGAAAATTGCTCTTGATACAGCAAGGTGAGATTTTATCTTTTCTGTAGATTTTTAAATTTCTTTTGCTTGTTTGCTTATGATTCTCTGATTATTTATTTATTTCAACTTGTTGACTATAGAGGATTAGAATATCTGCATGAATTCTGCAAGCCAGCAGTGATCCATAGAGATCTGAAATCATCGAATATTCTTTTGGACGCCAACTTCAATGCCAAGGTAAAAGTGTATAAGATTTTTGAGTTTTTGTTAAATTAATTCAACTTTCAATTATTTCAATCTCTCTCTCTCTCTCTCAACTTGTGTTTGAATTCAGCTGTCAGATTTTGGTCTTGCTGTAGCTGATAGCTCTCATAACAAGAAAAAGCTCAAGCTTTCAGGCACTGTGGGTTATGTAGCCCCAGAGTATATGTTAGATGGTATGCTAACTGAACTGGTTATATTTTGACATCAGCAGTTTTGACTCGTTAGCTAGATGATGGAGTTGAGTTGAGAAGCCACTTTTTTTTTTTTTTATATATATATAAGAACTAGTTTAGTGTAGGTGAATTGAGGGAGAATACTGATGCATTTTGCATGAATTCATGAGCTTAGAAGTAATGAATCTCGGATAGCAAGGTCAAAGCATCTCTAAATTATGCATTTTCTATAGAAGAATTTTTTGGTCAAAGTTTAAAATACTACTGTGTTTTGGCTTTCACAATCTATAACACTTGAATATTCTGTGGTCAGCCCTTTATTTTGGAGATGATGTGGCTAAGAGTATGACACACTCAAGGTTCATCAACCAAATAATTCTTTTAAGGATGCCATTAACAGAGCAAATCACATGACAATCGATGAAAAAAATGTCAGCGAAATGCAAATGACTGAAATCACATCGTGTTTGCTTTGCATTTTGCCATTTTCTCTTCCCTTATCAACAATTAGTTTTTGAAATATTGTAGGTGAATTGACGGATAAGAGTGATGTCTATGCTTTTGGAGTTGTGCTTCTAGAGCTTCTATTAGGAAGAAGGCCTGTAGAAAAACTGACACCAGCTCATTGCCAATCTATAGTAACATGGGTATGTTAACTCCATATCCAAAAAATTAATGTCTTTTGAGAGGCAATAAATCAAGATTTCGATAACTATATTTAATGCTCTAGCTATTTTAATTGTAGGCCATGCCTCAGCTCACCAACAGAGCTGTGCTTCCAACCATTGTGGATCCTGTGATCAGAGATTCAGTAGATGAGAAGTACTTGTTCCAGGTTTGTGAACCATAAAAACCATAGTTTACTTCTCCAATTGAATTTGTACAGTCTAGAAGTTTGAGGTGAACTCCAAGTTGACTGTTGACTATTGACTAATGCAAACCAACCCTGAAGAAGATTTTTTCCTTAAAATAATAAATCTGGATTGGTTGGTAGTTGTGGGTGGGCACAACAAAATTTTTGCCTTTGGTGAGGATTAGTCAGAGGTTATATCGATCTATTCTGCCCTAAATGTTGTCATCAGCAAGTTAGGAGAGAAAATGATTGTTGAACTAAGAAGCTTGTCGGTGAGTGCTGAGTGCATTTGCCTTGAGTTAGGCCATGCTTAGGTGATTTTAGGGTTGATGTGGAGTTGGTATTTGCGAATTTGCTTGAGTTGGCTAATTGGATAGCAATATCTGCAGGTTGCAGCAGTAGCCGTGTTGTGTATTCAACCAGAGCCAAGTTACCGCCCTCTCATAACAGATGTTGTGCACTCTCTCGTCCCATTAGTTCCTCTTGAGCTTGGAGGGACACTAAGAGTTCCACAGCCTCCAACTCCCAGAGGTCAACGACAAGGCGCATCAAAGAAACTGTTTTTGGATGGTGCTGCCTCTGCTTAAGTTTTGTATTAGATGAATCATCGATCCACTGCGCTTTCTAAGTTTCTTATGTGCATATTTTGATGTATCATAGATAATTCATATCTTTGGTTATTTCGGTCAAGAAGGTTGATATAGATGGATTTGAAGAGCATCGGGATCTTCACCACATTTGTAAATTGAAGCAAAGTTTATAGAATCAGTAAAATAGCACTCTCAAAATTTATTTCTGCGCATCAAGCTCATTGTCAATCTCATGGCCATGCACATAATCAGTCATTTTTACAGCAACTTCAGAGAATCTGTAAAATAGCATTTTCTATCTCTTGGAGTTTTATTGATCTTTTGGGTGTCAAGGCTTCAGCAGAGAGCTCTGCTCCGTGCTGCAATTCTTTTCTGTCCTTCCCTAATAAAGGTGGAAGCGATCGCCAAAAGGAGAATGTCTTGAGAAGAGAAGAAACTGATACCATGACCAGTGAAAATATAGCTTAGCCCCAGCTGGGATGTAATAAATAGCCTCAATCAAAACTCGGTTTGCATGGATTTGTTTCAGTCAAATACCAGTGAACATTATTACAAAACTTCCGTAAAATAATATCAACTCAGTAAAACAGTTTAGTGATAAAGTTTTTTGCTTGTTGGTTATAATGCCTGTTCATCATTCTTTCAACTGACATTGTGGTAGGAGTCAATAATTGCATCAGCAAGGTATTCACATTTGGCCAAAGACAGTCCAGCCAAGGATATTCTTCCATCCTTCGTCATATAAACATGCCACTTGTTGGTCATATTATCGCTCTGATCAGACGAGAAGAGAAACACAAAAGATCAGAAGTTAGGGAAACAATGCTGCATGGTACACAGAAGAGAAGTTTAATAATTGAATAGCTTAAGCAATTGCAGCAGTGTGAAGAACAGACTGGCAGCAAATGTTTTATGATAACCACCGATTTAATGATGACAAATGGAGAAGTCTGAGGTTCATAGGGGAAAAATGAGAGAGAACAAATTCACCCGTGCATATAAAATAAGAAGAAATGTAGAAAAACATGAAGACGATGAAAGTTTTTTTAATGATTCTACCAAAAGAAGCACACGAGATCCAGAACTTGATAAAGATTTGAGGAACAATTACCTGAGCTTTGTTCAAGCCAGTGAAGGAAAACATGCCAATCTGCTTCAGTATAAAAGACCAATCTTTCCCACTCTTATCTTTTGCAGAGAGACTGTCAAATAGCTTCTGTCTCACATTTTTTATCCTCCCAGCCATCATTTCCATCTCTGCCTTCCATTCATTGAAGAGAGCTGGATCCCCAACAACATTAGCAACAATTCTAGCCCCATGAACAGGAGGATTTGAGTACATTGGTCGGGCAATCCTTTTCAGTTGGCTCTTAACCCTGAAAATTAATGTGAGAGCTATCAAATTGGTGGTTTAGCAACTTGTTCGCAGGACACCTTTGACAGCACCAGCCTGACCTCAATTACAACAAAATTGACAAAAGGAGACCCGATAATAAGAAGCAAAAGGCTTAAATATGCAGTCCATTTCTTCCATACCACAATGTAGGATACAAAATCTATGTCCTCACGTAGTAGATTCAACAGACAAGGGCATGGCATCTCATTCATTTTTCATTGGAAAGAAAAGGAAACCAGCAGTTTAAAATAGCATGTATTATGTAGTAAATCGGTTTATCACACCTTGCTGCTGCATCAGCTGATGAGCAGACAACATTAATCGCCCCAATTCTTTCGGCATACAAGCCCAAATTTTTGCTGTATGACTGAGCAACCAGAAGCTCCATACCACGTGCAGCAAACAACCTCACTGATGATGCATCTGCATCAAGGCTTCCACTAGCAAATCCCTAATAGTACATTGAAAATTTTAAATTAAATATCATTGCCCAAACAGTATTCTAAATTCTTGAGAAATTTTTACATGATACTACAGCAACAAACTACAATAAATATTCTACAGTTCACACAGGCACCATCTTTGGTTCAGCAGGAAAAAAATTGATAGTGCAAATGTTATTCAGATCAGATTTAAATTTTTTCTCCATTATATACCTGGTAGGCAACATCAAAAAATGGAATATGGTTCTTTTCTTGAATGACATCAGCAATTTTCTCCCATTGTTCAGGGGTTGGATCAATACCAGTTGGGTTGTGAGCACAGCCATGTAGCAACACAAATGATCCCTCAGGGGCTGCCTGTAATGAAAAAATAGCACGAGTTAGAGAAATGATTCAGTCTGAAACCGAGGTTATAATGAAAGACCACCTCTCTCTCTCTGAATTGTCATACCAAGCACCAATAGTGTAATATTCAATCATGTGCCTGAACACTGACCAACCCTAGAGGGAGGGAGGGAGGGAGTGTGCGTATGACAGGCAGGATAGTATACTAGTACAAATTGTAGTGAATAGCACAAAAGAGGAGCTGAAAGATTTAACAGCATGGTGTGTTTAGCTTGGGCATCGATTCTAATGATTCAAAACAATTTGGTGGGAATTTTTGAGTGCAGCATAACTACTCCAGACCTAACCTTTATGTCCGATATCATCCCCTCAAAATCCAAGCCAACTGTTTTGGGATCATAGTATCGGTACTCTGACCATGGAACTCTTGCATCATTGAAAATATTCTTGTGATTACCTGCAAAACAAGTTTGTTGGCCATTAAAATTGATATTAATTAGATGAATCGTACAAAAAGCACAAGGAAGTGACATATCAAACCCCAAGTAGGAGACGATATCAGAACTTGTGCTCCAGGAAAATATCGCTCAATGAGAGCTGCAGCTAATCGAAGAGAACCGGTGCCTGAGAGACCTTGAACAGTTGCAACCTGGAAATTTTATACAAATCGATATCTAGTTTATTATCAACGTATTATTATGTTTCAGTAATATCTTTGAGGCAGGGATAAAAAATTAAACTCCTCTCAGAAGAGAAAAAAAGCTTATGTCCTCAACATACTCTTTGTTGCTCTATCACTTGGTTGTCTGCTCCGAATAGTAACTCTGCAGTCACCTTATTGAATGCAGCCAAACCTTCGATTGCGAGATACTACATAAAAATGATCTACGTCAGGTGAGTTGAAGAAAATATGGAGATAAAAACTCTGGTCACTCTTACAATTGAATATATTAAGATACCTCTTTGTTTTCTCCCCTCTCCAGCATAAGATTCTCAGCCTAGAAAATGAAAATCAATTCCAGATTTGCCATATCAATTGCTGCTGCTTATAAGTAAA
Organism: Populus x sibirica; assembly: GCA_019202695.1. Taxonomy (NCBI): domain Eukaryota; kingdom Viridiplantae; phylum Streptophyta; class Magnoliopsida; order Malpighiales; family Salicaceae; genus Populus; species Populus x sibirica. The sequence goes on from JAGMVL010001443.1 coordinate 4,375,221, forward strand.
AAGGTCCAAAGCTAGACTGCCATTAAAGAAATATATACCAAGTAGACTGAGAAAGTGCACTAACCTTCTTAACAACATCAAGCACATAAGGCTGTAACTCTTCAGTTCGGTAGGCCCCAACTCCAAGGTTGAGCTTCTTTACATCTATGTCTGCTCTAAAAGCTTCAGAAACACCAAGGATAGGATCAGGGGGGCCATAGCAATACCCTCGAAACGGGATACATTCACTGCAACAGTCATAGATATCCGGCCAAATGACTGCAAATCAGAAACAGCAAACCCATATCTCAAAACTAAAACATATCAAGCTCGAATCCACCCAAGTATGCATGTTAAGTTCAAATCAAATCATATCAAAATCTTCAAAAGACAAGAAGCATGCACTGGTAAAAAACCCATGATTTCAACAAATACGTGATTAAACAACAAAGCCTCCATCTTTTACACTTCTAAACTAACATAGCTGCTGCTTAAGATAAAATCACGAATCCTCCACCAATTACAAAACATAGGATCAAGCAAACAAGAATTCAATAAAAAAACCAAGCACCCAACAATACAAGAATTAACGTTCATACCTTTTTCTTGATAGAGGGATTGCCTTTCTCCTTGTTAAACAATGTACTCACACTACCACTTCCAAGCCTCATCTTTCCCTGTCCAAAACCACAATTAAAATTCCTGATCCACACTATAAAAATCCGTTTGGCTGCCAAGAAAATAACAAAATACAAACTTTTGAATTTTAACGTCTACTTTCATAGTCTATTTTATTTGATTTGCCACATTTTCCCTATAACCAAACAGAAAACTTAGAAAACTGATGTCCCAGAAGAGAAAAACAGTAGAAAGTGGCGATTAAAGTGGGAAATATAGCTACCTTGAGAGTTTCTTGCACAGAAAGTGAAGCAGAAGCTAAAGAAATCATTGTTGAAGCCATCTGAATAACAAAAATCACACTGCTCAATGGTGAGATTTCTAAGGAATGATTTTGAAAAAATCAAACAGCCACTTGTGCGATGTCCAAGTATTTAAGTGATTGGATATGACAGAACTGTAAATGGTACTTAAAATATAGATGGGTTTATTAAAGAAAATGAAACCTTGAAAAACCGTTGGCTACAGATACTGGAGTTGTTCTGTGGTAATGTTCGTAATCAAGTAGTAGTGTTGTGTCGAAGATTTGAGTGCATGCTTTGATATGTAATGATGGCGTACATTTAAGGGTAAATTAATCCAAGGATATTTATAAAACTCCGACTGAGTCTACCGACTCTAAGATCCAATCAATTCAAGATCTCAATTAATTAATTCGGGTTCAAAAAATAAAACTGACATGATCTAATTAGATCAAAACTCAGATTGATTGCACCGAGGGTCTTGGTCTGGCGGTAGGAGGGGCTTGTCTCTTCCTGCTGCTCCTGGGTTCGAGTCCTCATGTGCATGCCTGTCACCCCCGCGGTGCCTTACATGTCCACTGGGTTTGCAGGGTGTTCAGTGGGCTGTGGGAATAGTCGTGGTGTGCGCAAGCTGGCCCGGACACCCATGTAAATCAAAAAAAAAAAAAACTCAGATTGATTAAACTAAAAAACAGAGTTCATTTTGTTCCAAATAATTTATTGTTAAAATAATATTTTTTTAATATTTTTTTTCAAATCCTAGTTTTTTCACTTTGTTTTTCGAATTGAATTGAAATACACGAGAAAAGGATAAGAATTAGTTTTTAAAATGTTTTTTACTCGAAAATATATTAAAATATTTTTTTTTTATTTTTTTAAAATTATTTTTTATATTAATACATTAAAATAATTTAAAAATATATAAAAAATAATTTTAAATAAAAAAATTTAAATTTTACCCTTTGGAAAACAATACAAAACAAGGGCTTAGTTTTCACATCTCAATTAAATTTTAAAGATAATATCCATATATCCGAACGTAATATTCGACCGACCAATGATCAAGGATTTGAGTGCATGCTCTGATATGTAATGATGACATAATAATTTAGCCGTAATCTTTTTTTTTTAAATGATTACAAAATTCTTGAGGTAATTTGTCTGTATCTTAATCAAAATTTTAAAAGATTTTGGTAGCGTCAAAGATAAAAGATATGATTTATCATGTTTATGAGAACATAGAAATAATAAATCAATATAACATAAAGATGGTAACTAACGAGAGTCTAACACAAAGCTATCCACTATAAATCACGTGGTGTGTGTAATTCACAAGACAAGCAATTTATGAGTTCCAATATAAGAAGATATTTGTTTTTGTATTTTAAAAATATTTTTAAAAAAATTTAAATTTAAATTTTATTTTTATTTTTTTTCTTTGCTTTCAACTATTTTTTTGGTATTTTCAGATCATTTTGATGTGTTAATGTTAAGAATGATTTTTTAAAAAATAAAAAACATCATTTTAATATATTTCAAACCAAAAAATACTTTAAAAAACAAATACTATCATACTTCTAAATACCCATGCAAAAGCTATATTTTTAAAAACATGAATAGGCATGATGAGTTGATTTAGACCCGATCGACTTGGAATCTGAATAGATTTGGGTTAAAAACAAATTAAAAAAAAACACAACTAATCCCATTAAAAATCCAAATTGTCCTAGTCACCTAGATAACCTAGACCTCTAAATCCAACTACCAACATATTTATTTTATTTTTATTAAAATAATATTATTTTAATTAAGTTTTTTTTTTTTTTGTTGGGTCATCGGTGTGGATTTATTATCCTAGATGAAGTCTTTTCATTTTAATTCTTAAAAAAAAAACATTTTTTGAAAGCTCACCTGTGATCCGACCCCACTAGAAATAGGTGTTGGACATCCACCAGTGCTGAAATAGGATAATTTTATTTGGTCTTCATGTTAGGCCACACAAGAAAATAATCTCTCAAAGTAAAAATAGGAGAAAGGAACTTGAATGCAACCCTACCACAGGAGACATACGGTAGCAATTATGGATTGTTGATAAAAAGTTGTGGTTAATCTTTCTGCCCTTGTGACTGGTGGGGAGCTCTTTTACTTCAGAAAGCCATTTGTCAGCAGATTAGTGGCCGGGGTTTACTAAATGGGCCCTATCTGGCCCATGGGCCCATTCACTTAAAAATGTTTAGACACTGACAAATGTACTACCCTCTGGTCTCTTTCCCATATCCAGCGGCTTCAGTTAATCTTACAGGACACCAACGAACCGGCTAGCCGATTATGCTTGTCAACTTCAAAATACATACGAGAGGGGCAATTGCAGTTAAAAGTTATGGCTTTTTAAAATATATATTTTTTTGAAAATATATTAAAATAATATTTTTTATTTTTAAAAAATTATTTTTAACATTAACACATCCAAATATTAAAAAACAAATATAATAATTTAAAGAAAAAAATAAAATAAAAAAAATTCAATTTTTTTTTAAAATACTTTTAAAAGGCAAAAATAAATAAACAATAGCATAAGCATAAACATGCATAGTCTTGTCCGTAATGTCAGGCTAGTAAAATAAATGGCAAGAATACACACCATCACATAAACGAAGAATATAAAACGACAGCAATCCTGGGTTTAATCCTGAGCAATCCCCATTCCCCTTGTGTGGATTTCAATGAACAGAAAAGAATGAACACTGAATGCACGAGTATAAAATTGCGGTGTCAAGAAAAGAAATGCAGCAAAAATGATCAGCATCCATATCTGCGAACATCCTGTGACAATTTTGTTTGTTGAGAGAGTTGCATTCCAATCATGAACAAAGGCCATGGCAATGAAAGGTCAGATGGTGGCTTCATGCCATCTAAAAATTGAGCATGATGAAAAAAGAACACCCAATTTGGAGATGGGCAAAATGTTCATTGACAAGACGAAGCACTATATGCAATCCCCCAAATACAATGAGAAGATTACATTTATGATCATGAAAAAAAGAAGCTATATCATACTTGAAATATCTTCAAGACTCCATTATTAAGGGGATTGCGTTTATAGAAGATTGATCACAGATTATGATCAGAATCAGAAAATTGTAAATGAGATTTTGTTTAAAAATCAAATGAAATGAAAAGACCATGATTTTAGAAATGAAAATCAACAAACGAATCTATTTTAAGCATGTAAACATTGAACAGAAACAGAAATAATTTCAAATCGACCTAATAAAACAGCTCTTAATTAGACTAACTAAAGCATCCAACCAATTAAACAAAGCCAAGCCACTCAAACTAGCTTCTACCATAGTTGGTACGCAGACGAAAACAATCTCATTTCACTGCCTTCACGAAAGTGAAGACTCTTAACTACAATAACGTATCTAATAAATCTTAGAAAACGGCAATGACAAAGCATCCTAATGATAACCAGATCATAAAAAACAGCACATCAAACACAATCAAAATGCATACCAAAAACTTGCGAGTTTCATCAAAATGAGAATTAATCAAAAGTCAACACTTCAAACATAGCAAGATTTCTCGAGTGGGACTCTCATGAGTTCCTTACAAAGCAATATCAACTACAATTCTCTCCTCAATGAATTCTCCAACTAATTAAAACCCAAAAAACACTAACAAAAATCCAATATTCCAAGTACCCAAAACACCTCAGAATCCAAGCTTAGTCCTTCTCCAGTGCCTGCGCTTGGCGTTGTACCTAAAGAAAACACAAAAAACCCCACATTCAATAACTTCAAAACCTTCTTACTTTGTTTCATTTCCTTTTCTTTTCTTCAAAACAAGCAGCGAAACAAAGAAAAGAAAAAAGACCTGATAGTGTTGTCTGTTCTCATGCGAATCCAATGAGGGATAGGCCTGTTTTGCCTCATCTTCTTTGCTAGTTTCTTCTTGATCCTAAATGTCTTGTGTGACGGCTACACAAATAGAAACATCAAGAACCCATGTCAATAATCAACAAAAGAGTTTCGATTCAATCAAGACAGGATCTATCTAGACAGGAAGAGGGTTACCATTTTTGCTTGCTTCTGATCTGCTTCTGCTGCTGCTCGGTCTTGTCAGCGAAAACACCGAGAGGAGAAACCCTAGAACATAGAAGTCTTGATATTAGGGTTGTTTATACATGGATTTCTTGACGGTTGTGGGTTACCCAGAGGTGAAGGATAGACATTTTTTAAGAGTTTGGGCCTTGGATGTTTAAGTGGGTGCCCAAAGTCTGATACTTGGGCTGAGCCCATTCATTGTTTAGAAAAATGGCCTAGGCAATATATATATATAAAAATAGAAGAATAAATAAAAGATTTAACAAATTGGATGAAATATAAAGCTATCAGTTTTTGGTTTTCTACTCAACTTTATAGAAAAAAATAAAAATAAATTAAAATCAAACCAGAAACCTGAAAAATCTAATCAAATTCGGTTTGAAAAAATCAAATTAAAAAAAACCAAAATAAAATAAAATTGAAATCTTAGATGTGATTGAAACTCTAAAAGACAAAGCATCAAAGAAATCAAAGAAAGGGAATAACATTATTTTGTCTATAAAATGAAAAAAAGATAATAACAATGGTTGTTTTTCTAAGCTCTCTGCCAAACAGAGACATCTGTTCTTTTGAAAAATAGCTTTGATGTTTTTTTTTCAAAAAAAGTTTTAACAAACGAAACATTACCTATTTTGATAGAACATATATCATTTATTGGAGTATTTTTTGATCATCTTTGCATACTAAAAATTCAGTATCAAGTTTTTAAACAAAAAAAAAATTATTTTAGGTTCGTTTTCACCTTAAAACACATAAAAAAAACATTATACATACCTCAATAAAGACATTTTCAATCCTAAATCAATTCATAAATCTAAAAATAAAATGAATCAAAATAAAATTCACGGTCCAGTTTTTTTAAAAAACATGTTTAAAGAGAAAAACCATATTTATTGAACTAACTCCAAGACAAACTTCTTGATACCAAGTTTGGTTTTTTTAATGATCGAAATATGGTTAGTTAAATATTTGTTCTCTCCTTTTATTTTTTTCAGTAACTTTCTCTCTCCCACATCAATATTTACGGATTGAAATGTGATAAAAACAAAACTTTGGACTAAAACACAACAACCCTAAACAATAGGAGCTAAAAAATGTATAATTTGAAACTTGAGGGATGTAATTGAAGTTTTCAAAGCCTTGTGATAAAACAACTCTATTTTTTTTTAATTTTGATCCTTTTTCAATCTTCCGTTCAACAATAACCTAAATTACTATTTTGTGATATAGATCTTTTTTTTTTATTAACGTGAGTGTCCGGGTCAGTTTGTGTGCACTTCGACTAATTCCACAAACCCTGAAGTTAATGACTATGTAAGCCTCTAGTGACCATCATATAAGCAACCACAAGGTTTGAACCTGAGACTACAGAGAGAGCAAACCTCTTAGTCTCAAGCTCTTACAACTGGATCACCTCCTAGATGGTTAGTGATATAGATCTTTTGTTTAACATGTAGGATAAGCAGGAGCATGGTTCTTTAGTGCTTTAATGTTGAAATATTCTATGACATGTGGGATAAACAGGAGCATGCAAATTAAAATAGACCCCAACACATAAACCAGCATATCTTACAAGGATTAAATTCAAAAAATAAAGTTTAGTAACTAAAGCACCCATAAAAAAATAAATTCAAGGAGCAAATAAATTTCATAAGAATTTTTTTTTCCCAGATACAATTGTGTTTAGACAGTTTTTTTGATGAAAAATAAACATCTTTTCATATAAAAACACATTATTATGAAAAATAATTTGACCCAGTATACTTTCCATATAAATCAAGTAAAAAATTGCTTTTGAGCATGGGCCAAACTTTTTTTAATATAAAATTTTAAACTTTAATAAATATTATCTTTTTTATTAACGTGGGTATCTCGGTGAGCTTGCATGCATCTTAACTAATTCTATGGGACCTGAAATTAATGACTATGTAAATTTCTAGTGGCCCTGAGATTTGTGGGACTCGAATTGATGATCTCTAGAGAGTAAACCTAGAGTTTAATCAGTTAAGCTACCTATCGTGAATTGATAAATACTATTTACTGATTGAGATAAAAACCTACATCATAGTTGCAACAATTAAAATAGTTTTAACATGAAGATATGATCTATTATCCATGTAATCGGTGGGTGGCAGCAATCCAAGGAGAATGAATTCTAACAGAAGATAAACTCCTCATCACAGAATTTTTTTCCCCAAAAAAACACATAATTCGGACAAGCCAACCATAATTTATCTCATGATTCGTAATGATTTTTCTGTTTTGAACTGAAACTAAATCGTAGCATTGCCTACACAGGCATGCTTGAAGGCTCATTTTCCCTTCCTGTCCATCACCATCATCATCAAATCACTACCTTCTCTTTGAAGGACAACAGAAAAATATATCTTGTACAAAAAGAAATTCAGACCGAGTCTTCTGATCAGCGAACAAACGGAACGAGGAAGTACTCAGCATAGAATAACTGTAATAACATAGGAATAACCAATGAAGCGGTTAAACATATATGTTTCATGTAATTAAGATAGAAATTCTATATGATTTGACTTGCCTTCCAGATGAACATGTAGAAGGAAGTTATGGAATCTTTGCTGGTAAGATCGACCGATCGTGCTCGAAGCCACAGAATGAAAGCTAGAGCACAATGGCCTAATATCTGAATCAAAACCAATTTTAGCAAGCAAAAACGATTGTAGAAGACTAGATAAACAGGAATGTTGGCTTGCAGGGATATTATATGATACATACTGTGATGAACTTGGTTGGTAGGAATGTAGACGAAGCTCCTACAACCACAGCAGCTCCATATGCTATTAGCAGCATGTTAACACAGAGCCAAAAGACCTGGAAAGATGAGCAAAATATGTGTCAGGCCTTTGACATATATGAGAACTTATCCTTCTACTCCATCTTGCAGGAAGAAAACAAAGCATAGAAATGTTACAATATTAAGTGATTAGTTTGCCTACTCTTTCTTGCCCTAAGCTGACACTGAAGGATTGAATGCCATAATCTCGGTCGCCATCAACGTCAGGTATATCCTATTGAAATGCTAGAAAGACATTAATTAGTAATCATCATGATTATAGGTTCATTTCTTGAACATCTTTAGTCATCTCCAGTAGCCACATAGCCTCAATTATGGCGGAGCCGGTTCAATTCAGGCTGCAAATCGGATTTAACTTTCATGTTTACGTACTTTGGTACTGTTGTATTTAAAATAAAGTAATAATTAATTGCCTTACAAGTTCCATTATGGTTGTGGACTTACCTTGAATAGGGCAATGACAGCAGAAAAGAAGCACATGAAAGCAGTTGCAAACACCAATGATCTTGTCACAACTGTTGTTTTGCCAAGAACAAATTTCTGCAAAGTACGATCGATTTGGTCGAGTCAATCAGGGAAGCAAGAAGAAATCCTGAGTGATAGAATTGTCATTCAAAACAATAGACTTTCAAATCTTGATCATAGACTGAGGTATCCGTGGCTCAGTGAACTACAAACTAAAGAATTTCTGTTTACCTGCATGTGTACAAAGAAAGCGAGTTGAACGACAATAGCCCTCACGATCATGATGCAAGTTGCAGCGAGAAATGCTTGCTTCTTCCATCTGAGAAAAGGAAGCTACAAAGAAACAGAGATTTTCAGCATGTCATGCTATAATCCTTCCAAGTCTTTCAGATCATTTAGATAGTATCAGAATATTACAAAACTGTTGATGTAAGGTTGGTAAGGAACTTACTTCTATAGAATACACACTCCCGAGCACACAACTTATGAGTAGGGCAGAAAGTAGTAGTGGGGATTGAAACATGATTCCCATTGCAAAACTCTGATAAATGAAATCAAACAATCAACATAGGAGGCAAATTAATCAGCAGACTGACATACAAATCCTTCATTCTTCTCTGCTGCTGTGTCTTAACAAGTAATCCTACTTACTGCCAACAAAGATGCCGAAACAATTGCGACACCAGTTCCCATTGAGAAATCGCCAGAAGCAAGTGGGAGATAAGGTTTGTTTACCTGAGAACATAAAAGCAGTAAAAAATTAAGCCAAGAACACAGCATTGGCAGGCAGTGAGGGAAACGTTAATTGAAACAACTGTACCTCATCAAGAAGAAACCCATGCCGTAACCAAAATTAATTCATATACCATGCATTTAGTAGAAGATAAATTGCTGCAGAGATCATACAAATCGATAATTTAAGCCACGTGAATACATACCTTGTCTATTTCAACATCAAATAATTGATTCAACCCCACCACGTAAATGTTCATCAACACCGATGGCACCAATGCCTGAGTTGTCAAAAGAATTCTTTAGTATTGGAGCTAAAATCCCATCAGAGGCAATCATTGGTCTTCTTGTCCGAAACTTACCTTCAGCAATCCCATGAAAAATGTGGGAGACAGTTCAGATATTGTTTCTACTGGTAGAAGAGAAACTGATGTTATCCCTATAAGCTGCAACAAAAAAAGGAAGAGACAAAAGAAAAGAAAAGAGAAAACTTAAATTAGCCCAGGTTTACTGACTTCTTTCTATCAGAAACATTGATTTTATGTCAAGAAAGTGTAAAAACATGAAACTTACAGTGCCAATCACAGTATGAGGACGAGAAAACTGATAGAACGAATGTAACAGCTGGAATACAGTGTCCTTAAAACTCGAGGAAACATTGTCGTTCTCAGGGTTTGTCGAAATTCTATCCTGTAAAGTGACAAGAACACCGTGCTCTCTGTATCCTTTGCAAGTTCTGCCAGCCACAGTTTTAGTGCTGGCTGAAGATGACAATCTTGAGGGAAAAACAATGGTTTTCCTGCATTGGCTTCTCTTCGGTGCACAATGTGCTTGGTTCACCGGCACTTTAACTAGGGTGACACTACCTGAAAATCTTTGATGAAAGACTGTTGAAAATCTTGAATTGAAATGATTTCTTAACAGTTGAAGCAAAATCATTGGGATTTAGGAAGATTACAAGTGATTCTAACTGGAAACTTCAAGTTGTTGAAAACAAAGGAACAAATCCATATCTCCTTTTCTTTCTTAATTTTTTACATGGGCAACACTAACCTCGACGTCGAACGAATTAAAAGACTTATTTACTAGTTTTTACAAGTGAATTCCACATAGATTCAAATATATATACTGTGTCCATTGAATTTTTTTTCCAAACTCGTAAATTTATATTATATGCACATATAATTTTGGTTTTTTTTTAAAACATTATATGATTTGATTGATAAGAACGTTGAAAAAATAAATTTTAAAACAATGGCTCTAATAAATCTAAACAAATATACTCAGTAAGCAGGATCATATGGTATTTCTCAACGAGTACCTTTGCTTATAAAAAAAATGGGGGGGGGGGGGGGGGGAGAAAGAAAAATCTCTATAGGAGTACCTTCGGTTACCACTTCTCTGTGCTTCCAAAAACGTTACATTTCTCACCAACCCATCTGCCAAAGGCCAAGAAAGTTCTTACACAATCGAAACATTTGATCAGAAATTCATGAAGAAATTTGACACATACCTTGACGATGATGATGATGATTTGTTGTGGCACCAAAGCATGAAAATGCACACAAACTCACCATTATACGCTCCATCTTTTTTTCCCTGTCAAACAAACACGAAAATCAAGTGACCTAGTTGACAGGCCAGTACTATATATACTGTGACCTTTTGCAAAAGTCTCTGTTGAATTCTTGAATTCTGCTTCGGCCAATCAACCCCTGTATTTATGACTGTTGTGCTGCGTGAACGACAAACAACAGTAGAAAAAAAACAAGAAGAAGGAGAATAAATTTTGAAGTTAATTTTCTTATAAATAATTTATGATAAAAACAAATAAAATGACCGTAGGTAATAAATATGTTTGATAAAAATGATTCAAAACATCAAGATCCTGACTTAATCTTATAACAAATTCTTAATCTAAGTAAACAATTAATTTTAACCAAATGTATTTATGACTTAATTAATTCGTAGAAATCGTACCAATCAGATTAATTTTCAAAGCCAAAATTAGATTTGATATTAAAGGAAATTTAGTTGGAAATTCACATCCATTTCCTTTTTTTGTCTCATCGTTTCCTTTTTCTGATTTATCAAACAACTTAACAGTCCAATTTATTTATGCAGTAAAGACAAGTTCATGCATGTCACCTGGACGTACGAATCTCTAATGGAGGTTAGATGTGTGTTGTGTCTATCTGCATGATTCTTCCACGTGTCCTAGGATCGTGTCTGGTTAGTGTTTTGGTTAATGTTAATAGATGTTTTTCGAATGAACTAGTTCCGTGCTTTCTGCATCCATCACCCATAACCCTAAGGATGCTATCTGAAACTGGAAAGGGGAGTGGGGGACGGCCGGACGGGACAGTGGTGGTTGCCCAATGAATCTTGAGATGGGCTCAAACAGGGCCTTATTAATGGATCTTACTTACCAAATTCAGAGACCAAACTAAGCTTGATATGGGCCAGTCACAAAATGTTAAAACATGCTACAGGCACCCTGAGCTTGTCTGGCCCAACATAGAATTACTATTTTCTGTTGGGCCCAATTTCTATTTTCTGTACCACGAGACAATAAACTCCTATTTGCATTTCTTTATTGGGTCGAGAAGTGGGCTATATCTGAGGCCTTCGAACACTATATTTGGTCCGGTAATTTTTGAATTGGGCCGTGCCTATTTTTGAATAGATCAGACTCGGGGGCTATGATATTCAGATTTTCCCACCTTACCAGCAATCCCAGGCATGATACTGCGAGGGGGTTTAATGGCTGTTAAATTTAGGGCAAGGAGATTCCAACCACAGCTCCCCCGACTAGACATGGTTTAAAGCTTGAATTACAAGTTAATTTAAATAAAAATATATTTTTAAATTTTTTTAAAATTAATACAATATTATTTTAAGAATTATATTTTAAAAAATTATTTTTTAAATTTTTTCAACGACGAACTCGGATTATGGATGAGTCAATTGGCCTGGTCATGACAACCTGCCAAGCATGATTGGACCGAATTTAATAACAATGTGTGTTTTATGAAATAGTTATTTTTATTATTTTCTTAAAACTCATTAATTTTGCACAATGAAAAATCATTTTCTTCGTGGAATCTTTCATCTGGAAACTTCGTCCGAGAAATCATGAATTTCATGGAAGTTGCAAACTCAGTGGCATATCCCGAATAAAAAAAGGAATAATGTATCCATTAAATAAATATATTAATAAGTCACGCCATGGAATGTGAGAAATTGATTTTGAAAGCATTATCTACCTCATCAGACTACGCGGATTTGAAAGAAAAAAAACACAAATTTCTACTGAAAAAACTTTCTTCGCACATGGCATGAAAATGACTCTCGCAATTGTCTGCTTGATAGCTTTGCAGCACTTGTAATGAGGGAAAAAAATGTCCTCGTCGTGGCATAAATTTAATATATAGGTTAATTAATGTTTAAGCTAGCTATTAGACTCGAAAGTGCTGCATCGCATACCAGGCATGTGCGACTTCCCTGTGCCATTAATGGATTATTACATCATTGATTTAACAAGGATTATAATCTTCAATAAACCATATTTGAAGTCGCGTATAGCAAGGATAAAGACTATGCATGGTTCCAATTATAGATTTATTGCGTGTTTGGGAACGCGGCGGTGCAAACCGTGTTCTTTTAAAATTTAATTTTTTTAATTTAAAATTATTTTTTTATATTTTCAAATCGTTTTGATGTGCTGATATTAAAAATAATTTTTAAAAATAAAAAAATATTATTTTGATACATTTTTAAACAAAAAGTAGTTTGAACCGCAATTGCTACCATATTCCTGAACACACCCTTAAAGATGGAGAAATCTAGAGCTTTTTTTATATATATTTTTATGAAATTTGTATAATAGTTTGGATAATAAAAAAGCACCTCAACTATTTATATAAGAGGTCTAAACACCGACCATATAAGAAACATAAACTAAATTGAAAACAAATAATTAAAATAAAAATATATAGGAAAATAACTAAAATAGTAAAAAAAAAAACTTTGAGTTATAATTTTGGGAGATTCAATGGTCCAATAAGCAAAAAAAAAAAACTTTTGAATCCCTTTTTAAATTTTTTTTATTTGTCAATTTAATCCATGAAATTATGAGATAATTATTCCACATCAATATTGTCTCGCATACAAACATATCATATAAAACATCATACAAATGCGTACAATCTAGCAGCTATATATATATATATATATATATATATAATTTTAATTTTCATGATCAATCAATCATTTAATATTCAAATTTTAGTATGATTTGTTTATAAAAATTAATTAATTTTGGAAATCTCTTCTTTCTGTGAATCCTATTGGGTAATATATTTCTCTTATTCCTCTTGTTATTTTTTTATTTTTTATTATTAATTCAGGATGCTTCAACCCATCTGAAACGCGAGACAGAACAGTGATCATGCATAATTATTGCAAATGGAGTTGGACGCATCTTCTTCATGGCATGCTAATGACGAGCTTGTGGTGGTGTTGGCTGCCAACAAAATTCAAAGGAACAGCCTGTGCAAATCCCATAGACTGCGCGGGAGAACTCTCGCAGGAAACAACATTTCTTTCACATCCCTTGAATCTACATCACTCCCTTTCTTGTTTAGCCTGCACAAAACCGCGTCAAGACTGATAATCAATCTTGTTTGGGTGGTTGATTAACTTCTTTTCCTTGACTAATTCCCTCAAGAACTTGGAAAATGAAAGGGAATAATAAGATTATGTCCCACTCTTTTTAGCTGCAACTAAAATTGTTTTTTCTATAAGTTAGTTTTGCGTTGTTTTTAAGATTAAAAATCCCGGGTCCAAGGTGGATCTTTGAACAAAACTAAACCCATGATTAGTGCATCTCCAAAGATTGTGTTCAGGATCTTAGGTTGGTTTTCTCCTTTTTTATTGCTCTAAGTCTTCTTCTAGGACAATTCTTCAAATAATTTTTAGTGGCTAATAAAGTTGTGGGGGATCATTTATATTTAAAGTATTGTTAAATATTAAAGAAAATACAATAAAAAAAACTTCAAGAATACATGTTTGTTTGGTATTTTGGTACAAAGTGCTTTTCAAATATGATATTAAATCATTAATTTTATATTTTTTTTAACAAAAAACAATTTAAAAAATAGAAATTACCTCAACATATACCAAACAAGCACTACATTTTAACAATAGATTTATAAGTTGGTCCGCTTTAAAATCATGATCTAACAACTCATGAGAAATTTTGTAGTTTTTTCTTATCGTATTATTTTTTAATAAAAAAAATATATTTGACATTGTTCTTATCATGTAAATATATATTGGATTGCAAACATAAGAGATAAATTTTCATTCTTGACATTAGAGACTTAGGGGTGGGTGGGTAAGTGAACATGCTCATCATGTATTACCATCAATAGCTTGAATCTTGAAGTAGCATGTAAGAACATAATATTTTTCTCGTGAATATATCAATTTGGTGTGGATATGTATAGCATGCTTAAGGCTTGATGTATAAATGTCTAGCCAAGAAAACCTTCATTAACATAAAATTATTTTTAATTGAATTATTTTTTTTATTTGATATCTTATTTTACGTGAAGAATAACATTGGGAATTAATTTTATTAATTTGGTAAGGTTTTTCAAACCATGATATAGGATTGTTTTGTGATATTCATCATTGTTAAATTATAAGAATTAATCACAAATTAATCACAACATCATATCATATCATATCATAAAAAAAAAAATAGTAAACACTCTTCGAACTTCTAGCATGGATATATAAGAAGAAGAAAAACCCCAGCATAAATATGTGATCTAATTATTTTTTATTATTGCTGAAAGCTACGGCCTGCAGCAATATTATTGGATTAGTGGTGTTATACATGTTACATCAAAATGAATAAAATAAAACAAGACAAAATATCTCACATCATATGTAAAATCTTAGCTGAGAAGAAGCATAGAAAATCATGAGATGAAGCAGCGACGATGCTTTGTGATCATGGCTAGCTTGATGATAATTAAGGAGAAAACCCATTTATCCTTTTATTTTTATATTCTTATATATGAACGCCATGTCCTTATCCCAAACACAATTCTCAGAAGTTCCCTTGTCTGTTCGATGAATTGTGTGTAAGTACGCATGTGATCTTCCAGAGAAGGCAAGAGAAAATAGGCAGCAATGACATAGACGGGACCCTGTAATGGCCAAGAAAACCATGGTAGGTTTTAAACACAAATAATGGGGATTCATATTTAGGTCTCAGCTGCTGCTATCATCAGCCATGTTGTGTTCTGGGTCCCATAACCCTAACGCGTTAATTTTGTGGGGTCTAACATCTTAGCTCATATCTTTCTTGTTCCTGACCTCTGTTTGATGCAAGTCTTTGATTTAGCTGTAAACCAAGATTGATTGAGACAACTTCTAATCTTTCAGTCTAATCCCATCCCATCTCTGCATCCTGCTTCTGGTTTATCGACGACCCTTTTTAATGGAAAAACTCAAAAAGGTATAACGGTAATTATTATAATTGTTGATTAACCTAAGATTAGTGTGTGAAAAAAGGTGCTAATTGTACAAGCGGATGTCAAAGTTTTTGCCCTGAGAACACGTTTTAGAGTTTACTATCTCGTTCTCTCCATTTGAATATCTATCCACAAGTTAGCATAGTGTGAAATAATTTTTCAACTTCAAGATTTTCATGTCTTGTCTTGGTAATATGCGCTCGTGTTTAAATTAAAATGATTTTTTGATATAATATTAAAGTAGTCTAGTTTAAATCTTACTTTTTTTTATTTTAATTAATAAAAATTAAGTAATTTGTATAAATTTTAAATTCAAATTTTTTTAAAAAAAGTATATTAAAAAATAATATAAAACACTCTTCAAACTTTAGATATATAAGAAGAAAAAAAAAACCCCAGCATAAATATGTAATCTAATTATTTTTAATTGCTGAAAGCTACGGCCTGCAGCAATATTGGATTAGTGGTGATATACATGTTACATGAAAATGAATAAAATAAAACAAGACAAAATATTTCACATCATATGTTAAATCTTAGTTGAGAAGAACGCACAGAAAATTATGAGATGAAGCAGAGACGATGCTTCGTGATCATGGCTTGATAATTGAGGAGAAAACCTAATTATCGATCCTTTTATTTTTATATTCTTATGAACTCCATGTATGTCCTTATCCCAAACACAATTAATTCTCAGAAGTTCTCTTGTCTGTTCGATGAATTGTGTGTAAGTAGGCATGTGATCTTCCACAGAAGGCAAGAAAAAATAGGCACATATTTTCTATCTCCTTCTCTCCATTAATTTGAATATCTATCCACAAGTTGACATATATAGTGTGAAATAGTTTTTTAACTTCAATATTTCAATGTCTTGTCTTATTTTATTTTATTTTTTTTATTATCGTGGGTGTCCGGGCCAGCTTGCGCGCACCTCGACTAATCCCACGGGCCCGAAGTTAACGACCATGTAAGCCTCCAGGTGGCCATCATATGAGCAACCACGGGTTCGAACCCGAGACCTAAGAGGGAGCAAACCCCTTAGTCCCAAGTTCTTACCACTGGGCCACCACCTAGATGGTTATGTCTTGTCTTGTTAATATGTGCTCGTGCTAGTGTTTGAATTAAAATAATTGCCTGATATAATATTAAATATTAAATATTAAAATACTCTAGTTTAAATCTTATTATTCCTATTTTAATTAATAAAAAAAAAGAATTAATAAACAAGAGATCACATATTTTTTTTTTAATTAATAAAAATCAAGTATATAAAAATTTACACCAAAATTATTTTACAGATATATTTATCTTATATTTTTGTCTCTATCTTTTTTTATCAAATACATTTCTGTATCTTCTATATTAATTTACTTTTTTATCTCGATAAGATACATTAATCAAACACAACCTAAAAATTATTATAAAAAATTCAGAAATTTTTAAAATCTAAACAACCAAAAGTTTGTGGTTAAAAGAATTTTGACAACTTCATGAATAGTAACCTCACTAAATATTATTTTTAAAGATAATTTTTAAAAATAATTTAGTTTCAATTGGTATTGATGAAATTAAAATACTGTTAACCGTGGAAAAATCTATATATTAGGTCATCTATAACCGGGCATTCGACAGTCGCAAGAGCAGCGAAAACTCCACTTGATCTACGCTAGGGCTAAAGTCTTCTGCAATAAATTATTTGCATACAAGAGATCCTGGTCCCATGTCGCACAGATACCACAAACCTGAAGTTATGAACACCTAGTTACCACTGCAAGGCCACACCACTCTGCCATGAAAGTCAGGAAAAATTAAATAAGTTCAACGAATGAAGATGTAAATGTTTGGTTGTAATACTATGGTAAGTACCTCGCTCATGGAAACAGCTCCTGACACAGAAGCAAACAGTCAAAAATTGCGACTGCAGACAGAGATTGGGAATGCGTCTATATTATAATAAACACAGAGCATAACTAAATATAATATAACGGAAGGGTGTTTCGAACTGTTTTAAACACTGCTGAAGCACTCAGACCACGTTGTGGGCCATTTTATTTTATTTTTTCACTTTCTTCTCTTATTTTGTTCTTTCGAATGTGTTCTTCAGCTGCAAAATTAGCACCCATTTGCATTAATTTTGTCCCAAATCCATGTACGCTGTTTTTCTTCTGTACCCTCTGTGACACATGCTAATGTTTCCAGATAACAAATACCGCTTGTGAAGTTGCCTAGATCACCCTGTTGAAACTTGGAAGGGCTGTGTCCTCTACCGCAGAACAATCGCCCTACTACACTTATAGCTTGCTGATTTAGTTTAGAATCCTTCTCTCTTTTGTGTGAAAAGTATTTGATTTAATCTTTTTAGCTTCTCTGAGTGCATGTTGATTCGATTATATAGTGAATAAGATTTGATCAAATGATTTGGGTTTTTAGGGCAATCATTATGGTCTAAGAATCTTTAATAGTTGTGTCTCAACTTAGGATTGACCCAATTATGTCTGTACCAAATTGTTGCATGAACCCTTTTAACCTGTGGACCATTTACTGTGTGCGTGAAAAAGATCTGTGCATCTTACTACAACACAGTAATAAACTCCCAGTTTTTGGTCATCAAGAGATGGTAAATCTGTGGTCTCAAAATCCGTAGTGGTGAGCAGATTAATCTAATTTTCCATAGTATCAGTAAAAACCAACTAAATAGAATGCTTTTCAAACGTGTTGAATAATTTCTTTTGGATTTTTTCTTAAAAACATTTGATTGTTGTTCAATTTTTGAATTTTAAAAACCAACCAAAATGACGGAATCAAACCGAACCTAACAAAAAAAAACCAAACCACATCCGACCAAGAAAAACCCCATTGTAATTATAAATTAGAGTTTCATTAAATCAAAACCCATTAATTCAAATATAAAACCGAACCAATTGGTTTAGTTTTTTTATTCGGTTCAATTGAGATTTTTATTCAAACCAGACCATTTAAACCGGTATTCAACCTGTTATATATATATATATGAACTCGTAATTAAAAAAAGTTTTAATTTTCATGGTCACGGAGCAGGAGGAGAGTTCTGGTGGAGTCATCATCTTTAGCTAGGCTAACATAACACTCACATGCATGAAGTGACAAAACATATCTACAAAGACTACGACCTTGGATTTTCTGGAAGGGAGAGGAGATCGCCATGGCAACAGTTGAATATTCTGATTTTTTTTTTGTTCTTTTTCTCATGGAACAAAAGTTGTAGTGCTAACCAGTCATGTGAATTGAATTTGGACGTCAGTTTGAAACATCAGTTCACCAAAATATATAATCAATTATCCTTCATCACTTGTTGCAACCAGCAAAGATAAAGAAAAAGAATAGAAAGACCTAAACCCACAAAGTTGGACCCACTTCCCTAAATTGGTTGCCAGACCAGCTTTCCCTATATCTTTCAGGCAAACGCACCTACAAAAACCCCTCTCCCCCACCCCTTCCCTGGCATCACAATCTTGCTTTCCAACACCCCTCTTTCTCTCAGGCATTTTCACAAATACTTTCTTAAAGAAACGTTTTCTTTTTTAACTAATATGGCCAGACCGCAACAGCGATATCGAGGGGTTCGACAAAGGCATTGGGGATCATGGGTGTCTGAGATTCGCCACCCTCTATTGTAAGAACACATCAACAACGTGACCCATGAACGTTTCGGATAATATACTCTTGAGTTCTAACGAAACGTTTCCGCTTTTTTTTTTTGTGCAGGAAGACTAGAATTTGGCTAGGCACATTTGAAACTGCAGAGGATGCAGCAAGAGCATATGATGAAGCTGCAAGGCTCATGTGTGGACCAAGGGCAAGGACCAACTTCCCTTATAACCCAAATGCATCGCAGTCAGCTTCGTCGAAACTTCTTTCAGCAACTTTGACAGCAAAGTTGCATAGGTGCTATATGGCCTCATTGCAAGTGACTAAACAAACATCACTTCAAGAACAAAAACAACAGCAACAAAAGGCACCAACTTCACTAGTCAACACCCCCACCAATAGCATTGTCATAAAGAGTGAGGAACTTGATGCTTTGCAGCCAGAGAAAAGTCCATTGCAAGTTCAAGAGGCAGAGGCAAACTGGGTGTACAAGAAAGTTCAAGTTGACAACAACCAGCAGTTCATCAAGCCTCTTGAAGATCACCACATTGAGCAAATGATTGAAGAATTGCTTGATTATGGGTCTATTGAGTTATGTTCTGGGGTGGCAACTCAGTAACCTGCAAGCCCAAGGGGCCACGCCACAAACACCCTGATTAATCTAGTCCTCCTCTGCCAAAGCAATGGCATTGACTAGCTAATTTTAACCAATTTTTATAGCTTCTTCAAGTGTTTAGTCTTTTACACCCTCTAAGCTCCTTAGAAGTATCCCCTTAGGGATCCCCATTTGATGATGCTTAATTAGTAGTAGTGTACAGTAGATTATGCCATAATGTTTGATGCTGTCGTATGCATTATGTCTTCAGTGGAAGATTTGTAGGAGTCTTGCTGCTGCTTCTTGAAGGATTCCAAATCTTCATTTATAATGCAAATGGAACAATTTTAGAAACAAGGACTCCTTTCTCTGGTCTTCCAGGCTTCTTGCATTCAATTGCTATGTCACTTTTATTGGGGTTCGAATTAAACGCAGCCTCTGAAACTTGGAAGCACAATATGACATTTTGGCATATGTATGTTGTCTTCAATTTGCAGTATTTTCAAAGAACCTGGAAATTCGTACCGTTACCGTTCAGTTAGAAAGAATAGCGATCTTGTGAAAGGTCACCCACATGGTTAGTTTTCACTTGCTTATTTAGTGTGACATTTTGTTGGGAATATCCATTACATTAGTAGAAAATTATTCATGTGGACCAAAATCTATCAATCTGATTCGATGTTTGGTGCAGTAAACCCTAATCTTACTAATTAATAGTGCAATAGATCCGTATAATGTGTTTGGTTTGGTCTAATTTGTCGGGATTCCAAGAGGATAAACTACACTAGCTGGGGTTAATAATACAAGTTGCTCACCAGAATGGTAGCACAAACCTGACCTCAATGATACTGTTGGTATCCTGAATGGGTGGCTAAATTTGTCAAAATGAACACTGTAGTGTTGAAAGGAACTTGTTTGGAAAAGTGGATCTCGAAAGGAAACAATTTTTTTAGTGGAAAAGGAGGGCCTGCAGGGCACTTTTCTTGAAAGTTAAGGTGAAAGAACTAGATGTGAGAGGCATTGCATGTCGTGCAAATTTTGAGTTACAAAACTGTGTTGTACTATTAGTCACTTGGTAAAAATGCATACATTATTTCATCTTGCAAGATTTTATTCAACAGAACAAAACTGAAGTCATTGGAAGAGTCTCTGCAAAGCAAGGTAAAGAAGCAATTTAGTTTACAATGAAGGTTGAAACGCAGAGACTGAGTTTCTTTACTGTCAGAAAGATGTGAGACCAACTTTCAATGGAGGTTGAAAAAATTGAAATCTTTTTGAATTGTTAGGTTTAAAGGTTCTTTTGCTCAGGCTTATAAGACAGGATTCCAGTTGGGATTGCTGCATCATCTCCTGAAGAAAATTGTGACACTGAATGTGATTGAGTGGGTGTTTTAATTATTTTGTTCAGGCCCGTCTTTCTCTCCTTTTCTATGTCATGCCACACACAACAACAAAATCTACAAAAGTGGTACAAAATATTTGTAGAGCCATATCTTTCATTCATGCCATGCTTGCTAGTGTTCTAAAATGAGGTTTCAGTCCCTGAATTAAAAGGTTAATTAACATTGGATGGTAAACAAATGGGGTGATTAGAAACATTTGATTAACCATGTGTGCTTGCTCAATTTCTTTCTATAATGGGGTGATTATTGATGTAACCACTCCTTTTGCATGTCTTTGCCATTTCCAATTTAACCTCCAGTTATAGTGGTTTTCCTCGTAAAGGAAGGCTTTTTACAGCACTTAAGTTGAGAGCGATATGAGATTTACCAGCACTTGACTTGAAAGTGATATGAAGATTTTCATTTCTGGCCATGGATCTCTTTTAGATGAAAAAAAAAAGTAGCTAGGTGAAACACATGCCTAACAATGGTTAGCTTTTTTTGGCCACCATAACTATTTCTGCAGAGCAATGGTTAGCTTTTTTTGCAACTGTAGCTTCATAAATGGCCTATTAGGGATTATCCCATTTTTCTAACTTCAAGGAAATGGTTAATCCATTCCTCTAATATGAAAACATATTTTTTTAATATATATATTTTTAATTAAAAAGTACTCATTTATAAAAAATACGCTATACCACATTACCAAATATACGAAGAAATATATAATGTTTCTAATCAAATTTGATTAATAATTTATATTGTTATTATTATTATCTCTTCAAGAGTACAGATTTATCTTGCATCAATATAGAAGTTTAGTTTGATTCTCTCTTTAAGTAGTTTAACTTGTAATTGAACAGTTAAGATCATAAATTCTACTACATCCAGATTAAAATATATCTGCTTTGGGTGTTGGTGTCCAGTCTTTGTCATTGAAAACTTCATGATTGTTTACCTGTTTGGAAATTGATTTTGCTCCCCGCAACCATAAAAAATTAAAGTTGTTTAGTCTCATTATATTGTTTTCCAACTTTTGATTCAGCAAAGGTGATTAAATCATGGCATGTTAGTGAGTTTACCATCATTAAAAGTTTGAACTTTGTGACCTTAAAGGGACACTTGATATTTCACCTGACCAACCATTTTCCTTTTTGTCAAGAAACAAAAATGCAAGATCACCAAACACAAGAACAAGAGTGGCCAATTAGATCTTAACAGACAGTGGATTTTAAAGGAAATTTCCTTAAAGCTTTCAAATTTACTAGTGAGATAAGTGAATTGATCTTTGATTGATAATGAATCTGGCATGTTTTAGCTCTTTATATACATAATAATTATCATTGTTTCTGGTGATATGTCATTCAGACCATGCATGCTCTTCAAGACAAGAACCTTTGACTAAAAAAGCTTGGTAAATGACTCACTAATAATTGACAGAAAATTACCAGATTTGGTCCCATGATGTTTACTCTTGAATGCTCATCTTTTGTCACAAATATTTTTTTTTCCAGGTTTTCTGTTGTGCATCAAATGAAAGCAGCGCAGCTGTCCATGAAAACTAGAAACCCTAGATTTTGGTGACATTATCTGTAAATTTCTGCATACTTCACAGCCAAGTTAGTGGTTTTAAGATGCATAATCTAAAGGTGCTGGCCAAATCAGTGGTCAAGTGATCATAGGGTAAAGCGAGGGCTCAAGGGTCATATCAGGTCAAACAACTACTGTAACCTCAAGAAACTCAAAGATTTTTTGGAAGAAAATGTGGATCTGAGTTTGCCAACTCTAGGTGGTGAAGCATTATCATTCAATCTAAGCACGAACATTAGCACAGCTTTTTTTTGGGCACAACTTCCTTTGTAAAGGGGGGTCATTTATTGCTTGAATTGCAGAGACCTCAGTGAAAAAGAGGGGGATAAACTTATGGGACATGGGAGTCAAAGGTGGGATCTTTCTGATCATAAAAGTAGTCAAAACCAATCATGGTGTATACAAATAGAATCTCATGTGGAAATGCTGGAGAACAGACAATGATATGGCCTTAATTCTTCTTTTTTTTCCCACAAAACCAAAGGGTACTACTATATACCTATATGTTGCTCTCTTGTCTTTGCGACTATGTGTTTTTATCATTTGTTTTAGATGCCTTGGATCAAGCGAGTCATGCAAAACTCCAAAAGGCAAAAAACTTTGTTTGTGAGTGAAAGAAAAGAAAAAGTTTGGTGACCTACTCCCTGAAAAGCCAAAATACTTTCAATTACACAGCTCTTTAATTAGTTGAGTGGATGTGTGTAGAAAAGACCTCAACAGGACTATTTCTATCACATTAGGCTCATGGCACTGCTACATGGCATGTCTCATACTTCCAAATTCTCCTCCTCCCCCATCCCTCCACAGGGATCGACATGTGCATGTTAACATCCACATGGTCCTAAAAGACAAACAAGGAATGGGACACATGTGTGCCCATAAAATACACATGAACACATTCTCATTCATGGGTTCTTTCCTTGCCGATCAAGTGTATTTGTCCCATCTTAATCAGAGACATAAATTATGCAACTACAGATCTTGAATCCTCACAACAACGTGGAGATTACCAGTTTATCTTCACTGAGATGGGTAGGCCAGTGATGTTTGATATAATGTATATAGATGAAATGTATCTGTACTAAAGCAAAAAACACTTGAATTGTGCTAGCAAGTTTATGCCTTCGTGACATTGCACAAAGTTTTCCAGCTTCCATGCATGCATTTGCACTAGCAACCTTGGCTTTGTCATTTACTAATCAAAGCCACTGTCATCCAGTCATTTACTGTTTTGCAATTCTAGCAGCTATCATCACAGCATGGCTGCAGTAGTGTAAAATAGGCATCGTGTTCACTCAAGATAAACAGATGGAGATTGCATAATAAGAGAATTTATTGATTGGTCCATAACAGGGGACGCCTGAAGTGAAACTATATTAACTTTTATCTGTTTCTTTAATAATTTATTTTATATATTTCTCTTCGTTTCTCCGACCAAATATATTTTTGTTCCTTTATATACCATCTTTGTTTGATTTTAAAAACATTAACCAAGCTCAATTCTATAGAAAAATATTGCATAAAAAGATTAAAGGTTGCTTTTTTAAAATGTGTTTTTACTTGAAAATATATTAAAATATTAATTTTTTTATTTGATATCAGCATACTAGAACGATTCAAAAATATATAAAAAATAAAACTTAAAAAAATTCAAAAAAATTTAAAAATTTAGTAGGAAATATTACCGAACCTTATTTTGTGGCAAGTTCGATGATAAATTTGTGTCGACTGTTAAGAGTCCTAAAAGATTTATGTTAGTGTTCAAGATAAGCAGGGCTCGTCTGAGTATTTTATGGAGGAAAAGTGGAAGCCTGGGAAGGCTTATGAATCTCTACTAGCAGACCTTGATTTGAGGTTTGTGGTAATATTTATATGGGCCTCATAGATTCAGGGCCTGTAGCTACAGTCCATGGACATAGCTCAGACAGCGGGCCTAAGCCATTTAAATTACTTTGGTCCTCACAACGAAACACCTTAAGGACCATGGTAATTGGGTTGGGCCTAGCCTAGAGCCCAATTGAGAGAGCAAACATTCGCTAGGCCTTGCAGCCACTGACCATGCTTGGGCTCCAAAATCCATTTAGCATGCTGGGAACAGATTTCTTAATGACAAGCTTAAACTAAAAAAAGCTCTTAAACCTGCTATCTTTCTTGATAATGTGTACTTGTTCAGTAGTACTGGTGGACGTTCTGCCTTTAGAGCTAAGCCCGCGACTGATGGATAATAATAGACTGGACTATTTTCTTTTCTTTTTAATTCGACATGAACATGTATTCCTGGATCGACTTCTTTGAGAGTAAATTTCTTTTTCAAAAATCTAAGAAAAATGCATCTTTTTATAATAATTTGATGACTTTAGATGGGTTTAAGGGTTGCCGTTAAAAAAATCCAAAATATAACATAACTCTTCAACCCTAGTTAAGATTGGTAAGATATATTAAATCAACTTGATGATTTGTAATTTGAAATTTTATTCAGGTCAGGTAAGTAAAAAAATCATATTTTTTCCATCAAAATAATGTTATTTCAAGGGTATTTTTTTTAAAAAAAAAACCATCAAAGCTTCAATTGACTTGAATCAACCCGTTGAGTTAGACAGAACAATCTTTTGGAATTCTTAAACTTAAGTTTTTTATTTTAATACTTAAGATACCTTTGCTTCTACTTTCATACACCTAAATTAAATATATAATCCAGACTTACTAGGGAAAGCGTTAGGTGACTATTCAAAGCCCAAAGTATTGTGTTTGCCTTGGATTGAGACGGCATCGTATAATTGAGTATAGGCGTAAACCTTGAGAAGCTACTTCCACTATTCTTCATGTGCCATAACAATGGAAAAGAGGCGTTCGTCCTGTCCATGCTCGTGTTTGAAAGCTGAAAAGATAGGGTTGTTTGTCTGGGATTGAGATAATATTGTTTTTAAAATGTTTTTTATTTAAAAAAATATTAAAAAAATATTTTTATTTATTTTTTAAAAAATTATTTTTGATATTAGCATATCTAAACATATAAAAAAATTTAAATTTTTTAAAATATAATTTAGACCGTGTTTCTAAACTGGAACTAAAATCTTGATAGATACTCGTGCTAATCTCAACCCTAAATTTCTTAAACCTACTCCAGGGCAGTTATGCAACCTAACTTTGACAACTCTACGATAATGGAGGCACCAGAAGAAAGTTCCCTGTGTTTCCAGGATTGAATTCACGAGAAACTGTAACCTCCCTTTTTAGGTGGTAAGCCTACGGCTTAATTGCTTGCAAAGAGTGCCTAGCAACTCCAATTTGCTCCACCAAAGATGGATGGAGGGACCTTAAGAAGGTAATTAATGGTGTGATCTACTTGTATAATTATTAGGGTTTTTGTTTTGTAGCGTGGCTGGCAATTGGCAAGTGTTTGGACAGAACTAGGTGTGGATTAATGGATGTTTTCACACATGGTGGGGTCCTTTATTTTTGTCTTGGACTTGAGAGGATGAAATTACCTAACCATGTTCATATTGTTTTGCAATTTGCAATCCATTTTCAAACAAGATAGATGAAAAAAGAAAAAAAAAAAAAAACCCTGATGTGTAAGGACTTTTTAATTATTTTTTTTAGTATTTTTTACAATATTGAAGTAAAAAAAAAATTTTCTTAAGAAATAATATAGTTGAAAACTTATTTATAAAAATAACAACAATTTAAAGCTTTAAATTCCATGTGTTATCTATAATTTTAGAGTCGTGGATGTTGTTTGTGAATTGTTTAAAAAGTATATTGGTAAAGGTGATTTTACTTAGTTTTTTTTAAAAATAGTTTAAATTTAAAAAATAAATAAATATTGTCTTATAACAACTACGACAAAGATAATATTATTTATTTGTAAAAGATAATATTTGAAAAATAAATAAATAAATATCAGTCTTAATCTCTTGTGATAAAAATAATATTTATTTTTCTTCTCTTTTAGGGTGAACATAGATTTGAATAAGAAGGAAAAAATTAATATTTATTTTTCTTCTCTTTTAGATTTGAACATAGATGAAATTACCTAACCATGTTCATATTGTTTTGCAATTTGCAATCCATTTTCAAACAAGATTGATGAAAAAAATAACCTGATGTGTAAAGACTTTTTAATTTTTTCAAAGTATAGAAGGAAATAAGTTTTTTTAAAAATATAATATAGTTGAAATTTTATTTGTAAGAATAACAGTTTGAAGCTCTAAAGTCCACGTGTCGTATGTGATTTTAGAGTCGTAAATATTATTTATGACTTGTTTAAAAAATACAAGGTAAAGATGATTTTACTAGTTTTTTTTTAATATTTTGAATTTAAAAAATAAATAAAATATTGTCTTATCACAACCGTTAAAAAGATAATATTATTTATTTTTAAAAGATAATATTTTATAAATAAATAAATATCAGTCTTAATCTGAAGTTGTGATAAAAATAGTATTTATTTTTCTTGTTTTTTAGAGTGAACATAGATTTGAATAAGAAGGGAAAAACAATCCATGTCCTTATGGTTCTGGAAGTGGACACATCATGAAGGTGCAATAAGTCCTATATTGATTTATTTTAAAATTCAAAACTTAAAATAGCTTTTAAATTTAAATAAATATTATTTTATCACAACTTGAGATTGAGACTATTATTTATTTATTTTATAAAAAACATTCCTTTTAAAAATAAATAGATATTATCTGTATTGCTTATAAAGATAATATTTATTTATTTTTTAAATTTAAAATTCAAAACTTAAAATAGCTTTTAAATTTAAACAAATATTATTTTATCACAACTTGAGATTGAGACTATTATTTATTTATTTTATAAAAAAATACCTTTTAAAAATAAATAGATATTATCTGTATTGCCCATAAAGATAATATTTATTTATTTTTTAAATTTTAAAGTTTAAGTGTTTTTTAAATTCAAGTAAATATTATATTTATCACAACTTATATTGAGACTAATATCTATTTAAAATTAAACTATTATATTTTAAAAATAAATAAATATTATATTTTTTGTATTTGTGATAAAGATAATATTTATTTATTTTTTAAATTCTAAATTTAAAATATTTTAAAAAAAATGTCTCTACTACAGTTTTTAAAAGAAGCAAATAGTAAATGAGACATATAATTTTAACGTCGCAGATAATATATATAACTTTTTAACCAATGCTATTTTTTCAAATAAATTCTCATTTGTGTTATTTCTTAAAAAAAAAAAAAATCTTACGCTTCTTTGAAAATAATAATAAAAAAAACTCCTTTTTTTCCCCGTTAAAGGTATTTGATTGGATTCAGTTAGTCTTCAATCATGAAAACAAGTCAACTGATTTTTATTCTCTAGTAGAAATATATTTTGACCAGTACTTTTCTTCTACCATAAAAGACACGGTGCTTCGTAGGCATGGCCGTGCACGGATTTTCATGTTGGGAAATGTAATTATAATTATATTTTAAAATATTTTTTATTTGAAAATATATTAAGATAATATTTTTTATTTTTTAACAATTATTTTTTATATTAATACATTAAAATAATTTGAAAACATTAAAAATATATTAATTTAAAATAAAAAAAATAATAAAAAAATTTAAATTTTTTAAAAGTGCTTTTCAAATGTAGAAACAAACAGGGAAGGCTATGGCTAATTCTTGAATTTTGAGCATCTATTTTTCTAGAAAACCCAAGTTTATTAGTGGATTTAGGGTGTGTTTAGAAATGCGGTGTAAATTATGTTTTTTTAAATGTTTTTTTAATTTTACTTAAAATAAAAAAAATTTATGTTTTTTGATTGTTTTGATGTCTTGATATTAAAAATAATTTTAAAAAAAAAAAAATTATTTTGATATATTTCCAAGCGAAAATACTTAGAACTGTTACTGTTACTGTTACCACAATTCTAAACATATTTTTAACGAGAGGGAAGAATGAATTTTAAAAAGCAATTGGTGTGAAATTATATATGAACTCAAGTAAAAATAAATAAATAAATAAAATTTTAGACATCTCTAATATATGTTTTCAAGACACATTTTAATTGATAGATATTTTATTTTTAACTTGTGAGATTTAGATGCCGTTATTAACCTTGATGGATTAACCCAAGACCTGGCCTATCAATCAATCTACCTTCATATAATCATCCTCTAATTTGTGTTCAAGAGGAATTACTTTAAATTAATTTAAAAGCCACAGCCATGGTTAAATTACATTTCACCTACAGGAAAAAAAAAGAAAAAGAAAAAGAAAAAAAGAGGCGTTATGCTAAACTATAAAACGACTTGAATCTTGGCGTAGTTGATTAATATTCAGTCAGCAATACTGACCGAAGAAGTTCAATGGTCGTCCTAACAGGGACAGAATATGCTCCTCGTTGCGATTTCCAGAGAGTCGATGGTTATTACAAGAACAAGTTGCGCCTAGTTTTGCAACGAAACATGGATCATTAATGTGATCAAAAGAAAGTTCAAGAGAGATTCAACTGGAAAAAAATAACGACTTGGTCCAAGTTGTTCCTCTTCTATCCTCCATGAACAATTTCTTTGACCTTTTGACTTTTATGATAATATTATTAATCAGAGATGGCTTAAGATGAATGAGGGTATTAGGCAAGATTACGAATATGATGTTTTAAATTATTTAAAAATTATTTTTTTTATTTTTTTTATATGTGTCTGACAAGTGGGGTTTTGGTCAATTTTCTTCATTTCATAAAACATAATTAATAAATATACCTTAATTATTTTAAAGTATTTTATTAAATAAAGGTTCTGAATCTCAAGTGAACTTTAACCTATGACGGAATCTAATACAAGTATTACTTCTATGCTTTTGCCTAGTTGCCTACTTGCTTTCCATGGCGATGAGAATTGAAAACTACAAATGGGTAAATAACAAATAATGTGCTAATAAATTTATAGATCCATTTTCACATCAATATTCAGATTCTCATGTATTGTTAAAAATCACCTTAGCTTTTCTATGTTTTCTTTGATTATATCTTCAGATGGTGTTTAAAACTACAGTAACTTTTATTTTTTTATTTTCTTGAAAAGTATATTTCACTGGAAAAAATATTAAATTAATATTTTTTTAGTGTTTTTAGATAGTTTTAATATATTAATATTAAAAATAAAAAAAAAATCTAAAAAAATTATTTTAATATATTTTAAAATAAAAAATAATTTTAAAAAGTGTCTTTCACTGGAACACTAACACTAAAGAAAAAACCTTCCCTTGCCTAGCCTACACATCATTTACCTTAGTATAAAAAATAAATAACTGTGCTGAATGTTTCACGTTCACTTGGATTATGGTCAATGACAGAAAGCCCAGTTGATGATATCCAAGTGGCCCAATACCGGGTGCTGATCAACGGTCGTCGCTTATAGAGATCCCGTCACCTGTGGTGACTGCTTGCTTAGTTCACTTGAGCATTCTGTTTTCCACTCAAATCGAACGATCAAATCGATGGCAGTTTCATCCATGGTCATAAGAGCCGTCCATTATCTCATCTTACCCCATATTATTTCAATTTTTTTTTTAAAAAATAATATTTCAGTTGAAATGAGACTTGGTTTAGACTAGGTTTGTGATAAATTCAAATTTAATAAGCTAAAAAAAACTCCTAAAAAACATCATTCAACATACCTAGACATGACGACCCCATGAACCACCTCATGGGCTCGTCCCGAACAGCACGACCATGCCTATCTTCACCTTTAATAGGCTCAGGCAACTTACCTGAATTTAACTCTTTCTTGAGGATTTTTTCAAGACCCCACATGAGTTTCTCGGAATTTTATATTGATTAAATACATATTATTTTAAATAAAATACAACTTAAAATATCATAAAAAAATAATATTTCATTTTAGCCCCTCCTCTCCACAGAAAAAAACTCGTTGGCTATAAATATATCATGAATCATTCAAACTCAAGGTAACAACCTCTTTATTCTTAACACTTTAAACATATTATATATATATATATTTTTTTTCAAATGATATCTATCTAAAATATCATTATACTTTCTTTCTTTACAAAGTTACTGACTCACGCATCTGAGAGTCCCCACATCCATCAAAAAAGATTTTTTATGAGTATCAGCTATTAATTACTTACGATTTTCATATTAAGCCACTAAATACCTTGATTAAAAAAAATAAATCAGATTGTTGGAACTAAAAAATTTATCGATTATTAAACACATTAATTTTTTTTCAAAACATCTTAGGTTTTGAGATTCATAAACTCAGAGTCAACGAGCCATCAAATTGATATATAGGTCGGGCAAAATTTTATAACAGTGGTTCATGAACTTCTAGCATCCAATTTACCTAAAATGGAACACAATTGAACAAATAAGAATGTGTATACGGTGATTATTCCATTCGGACCGTCGAAGTGTATGGTTCAAAAGGGTTAGTTTCGACAATCACGACTGTTCTTGGCACCAACACCTTGAGCAAATCAAGAAAGATCTGCCTTTGCCCAGTCTCCATAAATACTCATTCAACCTCCCTCATCCAATGCTCCATCCGACCGCATATATGGATAGAAGCAAGTGCACATGTTATTAACGAATGACTGGCAACGAAGAATTGTTGTCC
This sequence comes from Populus x sibirica, assembly GCA_019202695.1. Lineage (NCBI taxonomy): Eukaryota > Viridiplantae > Streptophyta > Magnoliopsida > Malpighiales > Salicaceae > Populus > Populus x sibirica. The sequence continues at coordinate 4,406,613 of JAGMVL010001443.1, forward strand.
TGTCGAGTACTCTTCATAAATTTTCTCAGAAACGAATTATCCAGAACCACAGCTGGAAGATTTAAAGCAGACCAAGCACTTAAGAGGTTAGGAGACACAATGTTAGGGGTGATCAAGCTAAGGAAATGGCCTGGCTGGTGTTGCCGGACCATATATGATGGGTAGGGATGCCAGCAAGGGTTCTGGGGCCTGGTTTTTTGTTACTTTCCAGGCCATGATTTCCCATCCTTAAATTCTTTGTCCCCCATTAATTGGATCTGTGGTACAGACCGTAACCGATCCACAATATTGGATGCTTTCCATTATTTCTCTTACCAGAATCGAGCTCAACATTGATGGAGCCATTTGCTTGACAACTTTATTAGGTTTCATAGTTTATTACATCAAGGAGTACATTGTAGCATGAACTGCTTTGTGCGAGGGCTTGGACGGCTAAAATCCATGTCCAAGAAAATCACTCAGCATAAAAATTGTAGTAGTCGGATAGGCAAATAATAAGGGAATGCTGCTCATTTTCTTCACTATTAAAACTCAAAAATTAAGTTATCACGTTATAATTAAAATCCTAAATGATTGTTGTCTCATAAATAACAATATAAATCATATCTTGAGACTTTACCTAACAACTTAAGTTATTGGGTTGAGATAATTCTTTGACAAGGTATCAGAACTTTAATAATCAAGCAGTCATGAGTTCGAATCTCATTATGCTTATTTATTTGATAAAAAAAAATTAACCACAAGGTAGTATGGGCATATATAAGTTTCAAGCTCAAAAAAATTTCACTTGAGGGGATGTGTTAGAGAATAATATAGATCATATCATGAGAGATGGATTCTTTGATAAAACAGAAAAAATTAAAATAATGAAAATTAAAAGAATATGTTGTACTTCTTGTTTTGAAAATACAAAAATTGACTTCAAACACATTTTTGTTTTTCTGCATAGAAATATGTTTTAAAAATAGATTTATTTTATATTTTTGTTTCTATTTCTCTATTTCTTTTATGGCACGTTTTTTTTGTTTCTCCTGTATCTATCATCTGAAATACTATTCAAAAAACAACCCTAGTTTACGTGCCAATGTTTTTTTCTTCTATCAGATCCAGAACATGAACTTAATTAATCCCAATGACAAATATCCAAGCCACAAAATCCAAAGGAAAAGGCTACGAAGTTGGACAGTTGAGATTTGTCCAGTAATGAACTGGATGCACGTGAACTTTTGGGGACATACCCCCCGGAAAGCAGAAAAGCTGTCTTCATTTCAATGTATAGAATCTTGTAACCAGCAAGAAGGAGGAGCTAGAACGAGTTAATTGTGCATTTGGAACCAATACACTTAAGTAAAGAAAACTCATGGTAGGGTTAGCACAGCCACTTTTGAATGGATCTTACCAGACCAGCAAGCCTTCCTAATTCAACAGGATGGTTTACATTATTGGTTCGAGCCACCAACTCATTTGACGGGGCAACCATCTTGACACCAAGCATTTGGTGCCAACTGCCAAGTAACTTGCATGAAATCAAGGTCATGAAATGATGACCCAGTTAAAAATTCTTTTTAATTATAATTCCAGGCCAAACCATCAACTATTACTAGCACAAATCTCTTTTTTTTATGAAGAAAACCTGTGCCAGGGATCAATAAGACACCAGAATCCCCAGGTTGTATGTGAATTCTGGATCATTATTGTTAAATTCGGAATCGTAAAATGAGTTAATTCAAGAAATTAATGATTTATAATATAACTTTTATGGTTAATAAAAAAAAAGATATTGATTCTATTAAATTTAATTTAGTTGATTTGATTGGTTTTTCAGTAACTTATTAAACTCGATTTAAACATAGTCAAATCAATAACAATATATTTATATTTATCCTCTGACCAATTATCCTATATCATTTTCTTGGTCTATCCTCGTGTATGATCAGAATCATGAAAAGACTGATCATTTTGCTGAAGGAATTCAGGTGAATGGTAATGGTTGTGCTTGAGGTAGCGTGAAGGATACTCCCATTACCTACTGAAACATGTAATATTCTTCGGTTGTTTATTTTTATATCTTAAAAATATTTTTTAAAATCATATAAAAACTTTTATTTTTTTATTTTAAATTAATATTATTTTAATATTTTTGTATCATTTTGATATACTGATATCAAAAATATTTTTAAAAAATATATAAAAATACTATTTTTATAAATAAAAAACAATCATTATTATATTCACAAATACATCCTAATAACAAGTGAATACATGCACTAACCAACCAACAGCTAAATGACCCTCGCCTGCCCTAACCTCTGGTAAATCATAATAGTTAATTGTATAATTAATCTGATAATTTTCAATAAATAAAAAAGAACATTTGTATTATTAGGTTACAACGTTATCGTTTCAACTGACTGTTGTTAGTTCGTATCCAGTTGTTCTTGTCTCCCATGTTAGATACAATGGCTCTCCTTTACACTTTTCGGTTCACACTGCTTTGTTAGCTTTAATTTAAGGGTAAATCTCAAATGCCTATAGATGAAATCTTGATTGAGTTATCATATAGTTTTATTTTCTCATATAGCTCAATTCTAAAACAAAATAGGATCACATTAAAAAAAAAAAAAGCCCAAAAGTTCATGAAACCTCGTGTATATGTACAATTTTATTTTTTTTACTAAAAATAATTTTTTTTTGTATGTTTTGGATCGTTTTGATGCGCTAATCTTAAAAATAATTTTTAAAAAATAAAAAAATATCATTTTGATGCATTTCGGTACGAAAAACATTTTAAAAAATAACCACAATTACACTCCAAACAGGCTACAGACATACAATTGTGAATTTTATGTTAATATATATATATATATATATATATATATATATATATATAATGATGTTATTTTGTAAGGAGCTTGATGATTAATTTTTATTAAAATTTTGTGTACTTTTTAAAACTTTCAGGACTCAATATTTAAGATGTATTTTTCTTTTTTAGAGTTGGGTTATAAATAATTTGACATTAATTAGTTTTCTTCATTTAATTGGTGTACCAAGTACCAACTCCTTTTTTTGTCTTAGCTCTTACCATCTATGAAAATACTATACCACCTAGCATTAAATAAGATGAAATTAATTTGAATTATATGGGACCATAAGTGTATCGAAAAAAAATTAGTGTAAGATTAAATGAAGATGAATTTAATTGTTGGTGTATGAAAATACTATACCACCTAGCATTAAACACAAAAGAAACTTCTCTTAGTTAATAAATTGCCTTTATAAAAATCATCCCACCAAGCAACAAAATTGACTTTAACCTCCAATCAATTTCATAATAGTATTTTTTTCAACATAATTATTTTCACAACCCCATTATTATACACACTTAATGATATACATTGACTCTTTCTGCCCATTTTTAACATGCATGTAAGCTAATAACATCTTGTTTTAATAAATTTGAATTCAATTATAGTATTTAATTTGAATTCATATTAAATTAAATTAAATTCATTTTATTTTATATATTATTCTTATTACCTTTATCTTATTTCTTCAAATATTTCTCATGAAAATAAATGAGTATTTTGGAAAAAGTTAATTTTAATATTATTTTTTTCTGGAATTGTAAATTAGAGGGGTTAATTTTTTATATTTCTTATAATTTTTAGAGATTGAATTTCATTTGAAATTCAATTCTTTGACATCCAAAATAATTTTAAATATGAGATTTTATTAAAAAAATATAAATTCAATTCAATTCTAAGAATTACAAAAATGTATGAAATTCTCTAAATTTATATGTAATCATATATATATATGATAACTACAAAGTGAAAGATGCATGTAATCTTATCTGTATTTGGAAAAGCATGAAAAATAATTTGTACCTACCAAATTACCCTCCCATTTCCTATTGCGTCCCCTTTGAAAAGAAAGTCTTCCCTCTAAATTGTGAATTAATTTTTAAGTCTATTTACATTTTTTGGTCAAATTTATTGTCTCTCTTGTCATATAAATCCCTCAATCTTCTTATTATCCCTTCATACTTTCAGAACCCTTGAAAGCCTCAAAATTGTTAAGACTCTTGCACACAAATCCCAAGCTCGTGAAAGCACAAATGTCCCACCACCATTCCTCCTCCCCTTTTCCTTCTTGCTTCCGCCCTTCCACCGCCACCGACACCGACATCCACCACCTTCCTCCACCAACACCACCACCTGTCTCAGGCAACGCCAACCTCACCACCTGTCTCTACCAAACTGACCTTGGCCTCTTCTCCCTTACTTGGTCAAGTTCCTTGTTAGGCCATTCTCTTCACCTCCGCCTCCACCCCATTGACGACAACGCCAGCTACTGCTCTCCTGTTTCTCTATCTAACCCTCTTTCTCTCTCTACCATATCTTTCCATCTCAATATCAAACCCTTCCTTTTCTGGAAAAGACATGGATCCAAGAAACTCCATGTTATTAACCAGGAGCCTGACACTCCAACCCCAAGGATCCAGATCTTTTGGGACCTCTCTAGAGCAAGATTTGGGTCAGGACCTGAGCCCCAATCCCGGTTCTACATAGCCGTGGTGGTTGAGCGAGAAGTGGTACTTGTTGTCGGTGATTTGACCAAAGAAGCTTTTGCAAAGACTAAAGCTTTGGAGCAAGAGAGACCCCAAGTTCTTGTATTGAGAAGAGAACATGTGTTCGGCAACAGAGTTTACACTACGAGAGCAAGATTTGGAGGCAGAAACAGAGTGATATCGATAGATTGTAGTGTGAATAATGATGCAAGATTGTGTTTTAGTGTTGATAACAAAAGGGTTTTGCAGATAAAGAGATTGAAGTGGAAATTTAGAGGAAATGAGAGGATTGAAGTTGATGGGGTCCCTATACAAGTCTCATGGGATGTTTATAATTGGCTTTTTGATGGCATAAACAATGACCATGCGGTGTTTATGTTCAGGTTTGAAAGCAATTTAGACCCCAAAGAGGAAGAAGCGGTGGTACGGAAACAAGAACAAAGTGAAGCTTGTGGTGGTGGTCCTCATCAACAACAAGAAATCAACGAGAAAAATCACAACAATAATGTTGTTTTATGGCAGCAAAACTCATCGTGTAGTAATACCAGTCATGGGATGAGTCCAATAGAGTGGAGAAAGATGAGAAAGAGCCTGGTGAGGACAGCAGCAAGGAGTTCATCTTCTTCATCAATTTCAATGTCATCAGCATCTTCTGGTTGCAGTTCTTCAGTAATGGAATGGGCTAGCAGTACTGAAGAAAGTGAGCTTTGTGGTGGTCCTATTGGATTCTCTCTGTTGGTTTATGCTTGGAGGAAGTGAAAGATTCGCTGATGATTACTGGATCCATTCTCTTCTGTTTTTGGTAATTTTAGTTGAATTTCTGTTTGTGACTAACCCCATCATTTGTTGATGAACATATTAGCAAATACACATTGAATCAATTAGTTCAATATCATACATACAGATAGATAGATCTAACATTAATCTCTGCTTTGTTTCTGTATTCACACAAGATTCAACTTCTTGTGCTCTTTAATCTGCTTTCGGACAACTATTATTGTAATTGGCCTCGGTTGGGTTTGGCATTCAAGTGTTTGATACAATTAAAGATTCAATTTTTCTTGTATAATCTTTGTAATGTTGAAGCCTTAATTGAAAAGGAAATTGTCTCTCTAGATGGCTGTCTAGCCTGGATTTGTTTTGTCTGGTCTGTCCTGTTTGGTTTTGATTGGAACAGTAGGTGTGATGAAATTTCCTAGATTTCAACCACATTTAGAACAAGACAAGATGCATGTGAAGAGGTTCCTTTTTCTTTTTTTGTGTTCTTTCCCGTCTCTTGGAACCTGTAAATTAGCACTACCTTTGACCCATACAGCCGATCTATACCTTCAATTCTTGGTGACCATGTATTGGACCACTCCATGTTACAGTTTCATTTATGGAGCATTGTTATTAAACAATGACCTGCAGACGGGTCAACCCGGTGCTCGTACCGGCCGGGTTTAAATAAAAGGAGAGCTGACAAAAAAAATTAAATTTTAAAATTTTAATGTTAAGCCATTCTATTTCAAGTATTTAGATTAGTTATAACTAAGTATTTTGAATTTGAATTTGTATATAAATTAATACATTAATAAATTGTTTAATTTAAATTTGAAACGATGATTAAGTGGAGAGCTAATCCATTTACCATTCTAATTAAGCATTTCAAAGATTTTTACAGAGGGTTATCTGTCAGCATAGGATCCAATATCTTACACAACATTATGGCACTACTTGCCTGACTGAAATTTAGAATCGGAGACGCCAATTGGATTATATATAATTTTTGAAAGTTTAGGAGGGCTAACTAAAAATTTATGGGCACTACTTTATTTTTATTAAAAATAATTTATCTAAGTTAAATTTGTCAACTTGTGAACCAAATTATACGGTAAAGTTAGTCTTATTAATCACTGTGAAGAAATCATTGAAATAGCTTGAAATTTATCTTATTTGGAAGCCGAAATTATTAAGAAATTAAATGAATCTTTCTCTTGTATGCATACCGACAAAGGCATGTGGCATTTTGAATAGCGAAGGCAATGTTCAATGCTGGAGAACATAGAGCTGCTCTGTAGTCTGGAAGGATTTGAAGAAAGCTGGTGTACTTAACTGGCAACCACATGTATATTTTTCCTTAACGCGCATTGAGATATATCATGTTGACTCGTGGAATAAAAAGAATAGAGTCTTACAAGCTTTAACCTGCTGTCTGATGGACACCATCATCATGTCCGAGCAGTCTATAGCTTCTGTTTGACATTAAAGAGCCTAAATTTGAGTTCATGCTTTCTGTTTTTCTCCATGGCGAGTCTCTGAACTACCTTTACCGACCCTTTGCATGCTAGTTGCTGTAGGGGAAGATTAGCAAATGGGATTGACTTAAGTATAGGCCGAGGTTGTGCTTAGCAGTGAAAAAGGACAGGGAAAACCATAGTTATAAGAATCGACCCGGTGGTCAAACTAGATCGCGGGTCATGTTGTTTGATTCTCATTGACCAGAATTAGGCCTCGAGTAAGCGGGTTACTGGATTGATTTGTTGGGTCGGGTTGAGTATTGTAACGCGTAGGAAAGCCTCCTTTTTCATCTCTGTGCTTTGAACATGTTTGACATTGAACAATGTTGCCACTCTAGGCAGAAATTCAAGTGTATCTTCTAATGTTGCACAGTATTCGGATGGAATTGATAAAATAAATTGGTTTGAAAAGAAATTGAAAATTAGAAAATGCATTAAAATTAATGGCCGAACCCCATAATTGTCTTTCTTCTTCTTGTTTTTTTTAACAGAAGATCCATTGAATTTGGGGCTAATTTTTTCCTTTTTTTCATTCAAAATCAATTTAATTTTTTTCAAAATCTTGCGTCAAAGGCACTACATTTGAATTTTGATTTACAAGTTTCGAAGTTTAGACTTCAACAGGAGGTATTAGGCCGAGCCTTGAAGAGTATAAATCAAAAAACCATGTGGCATACAGATTCAAAACTTTTAAATTCAATTAATCATAGGAAGAAACAGGAAATTAAGATACCTTGCATCTGGTCAAAACGTATTGAAGTGGTGCAAACGCACTGCCTCCATATTTACACAAGTCAATCTTGTCACAAGTTACCATGTAGAGAACGAGTTGTGCATCCAGCAGGTGAGTGCTTTAGATAATCTTCTACTTGTCCAAAAGCATGGACTTTGAATCGTGGAACGAGTAAAAGGCATGCATTATGCACTTTGCTAATAATTTTCTTGATAGATTCTGGGTTTTCCAGGTCCATACTCTGTATATTTGGATAAGAATTATTGTAGAGCTGATAAACATGACTTCGACCCTTTAGCTCCCGTGTATTATTGTGTTCCAAACGAGAGCTAGATAAAATTTAAATTTATTTTATAATTTAAAAAATTTATAAAAATATATATTATTTTGATATATTTTTAATAAAAAATAATTATTATCACACTTCTAAATACCCAACTACGTGCTAAATTACAGTTGGCGGCGGAAAAAGAGTCGTACATAAGATGAGACTCGCTCTTTTTCTATTAAAGCAGGGTTTATTTGCATGATCTTGACAAAGTATAAGCTTGAGGATTAAACTATGTGACATATTCTTCACCAAATTAATATTTTATAATTGGGAGCTCTATCGCAAGATAAATATGTCTAGCCAGTGGCTTGTAGCTAGCCAGCAGGTTCTTCCATGAATGTAAACAACGTTTCAAAAGATGACCATTGTGGGTATAAAAAGCTAAGCATGGGGCATGGTGGCTGCAAGTGAGCAATCAGGAAGATACACGTAGAGTTCAAGGAAGAAAGACTCGATCAACTCCATGGTTTTCTGAGCTTGACATCCTTGATATTGTACTCATTTGCCAAACGCACATCATATGCTGGTTCCATAATGAGTCCAAATTAGGGAATGTTTAAAAAATAAAGTTGTTGATTAGCTTTTGAATTGTGTTGATGGGTCAAGTTTAGATTTTATTAAAAATAGGTTTGTGAATTTCAAGATATTTTTATGATTTCAGGATATTTTCATGACGATAACTTTTTTAAATTTATTTTTTTGAAAAAATATTCTTTTAAATACATTAATTTAATATAAAACATGTATTTTGAAAGCTATTTAAAAATAAAATCTAGTTTTAATTAGCGTTGTAAAATAAAAAACAGATATTAAGAAAAAAGAATGATAAGCTAGTTATTTTGTAATTAGCGTTGGATAAAGTGAACCTTTCTTGCTGGTGCCTGGGCTGTGATGTCTGGTGGTCAAGAGGCTGTTGCTGCCATGGACGATTTGGATAAGAACATGGGCAATAAATAAATCTAGTTTTTTTTTTTTTCCTGAAAATTCGAGGAAAGGAGGTATGGTCAAAAGGATTTTCTTACCAGTCTCTTTCAGTTTTAGCAACTTGAAATGAAATGCTAATCTCCCATGTACCCGGGGCCGAGGGCAGAGGCAATAGTTTACCTTTTCCTGTATAATTTCCAGTTGTAGACCTAGAATTAATCTGAAAAGAGTTATGAGTTACTAGATTATTGTGTTAATTTGTTGGTTATGGTATTTTTTTTTTGATAGGTTAGGTCCTGAATCTTACGCTTTCCTGATCAAGTTCACGATCCCAAGTTTTCTAGATCAACCTGTTAAATCTAGATCAACTTGTTAAATTGACCTAAAAAAAATAAAATTAGCTCCTTGATTTACTTAATTTTCAATTTCATCTGGAGCGAAACATTTTATCGGTTTGGTCACTCATATTTCACATGTTAAGAAATTAGGTCCTTCTATCCATGATTGTTAACTTTTCATGGAATCTCAGCAAAAGGGCTCTGCTTTATCTCAGAACATGAACATATGAATACAAGACAAAAACAGCTAACAAAACATTGACATAAGGGCTTGATTGAGAGATGTGTGAAACATCAAGGACTCCTTCGATGATGTTTTGTTCCAGGATGAAATAGGTTAGGGAACAGAATCGCAAACAAACCACAGGTCCATAGATTTATTTAGTTTTGATTCTGGGCACCATAAACAAACTATAACCATGTTATATTACAAATTTTACTGGATTCAGGAAATGTTCACAAGCTGAAGTTGCCCTCTACTCTCAACTTAGCCTCGGGACCTCTTCCTTTCTATTATTACTGCAAAAAAAAAACAAATTATTAACAATGAGGCTTAGCACATCAAGACTGCTCCTTTCAGGTAATATTCGGAGTATCATTGTTTAACAATGGGGTGCACCGTGGTTTGCGCCGTTAAAAGCATTATTCTGTGTGTGTTTGGCGCTGCAGCTATGTTTACAGAAAAATATTATCTATATATGTTTGGTTACAGTATAAACACGGTATGAAGTTTGTGGGATCCATTATAATTTGTGTTTAAACCGCAAGATTTGCTGAAGCAACTTCAAGCTGCTTTGTTGCAAACTATGTTACAACACAGTAACCAAAGGCGCGCAAGAAGAAGATCAGAAACAAAGGAAAAGGGAAGTTAATAGTGAACAATGAACAATGAACAGTGGAGAGCATTGGACTAGCAGTTCACCACCGGCCTCCCATTGTTTCAACCGCCAACCAGACATCGTCGCCGCCCAGGGTAGCCGGCTCTTCCCCTTCTCCTCCTCCTCCTCCTCCTTCTTCTTCTGCGCTTCCCTATCTCAACTGTTCTACAACGTGAATAGTGGAGAGTGAATTAATTCACTTTCCACTGTTCACGTTGAAGAACAGTAGAGAGCAACTCCCTCACCACTGCCCTCCGCCATTTCCACCGCTGCCCGGACATCATCGTCGCACAGGGTAGCCTGCTCTTCCCCTTTCCCTTCTCCTTCTTCTACCGCATTTAACTGCTCTCCACTGTTCTGCAAAGTGAACAGCGGAGAGTGAATTTGCAAAACAGTGGAGAATTCACTCTCCACTGTTCACGTGAATAGTGGAGAGCAGCTCCATTATTCATGGGTCGGACCGGATCCGGCCCAAACCTAAATGCATTAAACCGGGTTCGATCCAGTAAAAAAATCCAAAAAAATTTCTCAAATATTGTGTTTTATTCGAAAAACTAATATATAACATGATTCAATAGCACTACATAATTACATTAGAAGGAGATCGTATGATAACATAGCATTTATAGAATTTGATCGCAATCTCAATTTTGTTCCTAATGATATTTTACTTGATGTTGTTACACGCTCAAGAAACCATGAAAACTGTAGTCCTTGTCGGATAGATTTCGTACGTGATATGAAATTACACATAGTTTAATGAAATAATAAAAAATACTTTATATAAAATATTGTTTATTTCATGATGTAATAGCAATAGTTAAATCTACAATATTTCAATTAAAAACCATCAATATTAATATATGTTTTTTTAGTTATTTTATAACCTTAATTTGAAAAGTATTCTTAACTAAACACATTAAATTACTTTTTGTTCAATCTCAATTTCAACCACAGTTAAAACCAAACATATAATTTTCAAATCAATTTCAATTAAAAATATTTTTTATTAAATAATTTTTTTCAATCCACGATTATAACAGTTATTACAATATCACACAGAGGTGTGTTTGCCGATGAAACGCAGATTACACCGTTGTCAAACAGGCACACGTCTCTCTTGTTGCTTCCTATTGCCATTGTACTGACGGTATTGATGGTTTTTAAACACACCAAAACCATCCACAGTTTGAAGAATTTGATTAGGAACTAGAGCCCACCTGGAATATCCCACCTGATGAGGCAAGGGGGCTTTTTCATTCCTTGATTCCCATGAATATCACGGCTTCCAACCATTTGATTGGTGTCCTTTACAGGATGAAGCAATATTCCACTGTACTTGTCTCCATGTTCAAAACAATTATCATGGATTGTCCCGAAATCAAGCCTAATATTCTTCCAAAGAAAAAAAGTTAAAGCCTGGTACTGTTACTATGAATATCCTGTGATCAATAGCTTTTGCCTTTCAAACAACAGGCGTTTGACTGGTAGCGCTGAGCTCTTTGTGCTTGCGTGCAAGAGGTTGCAAGTTTAAATTAACTTTCATCTTTTTAAACTGGTGGACTTGGGCTCTGTTTTTTTTAATATGCACGGTTTGTTTTTGTATTTTAAAAATATTTTTAAAAAAATTTAAATTTTTTTATTTTTTTACTTTAAATTAATATTTTTTTGATGTTTTTAAATTATTTTAATATACTAATGTCAAAAATAATTTTTTAAAAATAAAAAAAATATTATTTTAATATATTTCCAAGTGAAAAGAACTTTAAAAGCAATCGCAACCACACTTTCAAATAAGCAACTTGATTTTGAATCTTTTCGTAATTTTTTCGATGCGGTAATATTTTTGAACTTGATTCTTGATTATTTTGATATGAAATATGCATTTTGCCAGGTTCACTTCATCTACTTACATAGTATAATTCTTTACTCTCATATCACCTTGATTTGATGTACCATGCAAACCATCTAAAATCAGATTTTTAATGTAATTTTTTTTTTATTGGGACTTGGGAGAAGCCAAAACTTTCATTAATGTTGAACCATGAAGCATGTCTCTTCATTGAAGTTGGAATCCCACTCTATGATTTTGCATATCAGGGCACGAAAGATAGCTGTATCTGTGCGATTAATCACAAAATACTCTGGTTCTTCGATGCGGGAGAAAAGCATGATAAATGAGATCGGTTGCTTGAATCTACCAAGTCCCATTAATTAGGCACAAAGAACTGAACTTGGCTGATGGAACAAGATGCATTGAGATTCTCTGTAAACTGTACAGGGCCTGTGAGCCCAAGTTCTGTGGCCATGGCCTCAACTGGGAGCTAAAGTTGATTGTTCAAGTTCATTGTTTAAGGTGGTCCTGAATTGGGACCGAAGACGCACATCAAGCGATCTTACAAAATACAAACTTCTAGTATTGATCAATTACAGTAGACTTTTAAAAACATTTTCGTTAGTTGGACTACTGCCACTATTATCTCAGAACCACACAACTCTTTTGACCAAACAAAAGCAGATTACTTTCTTGGAGAACCGTTAGCAGATCATTATAATCACAGGGCCACATCTCTTTGACCTAACAAAAGTAGATTGCTTTCTTGGGGAACCTCAAGTAGGTTATTAATGCGGGCCTATCCATGATGACATAGCAACAAGGCCCCCCGACATCGACATCACTTACTAGATGACACAGGACATTGAACTTTCATCATTCACAACAGAGAACATGAACAATTTCAGAGACTAGCTTTTACAGGAAATGATATGACTTCCCATTCATTAAAAACAGTAATCATCTTTACAGAAAACAGAAACTCTGCAACAACTTTGTAGCAGATGTTTCAGAAACCACAAAAACCAGGTAACATGAGGCAGAATACAAGCTTTGCATTTGCCCATCTGTAGTTGATTTTTTTTTTTTTTAAGTCTAAGACCCTAAAATGTTTCAAAACGTAATGTATTCATTAAGCCTTCAAGCTCCATGACGAGGACGTAGAGTCATCATGAACAAAAGATCTTGAAGTCAGAGGAATAAAACGTCTCTGTCTACCACTTCTGCTTCCAGAACTTGAAGGGCAAGGTGTCAATGAAGGGGAAGTTACCGGATTAGAAGAAGATGGGAACCTAGTCGAACGGCTTCTCAATTTCTTCTTCTCTTGTACAATATCATCGGATCTAACTTGGCGGATTTTTGTTTGATTCAACTCCACTGGAAGAACACAGTTGCAAAGAAAACCTGAAAGTTTTTCAGAAGCAGCACCAACGTTAAATTTATGCCTGGTTTGCTGGATAAGGAAAGGTAAGGTTGATAATAATCTAATTGCATATGGCTTCTGAGGGCACGCGTTGGGATGATGCAAACCAATAGAATTTGATATTTTGCAACCTTAACTGCTGGCTATCCATTTCCCTTTGTAACCACTAAAATACCTCTGCGGGAATCATCTATTGAAAATCTTCATGCCATGAAAATATCAAAATTCTCGTAACGAAATTTTTAAAAGCGAAATAATAACTAGTTTTGATATCCTCCAATAAAAAACGGTGAAAAAGAATAAAGAAAACCAGACTTCATGTTCGAGTGGCTAAATAGAAACCTGAGCTAAATTGCGACACGGATAAGACCAACATCTTCAACATCATGGCTAACTCAAAGATCTGGCATTTTCAGGGTGAGAATGACTGGAAAAGGAATTATAAACAAAGGAATTATTAAAAGCGAAATAATAACTAGTTTTGATATCCTTCAATAAAAATTGGTGAAAAAGAATAAAGAAAACCAGACTTCATGTTCGAGTGGCTAAATAGAAACCTGAGCTAAATTGCGACACGGATAAGACCAACATCTTCAACATCATGGCTAACTCAAAGATCTGGCATTTTCAGGGTGAGAATGACTGGAAAAGGAATTATAAACAAAAACAGACTCGAAATAGAACACTTCATGGCTTGCAATTCTTTTAATATGAATTTACTAATGATAAAATCGGAAACATACCCTTAAACAGGTTATAAAACTAGATGTGTGGAAATGCAAAAACCAGAAAAAAGATGGTGGAATTCATGATAATGTGCAAATTGCGGTTGCATGAGCACCACACTTTTTTCCTGTCTTTGTAAGCATAAAACAATCTGAAAGCAGAAACAAGACTGGTAGCATAAACAAATTTAAAGGGGCCTCTTACCTATACGAGCAAGACGATTAACCCATCGTGGAATTTTTTTCCCAGTCAACTTGAGACACACATCATTACAGAAGTGATTGCAGTTCTTAGTGATGAGATGGTAAGTATTCCCAGGAAACTCCTGAGCTAATTTCTCCATGAACACCCGAACTTCTTTAGGACCCAAATCAGTTCTTCCAATCAATATTGATTTCCTAAACATAAATCCCGGGCATTGCTTCGGCTCAACCTCAAAAATCCCCGTTGTCGGATGATCATGTGCTCCAAAACCATATTCAACACCGTGAACTACATTATCACAGCGAAAAACAAAAGATTCAATTTAGTTCACGTCACAACTAATTAAAAAACACTCTTAATAGTCAATGGCTGACCCAAATTCATTTTTTCCTCCCACCAAATCTCAACAAACCAGACTAAGTTTTACTTATTTGACTAACATGAGATCACTGTAAAATAAACAAATCAATAAACTTTCCTTTCAAGCCTCTATGATTTCATTTTCTATAGTTAACGGAGTAGCATTTCACCACATCAAAAAGAACAAAAAAAAAAAAAAAAAACACTTTCCTCGCTCCCCGGATAAATAAATACAGAAAACAAGAAAAACAAAAGATTTATCGTAAATTAATCCCATAAATTACACTGCTTTCCTATCCTTCTCCTTCCATTTCATTTTCTCAGCAACCAAACTACTCTAAAACATAAACACGCTCTTCCTTAGATCTAAACAGTAAAAAAAAAAACTTCAAAAGAAACAAAACAAACCCCATCATTTTTCTTACAAAAAACATCGTTAAAATCGAAAAACAAAAGAACCCAGAAAAAAGTGAGCATAAAAAAGATCAAAACTTTATAAGCGATCACTAACCTTGTACACCGGAATGGTAGATCCCGAGACCAACCCAGTAAGCGTAACCATTAATCGTCGTCAAATCATAAACATTTAAGTAAACTGGAACCGTCCCAGTTTTCCTTTTCTGGTTCAACATCACCATTCTACGCAGCATTTCTTTCTTTTTCTTTAAGCAAAAGAAAAGAAAGATATGGTGATGGTGATGGTGGATATAGAAAGCAAAGAGGAGCCCAGTATTTTAAGGGATCGAGGAAATTCGAGGAATTTCAGGGGTTGAATTGGGAACCGAGATGTTTATTTATTTTATAAATAAAAATATGTGGTGAGAGAAGAGAGAGAGGAGAATTTTGTACTTTGGGTTGCACCGGCGGCCATGGAGGAGTCCGCAAGCCTTCCTTATCCTTCTGCTTTTGGTTTTTATATGCTCAGGATAAACGGTCAACTATATTGACCCTGAAAGTTTATTAATTATCCAAACTGCCATTGGGTTCACTTTCCTTCACTATCATAGAACCGGCAAGTCGGCAATAGGAGAAAAAGCAAGTGTGGAAAGGGACTTATGGGATAGATTTAGGTATTGCTTTAGAGTAAATTATAAATATAGTCCTTGCAGTTTTTTAAAAATGAGTAATTAATCCTTGTACTTTATATGATGTATTTAATATTTTTTTAATAATCTTAGTAATTTAACTTAGTTTTTTTTTATTTTATGGTATTGTTATATTTGATGAATATATTAAATTTGATAAATAAATTTACTAGTTTAGATGTGAATGAGCTTCTTGAGATAAAACTAGATAGGTGGTCAGCGTTTCGTCGTGAGTAAGGTTGATTTTTTTTTTTGTAACTTTAAAAAACAATGTTCAAAAATTGCTTTCTTTTAAAATGATATAAAATTTTCGAGTCAATTCAAGTTAACATGGCAAATTTATATCCCATAACGTGAGACCAGATTATCCTCATAGAAATGGAAAAAAAAAACAAAATAAGCTTAACATTCAATAAATCTAATGTTGAAGGATGAAATTGAAAATAAAAATAAAAATCGGTGTAAAAAAGGATAAAAAAAAAAGACTAATGTAAATTCAGATTAATATTTCATACTTGTAACCCGGGTTATGAGATCGGGTTCGCTGCACCAAAAAAATTATGAAGCTAAATTCTCAATTAATTCAATGTTGAAGAATGAAATTGAAAAAAAAACAAATTAAAAAATAAGGACTAAACATAATATAAAAAAATGAAATGAAATGACGAGAAATAAAATTGAAAAGCAATTTTAATCAGGAAAATAATATAAAAAATAAATAGAATTTAAAATAACAACAAAATTTGATATAAAAAAATAAAATAGGATCGAATGTTAATGGATGAAATTGAAAAAAAAATTAAAAAAATAATTTAAAACAAATAAAGAACAATAAAAAAAATGAAACTACAATCAACTTTTTTTAATTATAATATTTAACATTTTTAAAATATCAAATTCTCCCTTAATTTACTTGCTAATTACCCAAAAAAACAAGATGAAATATGGCACATAATTTTATGATTTGATAAAGTCTTAAAATATATTTTTTCCAGATTTGTTACTTACGAAATTCATTTGGATTGGAATCCTAAGTAATGACGTAAGAGACAATCATTCATGTATTCAATGATTTTCAAAGACAGATGTGATGGGTTTTTCAACTTTTATGCACGCATGCAGACAAATTCTATTTGAGACCAGATTATTCGAGTATTATTCATATTCAGATTGTTTATTGTTACACTCATCAGAGGAAAAAAAAAATAATCTTATATCGATAATTGATAGAAATCCCAAATAATATATTCACGAGGAATTTCCTCCTTACAATATCTTTGCTGCTGCGTTTGAAACAGGTTTGGTTAAATTTTGAAAATATATTTTTTTAATTTTTTAATCGTTTTGATGTGTTGATATTAAAAATAATTTTTAAAAAATAAAAAAAATATTATTTTAAAATATTTCCAACTAAAAAACATTTAAAATAATCACTATCACACTCTTAAATACTTATAAAAAAAATATAGTAGTAAAATCCTATATAAGATTTACTTTGTACAATACTCGGGTTATTAAGTGAGAAGATCAACACATGCTTATTTTATTTTTTTTATTTAAAAATTAAAAAAAAAATTATATTAATAAAAAATGTTATATTTATTTTTAAATGAACGGACGAATATCATGTTTTGATGGGCTCAAGTTTTTAACCATGTAAATATCTTAATATTCTTTTTTTTTTATCCTAAACTTATAAAGACTTCAAGTTAATCAAGTTTTAGATGGATCTTTTCATCATGACAAGTTTTATAACTAGTTTTTAATTTTAGAAGGGTATTAAATATCTAAATTATGTTTGTTTTTGTGTTTCAAAAATGTTTTTGAAAATAAATATATTTTATTTTATTTTATTTATTTTAAATTAATATTTTTTTAGTATTTTTCAATAATTTTAATTTACTAATATCAAAAATAATTTTTTTAAAAAAAAAATATTTTAATATATTTTCCAATAAAAAACCAACTAAAATAACCTGCTGCTCGTGCTCATACGTGGAAAGTCGGGATTCTAAAACTCTGTGGATTTTTAAAACCGGGATTCTAAAATTCCTTGTGGATTTTTTTAAGGAGTAATTTATAGAGTAAAAGACGAATGGAAGAATCTAAAGAGGTGGACATTGGTTCCACCGGCAGTCAACAGTCGCCGCGCCATCAGCATCTCCACGGGCCTTTGTCTCTTGCTCCTGTATTAAAATAACAATACAGTCCAGCCTCCATATCATTTCCATCTTCAATTTCTACTTTCCTATTTGGACATGGAATATTTCAGATATCACAATACTGCCATTTCTCATTTCGTTAATTTAAAATAAATGGGAAGCAAACAATTAGGATAATTTATACACTAATTCGCAGGCTTGTTCGCGTGGAGTTTGGTTGGTGCCTCGTTGAAAAAATAACATACATCAAAAAAAAAAAAACAAATATATTTATGAAATAATTTAAATTTAATTTACATTCTTTTTAAAATACAAATATCACGAGATTCACTTCTTTACATAGTTTTAAAATCCAGCCCGGTCTAAGACCCGGGTTCCGGGTTTTGACCGACTCACCAGATCAGTTTTTTTTAAAACCAAAACGACGTCATTTTAGTAAAAAATAAAAGTTAACAGGTTTTTTCTTTTTCTGTTTTTTTCAACCCGGTCCGGTTTCAATCCTGACTCGACTGGATTCTAGATCAACTTGTCGGATCGGGTTAGACCAAATTTCAAAACTATGCTTCTTTTATCTTAAATATTTTTTTTTCCTCGCGGACAGTAATAAAACAATACCATAATTTCCATACAAATTTGTAGTCCTTTCATTGGCATTAAATTGATTTGTGATAAGTATATATATAATGATCATTTTAAGATATAATTTTAAAACCCTAAAAAAGTTAAAAGAAAATGATGGAAACCAGAGGATCATCATGATTTTGTAACCAGTCTGGAGACATCCATTAATTATTTCAGCCTTGGAGGCAGAGCATGCTGTCAAAATGAGTCGAGGTCCACATCATGAAAACTTATCATGAATCAATTGTACGCGGTGTTTGTTCTCTCTTTTGTTTTTTTCGTTTTTTTTTAAATATTTGTTTTTAAATTATATTTTAGAATTTTTAAATTATTTTAATATACTAAGATTAAAAATAAATTTTAAAAAATAAAATAAATATTATTTTAATATATTTTAAAATATTAAAAAAATCAGTACACAAACACTACAGTGAAATAGCAGTGTACCATGTTCACACGACGCCGGCATGCATGTTGTAAAGATACCGCGTGGTGCTGTTATACCCATGAAAAATCCACCTCTACCTAAAAACCAATGTCTTAATATATATATATTTTTAAAATAAGGTTACTTGAATAGACTTATTATAATATTTAAATTAAAAATGTTTTAAAAAAATGTTTTAATTGTTTAATTTTTATAGTTGTGGTTTGAAAAAAATTATTTTATAAAATTATTTTGATTAAGATTAATTTGGTATTTATATATGTTTGGTTAAAACCGTGGTTGAAATTGAGGTTGAACAAAAAGTAATTTAATATATTTGGTTAATAATGCTTTTTAAATTGAGGTTATAAAATAACTAAAAAGATATATATTAATATTGATGGTTTTTAATTTAAATATTATAGATTTAACTACTGCTATTATATAATGAAATAAATAATATTTTATATAAAATATTTTTTATTATTCCATTAAACTATCTACAATTCCATCACATATAAATTCATCCGACAAAAACTACAGTTTCCATAGTTTTTTAAGCGTACAACAAAATCAGGTAAAATATCATTAGGAACAAAATTGGGATCACGATCAAATTCTGTAAATGTTACGTCATCATGCGATCTTCTTCTAATTTATGTAGTGTCATTGAATGATGTTAAAATTTCAAATAAAACACAATTAAAAATTAAAAAAAATGGATTTTTTTTACTGGGTCGGACCTAGTCCAACGCATTTAGATTTGGACCGAAGCCGGACCGGCCATGAACAGTGAAGATGTTATCCACTGTTCACTTTTGTAAAGTGAACAATACAGAGCTAATTAATTCACTCTTCACAGACGACATAAGAAGAGAAGCAGCTTGAAGCTACTTTTCAATTAACCTACATTTAAACGTAAATTATACTAGATTACACAAACAATAAATTATATTTTATAATTTATCAAACAATATTTTTCTATGTTTGCTTTAAAAACAAAAACAATCACATAAACAAAAACTCTCTAAGCTTTAGTTGATGGATAAATAATTAAAAATTAGAAAAACTATCTATATTTACAATACACGTAAAACAATAAAAAACAACTTGCCTAGGATACGTATATTGTATTTTGAAGCCTTGCTAGTAAAAAAGAGAAAAATACAACCAAATATATTTAAAAATTCTTATAGTTTCTAAATTCAACACATAACCTGATAGATATATAATTGCAAAAATTATAGTTATTACTTATTATTTACAAGCCCTATCAGTTTTATGTCGTGAAAGTTTTGCATAAGCTTTATCGATAGACTCTAGTCCATAGCCATAGATATATAATAAAGTGCAAACATTAGGTCTGAGCTGGGCCTGCAGATGGCTAGACCTAATTGTGGGCCTAATATGGGCTTGTTAGAAAAACAGTGATGGACTTGCGAAATAAGGCAACAGCTCATACTACCCATCAACAACAAAGTCCAGCCCATCCCATAAAAGTAGAAACCTTCCATGTTCCAGGCACTAGTAATAATAACAACATTTGGTACGATGTAACTTTTTGTCTGACCACATACAAAAAAATAAAAATAAATAAATAAATAAATAAATAGTTTCTGTTTTTTCATTGGGTTTTATATACAATTGCGTTTCAAAGAAAAAAAATGTATGGTTAGATAATAGCTGAGCTATATATATAATCATGTTTCAAATCTTGATTTTGTAAAAGTTAAAATAAATTGTTTTTAATTTATTTTGCATGGAAAATTCATCTAGTTTTAATCAAATATTTTTTTTTAAAAAAAACCACGATAAAAAATGATTTTCTCAAATCTACTTTTTAAAAGTATATTTATAAAAACTACCACAATACTAAATATACCCAAAATTTCATAACCTAAAGGAAAATACGACGTCATAAATTGTCAGTTCACTCCATTTAAAACCCTAAAAAAAAAAAAAATACATTAGGCAAATCTCGGTATTGTTTTAAAGTGTGGTGACGATTGTTTTTTAAAGTGTTTTCTGTTTCGAAATGCATGAAAATAATATTTTTTTTAAAGTTATTTTCGACATCAACACATCAAAACAACTCTAAAACACAAAAAAAAAATCAATTCAAAAAAATCATAAAATATGGTTTCAGCTGAAACAAATAACACCCTCAAAAAGTTCTCCAA
Organism: Populus x sibirica; assembly: GCA_019202695.1. Lineage (NCBI taxonomy): Eukaryota > Viridiplantae > Streptophyta > Magnoliopsida > Malpighiales > Salicaceae > Populus > Populus x sibirica. The sequence goes on from JAGMVL010001443.1 coordinate 4,427,691, forward strand.
ATTATAGAAGAAATCTAGATCAATTCTCTATTCTATTTTGTGCTGGAGTTTTCTAAATCTAGCTTGATAATTTACCCGACCCAAAGTAGGAATCATGGGTTTTAACCGACTTAGTGGGTCGATCTCAATTTTATTTTTATTTTTTTATAAATCAAAATAACTTAATTTTTGTTAGAAAACAAATAATCAATGAATTGCAATTAAATTTTAACCAGGTCAGCTATTGTTTTTTTTACTTTTTTTACTTTTTCTTAAACCCAATTTAGTTCTAGATTTGGGTTGACCGAGTCGACCTACAGAGCTAGACTGAATTTTAAAACTATATTTTTTTTTTCTCTCCATTGTATCTATGAGATATTAATGAATTCTCAATCAGATTAATTAGAACCCGTTTGGAAATGCAGCTAATCCCAAACAAAGCATTAATTAGTCTTTAGCAAATGTAATTATTTTCTAATTACCTGAAACACATAATTTCTCTTTTTTTGTAAAAACTTTATAACTTCACCGTGTGATAGAAATGATCTATATATTTTAGTCTATCATATAAGTTTTACATGGTGAAAAAAAAAGGAATTTTGATAATTTTGTATATAAAAATAAGACTATTTAAAATTTATGTTAAACAAAATTGACGAATCATATTGAGAATTCATGAATACATTGGGATTTAATCAAAATAATAAATAATAGAGGGTCCTAATCAAAATTCCCCTTATATTTTGGGGATTTTCCCAGGCTTGTCGAAAAGAAAACCCACACCTTAAACCCCCAACCACCCCCCCCCCCCACCAAAAAAAAAAATCTCCCTTGCTAACACTCCAATGGCTCGCTTGATTCGAACTGCAACAAGAACCCTTTTCTCTTCCTTTTCTTCTTCTACTTCATCACTTCTCCAATCAAGAAATGCCATCACATCTTCATTTCTCTTCCAATCCCCCAGACCTTACTCAGCTGACAACAAAATTACTAAATCGCCATTCGAAGCTAACATTCTCAGAATCATCGATAAGGAAATCGATTACCAGTCTGAATATGCCCCTCCATACCAGGTCCTTTCAATATTTAAATCTCTCTGTTGTTTTAAATTTTTACTTTTTGTTGATGAATATCTTCTGGGTTCCTGTTTGGTTGCCGAAAAAATGAACAAGAAGTTAACATGACAAGACTAGAATTGAGTTGTTAAATTGTTGCTTTTCTGGCTCTTTAAGTTTAAACAAAAAATGGGTTCATAATAGTTTTTTATTTACCAGTGTAATTTATTTAGAAGATTTTCTTTGGCGTTCATGTATGGAAGTAATGAGCTTTAGCTGTGTAATTCATTTAGAAGATTTTTGTTTTGGCGTTCAGGCATGAAAGTACTGAGCTTTACTGTGTAATTCATTTAGAAGATTGATTTATGGAGTGAAATTGTTATATTACGACTGAATTAATAATTTTTTTATCCCTGGTAAAAAATTAAAAATGGGTTCATAATAGTTCTTTATTTACTTGTGTAATTTATTTAGAAGATTTTTTTTTGGGTGCATTTAAGCATGAAAGTAAAAATCTCTACTTATGTAATTTATTTAGGAGATTAATTTATGAAGTGAAATTGTTATATCAATAGTGAGTTAATTATTTCTCTATCCCCAGTTAAAAAAGGGGCTCTTGATAGTTTGTTCTTTATGTGTGTGATCATTACTTAAAGAGTTTAAATTTCTCACATTGAAGCTTTAGCTTTCTACTCGTGTAATTTATGCGAATGACTTGTTGTGTTAATAGTAACTGGTTTTGTTATTTGGATTATGTAGCCAGAGACGAGATTTCATTCATTTACAGTGGAAGATCGATCAGGAGAGCAGTGGATGATAATGAGGGGTAAATATGATGATATTGAAGATGTTAAACTTGAAGTTACAATGTTTGACGGATATGTAACTGTTCCAAAACTCGGAGATGATGCCTCAGGCGAAGATGTGCGTCTTCACATTAGTTTTATTGTTGATGTTTCCAAAGGGGATGGTGGTGAAAATTTGGAGTTTTTATGCTCAGCGTGGCCTGATCGTTTGGAGATTCAGAAAGTTTACTTGCTCAGGGGTGAGAAGATGCCGGGAAGGCCTTATATGGGGCCTGATTTCAGGTGTGGACCTTTCTTTTCTTTTCTTTTGATGATTGTGGTGCTTGTGTTTGTTTTGCAATTAGTGTTTGCTTGGTTGGTTGACTTAGGTTTGGACTAAATGTTTTGTTTTTAGGAAGTTGAATAAAGAGCTTCAGAAGAGGCTTCGCGAGTACTTGGAGGCAAGGGGGGTAAATGATGAACTTTCTTTCTTCTTGCATGATTATATGCTGAATAAGGATAGGATTGAACTTATACAATGGCTTGGAAAGGTCAAATCTTTTGTAGAAAAATAGAAGGATGTTTTTTTATGGTGCTCTTTATGAGACAGCTTTGTTTTTTTTTATTTTTTTTTATTATTTCACGAGATCACTGTTATTCAGTATGTAGCTCACGGAAATGAAATTCTTGGATTCCTGACAAATGACTCTCTAAGGGTATTCTGATGGTAAGCTACTCGTGATTGATTCATACAGCTAGAAAGTTGCAGGAAATACTTTATTTCATTTTTCCTGAGCCACATTGCATTTCTCTCTCTTTTGTGGTCCTGCCAGTACAAGTATGGAAACATGAACTTCTGAACTCTACTTACAGAAAATATCTACATAACAGAAGACATTATGGGCAGTGTGATTTTATTTTAATTTTTCTTTTGAAACATAGCTATATCAGATTGCTATATTCGTGGCCACTTACCTTACACATTGAATTGCTAAAATAGCAGCAAAGGCATTCTACTGGTCCAGGCTGTAATTTCATTTGTTCTTGCTATTCTAATGTGGAAACTCATATGTTTAAGAAATTAACCATAAACTATTCAAAGAAACTCTTGAAGTGAAACCATTGTGCATGAAACTGCATATTCAAATAAGGGCTCTCCTTTAGGTATTCAAAATTGGATAACAAATTTTTGTCTAGAAACGGGAAAAGGCATAGCAATACCTTTTTTAGGAGTCATTGTTGAATATGGATAGGGCCATTTCTTGGTGCAATGCTCTTGAAACCCTGAGTTGTAGGCTTGGGTCTTGAAAGCAGCTGCTCCATCTCCAAAATTCTGATCGCAAGGATGGTAAAAAGTTCACTCATATGGGAACCTACTTCAGTGGGACTTGGGGTATGGACTCTTTATAGTTGAGCATGGAAATATGGAAATATTATCGGCCATGAGCATAACTGAGAGTAACTCAAACCCAGTAAATGAGGATGTTGAATTTTCATTATGAGCTGGTGAGCTTGGAATCAACTGCTTGATTATAGAGATTCATAACTGGGGACCATCATCTTAGAGACTCTCTATGTGCAAAATCTCCCACTCATTATGGACTTGACTAATGGTTTTTTGAGTTATCTCAACCAACTTGAAAATTGCTTGGGATTCTAACCAAGGTACTCAAAGGTTCAGGGATGAAGGAAATAAAACTCAGTGAATCAAAGGATTCCTTAGGGAGGATTATTGCAACATTTATGCCTTCATGATGACTTGGGGGGTGCACATTGAAAGATGGGACTTTTAGAGGGGAGGGATAAGTATGGGAACTAGAGATAACAGTTTAAGTTGCAGTCTTAGTTCTTTTTAGGATCTAAATTATGATTTCTTTGCATCATTTTTATTCATCTTAGATGCATATTGAGCAAAAGATTTACAGTTTGTAGTGACATGTTTCACCCTATATTGGCTAAAATCACATAAATAGATTGCTAACCATTAATTGTTCTTGACATCTTGCGGTTAGAATCAACGAGACTCTTGTTTTCTGTATAACCTTATTTGACTTGAGTCACAGCTATATCAATATTTCTATTGTTTGGCTGAACAATGAGTTTGATTCAATTCCCAAATGGCACACTTCCTATCTCTGCTCCTTTTGTATCTTGTGCTCTGATCCATTTCTTCCAATGACACTAGCATCGTTGCTTTTGGCATCCAGTCCTAGTATATTTTCATGGAATCGTCCCACTCCAACCTTTGAAGTGCCCATAAGAGAAACACGGTCGAGGTTTGCTTTCAGTAGAACTGTTTGATTGGTTTAGCAACGCAGCCTTGTTAAGCCTAACATAGCAGGTTGTGATGGGACAAAAGGTATATTTGTGTTTGTGTTGCACTTGGCATATTGTGGTAAATTATTGTACATCACATGCTCAAACATTAAAACAATTACAGAATTGCATGCTTGTGTAATTAGATTGGATCAATATGTGACAACATTTTTTATCATCAAGTCGGTGTGTTTAGGTGTTGAATGATGTAAGATACTGATATTGCCTTTTGTCAGGTTTATTTCGGTGATATCGAGTAATTAACTGGCAGGCTTCCATAACATCATGCAGGCCATCTTTTCTTCTCTTGATAATTTTCTAACAGGACACACTGTTATGCATTCGTGTTGAAACAAACATCCAACATGGGTTGTCATGCCACGGTTCTGTGGCAGAATCAGGTCAAATGAATTTGAATCTGATCTAAAGCTGAAAACAATAAGCAATGTTGAGATGGCGATGATGTGGGTTTATATGAACAGTAAACCCTGTCTTGCTCTTAATGGAATAATGTGCTATGACTGTGCTCAAATTAAGGGCAGGGTCTGGTTTTGTTTTTTTAGAATCTTTATGAATCAAATGCAAGGCCTAGTAATTTCCGAGGAATGAAACCTGCCCAGATCAACACCAGCTATATTGGGTGAACAGTCCATGTACCGTCTTCGTGGCCAGACATTTTGGTCTGACGAGGTATGGCTAGTTCTTTTAGGGTTTAGAGGGGAGGATCTTGCCAGTTGCTCAACTTCTTAGTGAAGAAGGATGAGTATCCATTCCATGATCCCTTGTTGCATGCACCTAGTTTTGGTAGGAAACTCAAGGAAACATGATGGCCTTTAATGCTTCTTAACACTTTTTATCTGATACTTGATAAGCATGGCATATCGAGTATCAAATAAGGAGCATGACAAAGCATCGAAGGCCATCGTGACTCTCCAAGACCTGATCTTGTAAGAAAGGTGGGGGTCAGCCACATAGGCAAGACCTAATTTTCTGTTTCTGCACGAACCGATTCTAGTATAGTTTCTGACTTCTTAAAGAGATGCTGATCTAAACTTAATGTAATGAATTGAAACTGAAAAGGGCATGGCTGCTAAACAGTTGACTTTATTTTAGGAGAAAACCTTGAAAAAAAAAAAAACCTTCATTGCAGGAGACCAGCCTGGTTCAACTTGTTATGCCCTTAAAAGAGGGCATGCACTATTCTACGAAGAAAACTGTGTTAAATGTGATGCAATGTAAGCTGACTATACACTGTTTTAACACAGAATCAAATCTTCCCTAGATTTAATGATCAGTTTGCGAAAGAGACACCTTACACGTTACTTGGTAAAGGACAAACATACAGTTTGTTTAGGGTTCTTAAATAATGGAGAAAGTCTCAATCAAAAATTGTAAATGACAAGGCAACAGTTTCTCCTCCACTAATAAATGCACATAAATACAATTTATCCTTTGCTTTTCTATAATGCCTAATTTGATATTATTTCCTGTTAACAACATCAGATCTTTCACTGTATGAAGATTTTTGTGTTTACTTTCTGCTCGAGGCAAGGTGAATCCGTGATAACTGATAATGTAGGAAAAAAACCCTTCACACGGGTGCTATCGTCTCATGTTCGGGCTTGCGGGTCTTGTCACAGAAAGGCACATCTTAAGAAGAGAGATTATACCTCGAGCTTACAAGCTCCAAACCCTCGACTTCTAGCCAATATGAAATATTCGCATCGAGGCTCCCAGTTCAGGGGCTTGACAGTCGAGAGCAGATAGCTCATGCTTACACAGACAACGTCATTAATGATGTTAGATCGAATTCGGTACATGATTGACCCCTTAAAAAGTATTATCTCACGTTGAGCTCATAGTCTCACAGTAAATTTTGTCATGAAAAGACATCAAAAAGAAAGAAAATCTGCCACTAGAAACTTGTAAATGTCTATGCTCTCCACTCCTGGCCAATGTAAAATATTAATATCATCATTAACTATATTACTATTGTCATGTATTCAATCATCTACGAGCTACGCAGCAACAACATTTGATCAAACATGAGATTGAATTGGACTTGATATGACATTTGATATGATGATTTCATTAGTACTGATATTATTTGGTGTGTACGTGGGATGTTCTTGCTCCATTAGCTAGATTTATGACGATCCACGACAATTTAAAGGATAGTCTTGTTTAATCTTCTACTCTCATCAAACCATGCTCGAATATAATTAGAAAATTTTCAATTTTAAGTAACCAGAAATCACTACAAGTGAGTAATCCTAGATTAAGAACATCACATGAATATTCACGATCAGTAATCATAAAATACTCTCAATTGACCATATCATCTTAGAAACTTTATACACAAATGATACTGTACGTTACTAGTTAGGAATATTGAGGGAGATGCTCAACCTAGAGATTTCGTATAAATTTTTATGTCTTGTAGCTAAATTAATCTCATATTTTTATTAAAAAAATACACCGTGCTTTCACATGATTGATGCAGCATAACTTGAACTATTGCAATCAAGGAAGGAAAGAGAATAAAAACAACAATCATTTAGCATTTCTATAGCCAAAAATCACATAAATACGAGTCCAAGAAGGTTTCTGAAGATAGATTAAAGTGTAGAAAGGGGAAGAAAACACATTTTAGAGCTTGAGGGACAAGTCAAGCTTGTGAATACGATCATCTTGATTAGTCTTCAAATGACCATTGCCTATCCACCTACCAATTCCAGGGTCTGCCGGAGAACCTACAGTACTAGTCCTCTCCAAGTTGAACCTACCGACACTGGCACGCGATGGTGTTGTTGCATTCATATAAAAATTCTCCATTGATAATTTACCTATACCTGGTTGTTGATCAATATGGGGCCTAGACCAGCTGCCATGTCCATACACGTTTCCAAAACCAGTAGAAGATGATAGGTGAGAAGGCGTATGGATCATTGAGTGTACTTGAATTCCAAGAGATCTACCATGGAGAGGGAGAGAAGCCATGCTTGAATGGTGATGGTGGTTGAAGTAAGGATGTCCATAAGCTGCCATTGAAGCTTCTAATTGACTCCTTATTAATCTTTGCCCTCTTTTCGCTAGAGTCCTTTCTCTTTTATGGGCATTTTGGTGTCCTCCAAGTGCTTGTGAACTATAGAATTTTCTTTGACAATAGTTGCATGAGAAAACCCTTTGCTCCCCGTCAGTACCCTGAGGAGTTTCTGGTGAAGTCTCAGGTGAATCCATGCTCCTGAAGTTGTCAATAAGGTTGAGCTCTCGATTGAACCACTGATTTGAATCACTTGTAGTTAGCTCTAGATCTGACTGGAGAGTTGGCCGAGCCTCTTCCTTTTGATCATTTACTTCTTCTAGGAGTTCTTGCTCGTCCTCTTCTGAGTTCTGCAGTGGAGGAGCCTGTGGTGCTGTAATGCTTGACTCTCTCCGAACCAGTGATTCCATAGGAAAGAGTCCCTCTCGAGCCTCTACTCTCTTTGCTAGTACAATATGGAAACCTTCGTTGATTGCAAAAAAGGGATATAATCTTTTCTGACAGGAAGTTAACTGCTACATATGTGCTATATATGGGAGGATATAGTGTTTCCTACATAGATTTTGAACGATATAAAATATATAAGAGATGAGTAGGTTTTGCTTGTTGTCACACACTCGTAGCTAGAATTTGCCTTTCATTGGAGCTCCACCATGTATCTATATATCCATTTGTCTATCCAATACAGGAGGCTACTGTATATGGAGGATCCCTACACACCAAGCTGACCGCATGCTCAATATTGCCCACCTATCCTGTTGCACAAGGCACAAATTTCTGAGAAACTAACCATGCACAAACAATAAAATGTTTGGAGCTAAGCTATAATGTTCAAGTGATTTGCCCCAATCATGGGGAGACAAACTGGCCTTCTAGTCTATGCATCATTGAACCCTCTCGTGTACTTTTCAGTCCTCCAACCTAGGGTACTACATTACATTGTTACTTGTTAGTTAAAGAGGTTTTTTATTTTTTATTTTTATTTTTGTTGGGACGTTCATTTTCCATGCATTGGTCTTTTTGTTAAATTTATTAAACTAGGTGACTCGTGATTTGATTTAAAGTTATTGGACAAATTAATCCAAGTTAATTCAAGATAATTTAAAATAATTTTATTTTAAGATTTTATAGAATTAAAATAATTTTATTTTAGTTTTTTAAAACAAATCTAGTTTAGTAGATCTCGGGTTAATCTACAGGTCATCTAAGTTAATTTTCATCCAACTTATTTAAAATTCATTTTGATTTAAATTCTAGATTGATTGGATTTCAGATTAATTTATGGAGTTAAGTTTAATAACTCTAATTTCTATAGTTTTATATTTACAATGCGATATTGTTCAGTTTTTTTTTTTGGATAGTTTTTAGAGGCACCAATTCTTAGATTCTTAGCTGAATGACCAATCAAATTTCTTGTAGCAGACATTGATCAATCAAATTGCAAGTTTAGTCAAATGAAAGGGTCAAGTCATGTCACGTACTAATCAAACATTGGTGTCACAGCAGAACAGGAATAATCTGAATTTCTTCGATCCTTCTTTTAAAATGCTTGTTGTCTGAAAAATATAATAATTAAAATAATAATGATTTTTGAGCGTTAATACGCAGATATTAAATTATAGAAAATCACCCAGTAAATCATTATATCAAATAAAAAATTATCTAAAAACACATTATTTTCAACCCAAACACAATTTAAAAAATGCTTTAAAAGAATATCCAATCTTCATTACCAAATGATGCTTCAACTAATTAAGTTTTTTTTTCTCATTTTTTTTTTTATTAACGTGGGTGTCCGGGCTAACTTGTGCGCACCTCGACTAATCTCACGAGCCTTGAAATTAACGACCATGTAAGCCTCCAGTGACCCTGAGATCTGTGAAACTCGAACTAGTAACCTCTAAGAAATAAACCTAGAGTCTAACCAGTTGAGCTACACCTCTCAGGATTTTCTCATTATTATTCTTCACTTCCTTTTAAATTGCAGAGTAACCCTACCGTCATAAGAGAGTGGGCTTTCAATTATTATTCTTATTGTTAATTTGTTTTAACTTTTAACTTTTTTCTATATTAGTATTATAAATACGACAAACTTCTTATTATTGGCATTAAAAAAGCCATTTAAATAAAAACTAATATAATAATAAGAATTTTTTTCACATATTTTAAAAAAAATTTAAACTCAAAATATAATAACATAAAGAATAAACCTACCTATCACTCCATCTAAACCTTCAATGATGCAAGGTTACACGTACTGATCACCAATCTTACTTTACAATATGTTTATTCTAAAATACTATAATTGTAAGTTAAATATAAAAAATTAATGTTGGGGCCATATGAAATTACTTGGTATTGTTATTAAACTTAACTTAGAAGGTTAACCTTGAAATCTTTCAATCTAACTTCTTGTCTAACTCGAGTTTAAAATTAACTCGTATGAAAGTTGTATTGGCATGATTCAATCAACTTAATGAAAGCAACCTATATGATCGGTAAAAAGCATGGTTTGACTTTTTTTTTAAGATGATGTCTTCTTACTTTTTTAAAACTAAGAAGACAACATATTTAATCAACATGGGCTTTGTGGTTTAACCCGCAATCCGGATCATAGACTCTACTGAGTTTAATAAATATTTTTTAAATTATTTTTTTCACTTAATGATATGATAATAAAAATAGACGCTTATAAAATTGAACACCAATAAAATACCGGGATATTTATTTAAAATTGTGATAACCTCATAAAAAGTAAATCAAAACAAATTAAGAAGACCAATCCAAAATAAACCAAATATTGAATGATAAAACTGAAAAAAAAAACAAAAAGAACTCAATTGCAAGAAAAAAATGGAAGATGGAATAAAAAGAAGAGAAGAAGAAGAAACAGCTCGACCTAGCGAGTCAATTTTAAAACCTCTCAACTCAACTACTTGCTAAACCTGAGTTTAAGATTAAATCGTGCAGGAATTATTCTAATATGATCCAATCAACTTAATTGGTCAAAAAACAAACCAAAATAAAATATAAAAATCAATTTAAAATTAATGTATTACCAAAGAATAAAATTAAAAAAAAAACTAAGAGATTCAATTGGAAAAAAAGAGAAAATTGAGCACCAATAAAATACTGGGATATTTATTGAGATTGCGATAACCTTATAAAAAACAAACTAAAATAAATTAAGAAGACCAATCCAAAATCAACTAAATGTTGAAGGAATGAAACCGAAAAAAAAAACTCAATTACAAGTAAAAAAATAAAAGATGGAATAAAAAAAAAAAAGAGGAAAAACATCCTGACCTAACAAATCAATCTTAAAATCTCTCAACTCAACTTCTTGATAAGCCTGAGTTTAAGATTAACTCGTGTAAGAATGGTTCTAATATGATGCAATCAATTTAGTTGGTTTAAAAATAAATCAAAATTAATTATAAAAATTAATTTAAAAACAATATATCATCAAAGTATGATATTTTTCAAAAAAAGCTAAGAGATTCAATTGGAAAATAAAAAAGGAGATATAATTTATTTATTTTTTTAAAAAAAACGGGGGCAGGTGAACAAGGAAGGAGCTGGGTTGACCCTAGTAGGGTAGGGTGATTTATTCTAAAAGGAAAAAAACAAGAAAATATAATGTAGGTTTCGTATAATATGCGATGAGTGGTGGGGCATGGAAGAATGGCCGACAAGGAAATTGGGAAGCTGAGGTGGAGCCATATATGCAGAGGCAGGCTAAAATGAAGCCGATAGTGGCATCTTATGCAAATGGTATTATTGGTTTTGACATGAACAAATCCCTAAGAAAATTAATCCTTGAGATGAGCATAATCTTCACCTTTGTACTTTATATTATTATTATTATTATCGAAAGCATATGTCATTTTAGCCAGCTTCCTTGGAGCCCCACCTCGCTGGGGTTTTTGTCGTCTTTCTCTCCTCGGCTCGCCCATGAGAAACACTCCATCTCCCGATTCTATTCTATGAACATTTTGCTTGTCAAATCAGTTTGAATCAAATCTCTTCCAGATCTCTTGTCTGTCCAAAATTAATCCCAAACTCTTCAAAACCCTAATCAAACATGAAATTCCTATTAATGTTAGGTACATATAATCTAGCTTTCAAGTACATCTTGTGCTTCTTTTTTTTTATTTTGATATAGTGTTTTTTTAACGCTGCTTTTGTTGTCCGTGAAAAAATTAAATTAATGTTTTTTTTTAAATTTTTAATGTATTTTTTTTATTTTTAATTGAAAATCACTTTTATAAAAGTATACTATTAGGTACATATAACCACTTTTACACTATATCAAATACACATTTTAAAATAAATAAATAATAGAGTCAGTTATTAAGTCTGGCTCAATACTCATGTTACGGGTTGGACCATTAGCTAAGATTAATTAAAACAATGTAGTTTTATTTTGAAAAAATATTTAAACTAATTTTTGATTTGTTAGATGATTTGATTGGATTAACAATATCTTTGTTCGAAAATAATATAAATCATATCTTGAGATCTTATATAACAACTTAAGCTTTTGAGTGAGATGATTCTTTGACATGGTATCAGAGTCTTGATGACTAAGCGGTCACGAGTTCGAATCTCACCATCTCCATTTATTTAATAAAAATTAAATACAAGGTAGTGTAGATCTGTGGAAGTTTCAAACCCAAAGGGCTTTCACTTGATGAGGTATATTGGAGAATAATATAAATCATATCTTGAAACCTTATCTAACAGCTTAAGTTTTTAGATGAGATGATTCTTTGACAATCTTAACCGAGTTAATCATTGGCCAGATCGATTTAATAACACTGAGTTAGGCTTAAGATTAGCACAAGGTTCAAACTTGATCAGGGATATGATGGGCGGTTTGTCATTCAAAAATATTTATTTTTGAAAAACTTATAAATTTCTAATTTTATGTGCCACAAAGCATAGATCACAATCTTCACCAGTTCAATATTGAAATGACCCAGTACGGCCATTTTCAAGCAATAAAGATATCCCACTGCCTCGTTGTCTATTTTCTTAAATCTAGCTTATTAAAAAAAAAGAAAAAAAAATATTTTTCAATGATATAATGATACGAAAGTGCACTTTACACTTGACATTTCTATAATTATTGTTTTCTTCCCCAGTTTTCAAACTTGCCAAGTAATTCATGGAAAACAGTATTAGGTCACAAAAGAAATGTGCATGAATGTCAAGTGGGAGCGCCCATGCATCCAATTGATAGTTAGGAATATCTCGTAATCATCCAACTAATATAAACTCTTAAAAAAATCAATACGGATATTGTAAAACCCGAAATAAACTTAACCCATGATATATATTTGTATTATTGAAATATATATGCTTTAAATATTTATATTACTAATTTATTTTTTATTAAATAATAAAAAATAATCGTAAAACTTGACTCGTGGATAGTTATTTTCAATCATGGTTTTTCTTAAAAAAATTACATTCTAGTCCGACATGTATTATCGTTGTATATTTTTTTTTTCATGTGTAAATAGTTTTTTTGTCTCAACATGTTCTTGTGTTCCTCTAATCTTGAATTTCTAGCTCTACTCTCTTATGCACCTTATCATTTTTATTAATATTGTTTCAGCTAAATTACTTTCGATGTGATTGAAGAGTATTTGAATGGGCCCTAAAATCGGCGTGGGCTGACATTTGAAAGGCAAGTCTGGCAGAAAGACCGATATGAGAATCTCAGGTGGGTCTGGGCCCATCAAATCCCTAGTCTGGTTGATAATAAACCATTGTCATTTCCCTGGAATTACCTTTTCTTTTCATTTTTTGGGATGCCACGTCGATAATTAAGAATTATATATAAATAACATTATTATTGTTATAATAAGAAAGATTTTTCCGTTTTTTTATTACCAAAAACTCTATAAACGGGTAGGAAAAATATTGTACATCCAAACACATTTTATTATTTTTTATATTATTATTTTTTCTTCGAGGAAAAATCAAAAGCTTATGAGTTGGGCCCTTTTCTCATGGTTTATTAGTTTATTACAGATTTTATTAAGGATACATGTGATTTTTCTTGATTTTAGGAACAATAAAATGATTTTATTAACCTCTAAGTAGAAAAACACTAATGTTGTTGAAAAGGGATATTTAAGTTTTTTTTTTTTAATATAGTAAGAACACACTTTACCTTTGGAATCAAAGAAGATATACCACTGGTCCTAGGGCCTTTTAGTCTTCTTACATGTTTTTTTTGTTAATTCCAAAACCATGCAGGGTAATTTGGTTTTTTTATGATCATCAATTAAGATTTAAACTCGTAAAGCTACTAGCATGTATGATGCCTTCTAATTGTCAAAATTATTTTTTATAGTCTTTGGAAGCGCCACCGTGTTTTTTTCTCCTAGTGCGGCATGAATAGGCTATGGTTATCTAGTTGGTTGCATGTGGACATTTTTTTCCCCTTTTCTCCCTCCTAAAAATTGTAGGTTACAACTTTAATACTTATTTTTTTTATTGATAATTTTTTTTTTGATCCTTTTGTGAAGGTTTCGTTTTCAATTTATTTCTTCAATTTCAATTTGTGACATATTATATTTTTCTAATTTGATATTTATTCTTTTAATTTTTTTGTTGGCCCTTTTACAAAAATTTTATTGATTTTAAATCTCATCTTTTAATCTAAGTTTATGCAGTATTATTTTTTTCCAGTATGATCCTCATTCATTTGTTTTTTTTTGTTGTTAAAGTTATTTTTCTTTTCAATTTAACTCTCTAATAAAAAATATGATTGTCCTTTAATTTTTTATTTTATTTTAATTTTCACTGTTATTCTTTTATTTTAGTTTTATTGATTTGTTGGGGATTTAGTTTTATATTTTTTATGCATATTGTGCTTTCGATCTAATGACCCGGGTTACTGGTTTGAAAGGTTAACATGAGTTGATGTATTTTTTTTATAATTTTTTTTATAATTTTATTATTGATTATTATTATTATTATTATTATTATTATTATCAGCCAATATGTTTTTGTCCTTTTCTTGCTTCATGTTAGCACATGCAGACAAGATGCGAATCTTCTTCGTTCTAAACCAAATCAATCTGTAGTACAATGACAATTCCCCACGATTTGACATAGATTTTAGAACCTTGTGGTCACACACCATTCGTAACTCTTTTAAAATAATATTTTTTACTTTAAAATATATTTCTTATTTTTAAAAATTAATTCTTAATATTATTATATAAAAATAATTCAAAATTATATAAAAAAATCAATTTAAAAAATGTAAAATCTTTTAAAAATCATTTTTAAATACAAAAATAAACATACTCTTTTTTATCAAGCGAACAATTCATGTTTTTGATTAAGATAAAATGACCAAATAACAGACAGCAACATCTTGAAAATTATAGCGAGTCCCGTTGATTAAGATGGAATGATCAAATGACAGGCAGCAACATCTTGAAAATTATAGCGAGTCCCACTTGAAACTAGGCCTGAACATGAAAATCTTGTGTGGATCTTTGCTTGTAGTTTTTTTAGGGTTCAAGGAAGGCACATAAGTCCAGCCAGCTACAAGATTTATTATTGATCCTCTTTATTTTTTGTTATTAAACTTGATTTAACTAGTAGATTAACTCACTTACCGTCAAACCAAAACCCAGTCCATATTAGGTTTTAAACAAAATATTATGAAAGTTGATTAGGTTATGTTTAATTGACCTGACAAATTAACTTATAACTTAAAAAAAACTTTGAAACAATGTTATTGTAGATGTTGATTAGGTCAGTATCTTCGTTTTGATTTTTTTTTAAAATCTTAAAACGATATTAATCTAGATTAATTAAAGTTAACCAATTCAATCTATAATTAGAGCTTTGAATCAGGTTAAATTCAATAACTTTATTATCTTTATTTATTTATTTTTATTTTAGTTTTTCTAATTTTGAACTTCTGACCTTAACTTGGTGGCAAGTATAAACAATATAATCAACAATGATTCCAGTAATTGATGCATTAGTAACAACCGTATTCTCCCTTTATTTAGATCCTGTTTGAAAATACGGGTCAACTTGAATTTTTAAAAAATTTAATTTTTTTATATATTTTATATCGTTTTGATATACTAATTTTAAAAATAATTTTTTAAAAATAAAAAAAAATACATTTTAATATAAAAAACATTTTAAATATAATCAAAACCACATTTTCAAAGATACATTACAAACCAACAAAAGCGTATTCTCCCTCCCTCTATGTCCCAGCAAATTCCTAATAAAAACAAAGCAGCCAGCTATACCGTGCTTACGAAGAAGCTTCAGGAATTTTTTTTAAAATATTCCCCTTACGGGAGACACCATTAGCACGCGAGCCTGTCCTTCTGAGCGCGTGAGGGCTAGGCGCTAGTCCTGGATTTTTTATGATTCTATTTTTTATTTATTTAATTTTTACACTCTGAAACAAATTTAATGGATTTATTTATTCTTTAATTTTGATATAATCTAAAAAAAACAGAAACAAAAACAATACATAGTAAGATAAATAAGGAATATGGTAATAAAAAGATTTATCTTTTTAAAAAGATTAAAACAGCGGTAAGTAATTTAGAGTTTAATAACAATGTTAAAAAAATTATTAAGATCCGAAAATTCTTGGAGGCTTAAAAAAACTCATACAACCCAGCATATACTGTATACATTGATTGAGCAACTTATGCAGAAAAGGTACGCTCTTCTCCCCAATGCCCTTTCAACCTGAAATCATCCCAATGGGAACTCGTGTAACTTTCCAAAAAGGTAAGGGATCTCAAGATTTGGCACCCAACTTGAATCTTCCGGAAATATATATTATATTGCAAAAAACTATAATATATTTTGGTTGTGGAGAGAAAGAGAGGGTTAATCATGTTAGCATGCAAGGCAAACTGGTCATCACCCCCATTTGAATATTGTTGGAGCAAGAGTCAGAGGATTATTGGGATAATTTCATTGGGATCATACGTCATATATCCACCTTCTGGGTCTAGCTGGGAATTACTTCAATACGTCCCAAGAGCTAGAACACTAATAACTTCTCTCGTTGATCCTTTTAAGTTAAAGAATTTGAGATAAGTTTGTATTTTTCATGCTTCGACTTTACAACATCACAGTAAATAGCTTATCTGCTAGGCTATGTAATGCTCCGACCACCATAGTAATGGCCAAAAATTAAATAAATAGAAGTTTTTCAAGTTGAAAATCTATTTTCAACCGATTTTCATCAAAAAAATGAGTGAATGCCACCACAGTTACTTCTTTGTTGACTAATTTTTACCTTTTAGCTTACTTGGTATGTAGCAGTAAAATAACACTCCTTTTCCTCACTCTTTGTTCACAGAGGCCAGACAATTATCATGGAGTAAGGATGTATTATGTTTGAGAGTGATTATTTGGTTACAAAATGTTATGATTTATTGGCATGACATACTTCTGGATCTTTTCTAGACAAATCTAAATTTATTATGGATTTTCTGAGTTTGGTTGATTCTGAATCTTGTTGCTAAATTAACGATTGATTTTAAACTGCTTGAGCACTTGGGGCTTGAGACGGACCTACCTGCACCAGTAAGCCAAGAACACTGCACATGGTCTTTTGCCCTCTGTGTTTCAGCTTTGAAGACTCTAAAGGAAGACATGCTGTAGATTTTCTATATGGATCCGTAGACTTCCTAAAAGCATTTGAAAATGATCAGTTTCATGCCATTTCCAGATTTCCAACATCTTTGACAATTCTAGAGGTGTCTACTAGTCTGATCAGAACTCATTTTGTAAGTTGATTCCAAGATCGAATATTAGGACCTTCTTCTGTTCAGTTCAACAAGTTTGCTCACTGTGCTGTTTTGTGCTCATTGCATATTATTGCAGCATTTTTGCCACTTGTGGTTGTCCAGTTGGTGTTCATTCTACTTGCAGTGTTGTCAGCAAACAGTGATCGAATGCTTGTGATGAAGGCGATCGATCACTTATGGGCTAAAGATTGCAGCCAAGTCACAATTTGAAAAAGGAAAACATGCAGATGTTGTATTCTTAGTTAGTTTAGGTTCTTACTAGCTAGGGGCAATGAAGATTTAGATCTAAAGCTAATTTGCAACCTCAGATAAGAAGGCTCCAACATTGTGGATATATATCTTTTTCAATATCAAGAAATTTTTTAATTGACAATAGAAAAGATTATGCTTGCATTCTAAAAAAAAAATAAAAAAAAATATATGAATTGATAAATAAAAAAAATAGTTGATAACAAGAATTAAAATTTAAAGTGAAAAGCTGATTTTCATTGTAAAAATGAATATTAACTTATGTAACTTTATATATTTTTTTATTTAATTGTATGGCAATAAAAATAAATATTCAAAAGAAATACAATAATTTAAATTCTAAAGAAAAAAATGTTCGTTTCCTATTTAGTATTGCGGTAGTGATTAATTTTTAAAATATTTTTTATTTAAAAATATATTTAAATAATATATATTTTTTAAAATTTATATTTGACATCAACACACTGAAAACACTAAAAAATTTAATTTGAAGCAAAGAAAAAAAATATTTTTTAAATTTTTTTAAAAACATTTTAAAAACAAAAAAAAAAACAAACGGGTTTTAAATATTATTAAGAAAGATTTGGGTTTTCCCCTCCTTCCTCTATTCTTTTTTTTTTCATTTTTTGTTCTTTTTTTTCTTTCTATTTTTGTCTTCAAACTTTTTTTATTCTTTCATTTGAATCCTTTTATGATCTAATTAGACCAGAGTAAATTTGAAATTGTGGTAAAAAGATCAAATTAATAAAAAACAAAGAAAATAAATGATCGATCATAATTTTTGTTTTAATCCAAAAGTTTAATTTGTTTGTTTTTCATTAATTGAGTTTGAAAAAAAAAAGAAAATCATCGAAAACAGTGGAAAAAAATAAAGTTGTTGGTTGTCATAATTTTAACAACCAAAATAGCCTAACTTTGTATCAAAGAGTATCATTTGATAAGAGAAGTTTGATGGTGGTTGTTTTAACCTTCAACTTGCCAGAAAAAATTGATTGGGGCTTGAAAATTTTTGTGATTTCATGTTATTTTTTTTATTTTAACCGATTTTTTGTTGTAATTTTAAAGTTATAAATAGATTTATCGAGATTAGGCTTTGGGTAGTTAGCCAGTCGTATAGGCCGCCTCTCTCTTTATTTATTTTTGTAATTTTTAGAAAATTCTTATTTAATACCCTCCCTCTCTTTGGCATTCTTTAGTTTACATTAATCTTTTTATTTCAATTAAAATTAATATCCTCTCTCCCTACCTTTTAAATTGTTTATTTTTTTCTTTATTGATGCAATGTAACTTTGTAATGATCAAATCCTCTCGGAATGATCGAATCCAAGAGAATCTTGGAATGATCAAATCCAAGATTTTGGCTACAAGAACACGAACACTATAGTAGCCATTGTAACCTCCTTTTTCTTCATGTTTAGTCATTATTGAGCAATAAAAAGGGATGATGGAAAAAGTTGTGATAAGATTTGGTCTAATTACCTTTGTGCTTAAAAAATTGATTAAAAGGTACTTTCAACCAAACTATGAAAGCCCAAAGTGATAAAATTAGCTTTGGGGAACACGACAGAAATACTATTGGTTAAAGAATTAATTTTTTTATATATTTTTAAAGTGTTTTAATAGGTTAATGTTAAAAATAAATTTTAAATATAAAAAAGTATTATTTTTATATATTTCATTTTCTTTTAGCTTGATTCTCGTATTTGTTTTAGTTTTAGTTTTTATCACTCAGCACTTAATTGTTTTAAATCAACCAAACTAAAAATTTACATATCAAGATAACCAAAACAAATTATAACATCAAGTTTCAAATAAAATCAAATTAAAGAGATAAAATTAAAAAAAAACATTGAGGAGCCGAATTAAAAAGGAGACATGAACTCTCCCCGACCATGCAAATAACCCGTGATGTTGGAAAAAAAAAAGCCTAAACATTTCTTTAACCTTTAAATTTGGTTTTAAATTTAGAATTTTGTTTTGCCAAACCAAAAATTAACCAAGTGACTAAATATTTTCTCGACATCTCGAGTTCTTTGTATGCCTCAATGTAAAGTAAATTATCAATACCAGTCACAAAACAAAGCAATTTTAAAGAACAAAACAAGAAGATAAAAATGAAAAGATTAATTAAGGGTGGTTGGTTCAAGTAGTTCAACGCTTGTTCCTTTTAAGTAAGGTCTTGAGTTCGAGTCTTGTGAATGAAGTATATCATCACTAAAAGAGTTTTATCTCTTAGTGAGCTGACCTGACTTAACTAAATTAGTTAGAATCCAACGAAACTTCTAGAACCGAAGTTTAGGGAAAAAAAAGACCAATATATATATATATATATATATGTATATTATAATGTATATGAAGAGGAAGATTATCTATGGTTAGAGATAAAAAGATTTATAAATTTTTTTATCACAGAAGCCAGTGACATATTGCAGAACCCATTAACTCAACTCTTTAGTAATCTTACCATGAAAACAGAAGTAGTTGGTTGTCATGGCCAGCAAGTATCAGTCCTAGCTTGGTCAGTGTTCCTCAACGAACAGGACAGAACTACAACCTGATATCAACTTTATCTATAAACAGAGTACATAAACAGTAAAGGGAAATCACAGCTCTCATGCGTTCTGCTGCCATGAAAAGAATTCTCTTCTCCCAAGCCTCCCCTGTTCTCTCACTTAACTGAGAGTTTAGTAACAATGTTGTTTTAAAATATTTTTATTTAGAAATATATTAAAATAATATTTTTTTATTTTTTAAAAATTATTTTTAATACCAATGCATTTTAAAAACATAAAAAATATTAATTAATTTTTTTTTAAAAAATAGTTCTTTTAAAAATATTTTTTAAACGCAAAACTAAAGAGAAACAATTCATTGTAAACATCACCACCATTGTCTCTCTCACGAACACTGGCATTTTCCCTTTCCATGCGTACTGGACTATAATATTTGCACATTCAATGAAAAATGTGAACAAGCATGGGTGAAAGGATTTGATTAAGAAAAATTTAAAACTTTAGGAATCTAATTGATAGAACATTATGCTTTTGGATGAAATCCAGAATTGGATTTGGATAATGGATTGGGTCAAGGTTTCTCGTTAAAAAAAGTTTGAAAGACATGGAGATAAAAGATGACACGGTGTTCACTGTACCATAATTTTTAAATTTAACAAGGATAAATTTATTTATTTATTTTTATTAATATAGATGTTTGAACTAGCCTGTGTATACCTCAAATAATTTTATAATAATCATGTAAATCTTCAATAGCCCTAATGTTTGTGGGATTCAAACTGGTGATCTCTAGGGAGTAAATCCAGAGTCTGACCAATTGAGCTATATCCCTCAGAGTTGATAGCGGTAAATTCTAGATTATAAGTCAGGTGGGTTGATATGAAATAATCTAATTTTTTTTATTTTATAAAAAAATAAAATCGATATTATTTTTTTAAAAAAATAACAGATGTTAACTGAGGTTTTTTAAGGGTGACCGGATTATAAATTAACTTAGGTTTTTCATATACTCACACTAAATTAATTTTTATTTTTATTTTTATTGTAATCTGATCTGATAAATCTAAACCCATCTTTTCGGGCGGATTTTAAAACAGCTGTCTGCACCTACTTTCACGCGGGTTAAAATTCTTGCAGTTCCTATCCGTTGTTTACTGCAAAGCATTTTCTATGTGGTCCCTACTTTCAAGCATGTCTAAAATGGTAAAACCATTCACCATGTCGTCTTTTCCTTTTCAAATCTTAGAATTTTTCTTAAAATTTTGGTTAATATTAAAATTATTATCCCACTCTATTAAAATACATTAATCATATTAAAATATATTATTTTTTGACAAATTTGTATGAAGATCAAAATTAAGTTACATTTTCGATATGTCAATGTGATACATCCAAAGAAATAATATTTTTAGAATTTGATTCAAAAAATTAAATTATAAGTCTGAAAAAGGAAACAAATTTTCTTAACTATTAAATGGATTTTTCTTAAATTTAATTAATCATATTAAGATAATTAACAGATTAAAATCTCGAGATTACACAAGAACTCAATACTAAAAAAAAAGCAACTCATTATCATTCTAGCTATGCCTAAAATGAATTAGGGTTTAAAATTCTCAATTTCCATGGGCTTAAAATCAAATTTTGAGATCCCATTAGCAAGTTTATACCATTAACAATCAATGAGGATAAAAAAAAAATAAAGTTTTAATCATAATTTTTATTTAAACCTATATATTTTTTAATTTAATAGGAACTGCAATAAAATAATGATAATTTTACCAAAATTTACTTATTAAATTGATTGATTCCCCTAAATTTAACCCTTTATATTTCAATTTTTTTGGGAAAAACCTATCCTTTAACTAAATTTTGTAAAAATAGCATTGTTTCTTATATTATCTTATCAAAAGTAGAAAGTGCAACTAAATATTGTATTTTTTCCACGATAATAAGAATGAAAAGTATTCTAAGAGCGTACCCAAACGGAAAATATCCATAACAATCGAAATGGATGCGAGTGGAAAGCACGCGCAACCATAAATGGTAAAAAAACATTGACAATGATAAAAGCTTTCATCTTTCAACCTTCCCATTCGCCCTTCCACCACCGTCCAAATCTAGCCTTAGATTTCATATTCTTCATCACAGTTATTGTAGGCTTAATTTTTGCATTTGGTTCCTCAACTTTAATTTTAATTTACTTCCATCCTCTTTCTGTATTTCATTTCAATTCTATCCTTAATTTCTATTTCTGTATTACCATGGTCCTTTCATAAATTTTCTTTAATATTCTTTTATTATCATCCTGTTATTTTCTTCACAAAAAATAAAATAAAATAATGGTAATTTTATTTAATATTCTTTTCAATAAATTTCATGCATTAAATAATTGAATTCTACAATAGATCTTAAAAGTCTAATGGTTGAAAGATTTTAAGAAGGGATTTTATGCAAATCTTTTGGTAAAATCTCAATTCTTTATATATTTGTGTTAATCCCTTACATTTACTTCATAATTAAAAAACTAATAATTTTATCTAATAGTTTTACCAAATTCATTTTTGGAAAAAACTCATATATTGATTGAGAAAATCCCAGTAATAAACCCATAAATCTAATGATTAAATCTTTTTTCAGAGAGTTAATTTTTAAATACTTTCTATAAAATTAGCATTGCTATCGATTTTTTTTAAAAAAATCAAGGTTCGATATTAGAATAAAACATTAAATAAGGATCAAAGTGATAAAACATTCATAGTAGAGGGACCAAATGCACCATAACCGGTTAATGTGTGTAAGAGAGAGAGGAGAGAGAGAGTGTTCTGTTTGTTCTTTTTGAAAGCTCTTTCTCTCTCTAAAATACTATATTCCAAGTTTACCAATGAAGATTTATTTTTGTTGTCACTTTCTCTCTCAACTGACAAATTTTCAAGCTCTGCAATTATTATGGTTTCTAGGTTTTTGTTAAAAGCTCCAAACTTTGAAACAAAATCCAGTTAAAGCTCCAAACTTTGAAGCAAATTGTAGAACCCCACTCTGTAAATTAGTCTCTTTCTTTCATATTTTGCTTCGTCAAATTGTTTTGAAGAGGAAAAAATGACTGTAGACCAGGGGATTGGAGATAGCAATATAGATCAGTTTCCTATTGGTATGAGAGTTTTGGCTGTTGATGATGACCCAACTTGTCTTTTACTGTTAGAGACTCTACTCCGAAGATGCCAGTACAATGGTTTGTCTTTCTTTTTTATCGTTTCATTGACTTGTTCATGTGTTTTTGGACATGGGTTTTGGTTTTCATGTTTTTTTTTGTTAAGGTTTTGATGTTTTAGTTGTTTGGCAGATTTATGTAGTTAGTTGTGTAAATTATGAATATTTACAAGCCATTGGCTTGATAATCTTTGTTTTTGGTTTTGATTCTCTCTGTTCATTTAGCTGTTTTATGTAGTTAGTTTTTGTAAATATGAAATCTTGTTGAGTTAAATTAAGTCTCTTGTCTTGCTTTTGGCTTCTTGCGGAAAGTAGAAATCTATGTTCTTTACCCGCTTTGTCTCAGTTTGATACTTTTGGGAGATAGGCACCTAGATATGTATCTACTTTGACAAGATTATAAAGGTTATTGTTTACTCATTTGAATCTTTACTGTCTCTTATGTCATTCTATGTTTTTAGCTACTGGTGGTTTTTAATGACTGGAACTGTTGGATCTTCTAAATTGATTGCACATGTACTGTTGGGTTATTAGCTCTTCGGAGTAGATTTATATAAATTTTGTTCTGTGTTTAAGTTAAATCTTATGATTTATTGGCATGACATACTTCTGAATCTTTTTTAAATAAATCTAAATTTATTATTGATTTTCTGAGTTTTGGTTGATTCTGAATCTTTTTACTAGATTAATGATTGATTTTCTATGGTATAACATGTCCCTTTTTCTGGCATACTTGTGGAATTTTTCACATGCTGGACTTGCTCGATAAATGGGTTTTGGATTGTGCAGTTACTACGACGAGTCAGGCAATCACGGCATTGAGGATGTTGAGAGAAAACAAGAACAAGTTTGACCTGGTTATCAGTGATGTCCATATGCCAGACATGGATGGTTTTAAATTGCTGGAGCTCGTGGGGCTTGAGATGGACCTACCTGTCATCAGTAAGCCAAAAACACTGCACATGGTCTTTTGCCCTCTGTGTTTCAGTTTTGAAGACTCTAAAGGAAAACATGCTGTAGATTTTCTATATGGATCCGCAGACTTCCTAAAAGCATTTGAAAATGATCAGTTTCATGCCATTTCCAGCTTTACCACTTCTTTGACAATTTTAGAGTTGTGTATTAGTCTGATTAAAACTCATTTCGTAAGTTGATTCCAAGACTGAATATTAGGACCTTCTTCTGTTCAGTTTAATAAATTTGCTTACTGAGCTGTTTTGTGCTCATTGCATATTATTGCAACATTTTTGCCACATGTGGTTGTCCAATTGGGATTCATTATAATTTATTGATGTTGATCTGCAGTGTTGTCAGCAAACGGTGATCCAAAGCTTGTGATGAAGGGGATCACTCATGGAGCTTGTTATTATTTGCTCAAGCCTGTTCGAATTGAGGAGCTAAAGACCATCTGGCAACATGTGATTAGGAGAAAGAAAAGTGATAACAAAGACAGAAACAGCTCGGATAACCAAGACAAGCCTAATCAAGGAAGTAGTGAAGCAGTACCTGACCAGAAGCTTAATAAAAAAAGAAAAGACCAGAATGGAGACGAGGATGAGGATCATGATGAGGACGAGGACGGGGATGAGCATGAAAATGAGGATCCAACAACCCAAAAGAAGCCCCGGGTTGTATGGTCAGTGGAGCTGCATCGCAAGTTTGTTGCAGCCGTTAATCAATTGGGCGTTGACAGTATGTTATTTAGCTCTTCAGTATACTAGAAGTGTTTGGAATGTTTTTCTCAGGGTATATGACACTGGTTTTATTTATTCAATCTGTGCTTGTGGATGTGGGTTTTATTTATTCAATTTGTGCTTGTGCATGTGCATGTGCATGTTTACTATTTTTCCTAATTAATACTGGAGTCGATATGTGGTTTATGACATTTCTCAAGTATTAGAACTTTTTTCTCCACCAATTGATTTGAGCAATAGCAATTTCACTGGTTAATAATTAATTCTTAGATCCTTTACAGCCATAACAAATTCATTCATGGGTGAAACCACGCTTTTGTTATGGTATTTTGTTTTAATTTTCATTCATTTTGTTTCAATGCAGAGGCTGTTCCAAAGAAGATTCTTGATTTGATGAATGTTGAAAAGCTTACTAGAGAAAATGTGGCAAGCCATCTCCAGGCATATATTCTTAACCTCTCCTGGCATAATTGAAAATGAACTAATTATTTTCATCCAGGAATCTAACTACACCGTTGTGATTGTAGAAATATAGGCATTACCTTAAAAGGATCAGCACCGTGGCAAACCAGCAAGCTAATATGGTGGCAGCTCTGGGCAGTTCAGATGCATCATACCTGCAAATGAATTCTATGAGTGTACTGGGATTGCACAGCTTGGCTGGATCTGTGCAGTTTCACAGCACACCCTTCAGATCTCTCCCATCTAGTGGAATGCTTGATAGGTTGAATTCTCCTGCTGTTCTGGGCATTCACGGTCTTCCTTCTCCTGGAGTGATTCAATTAGGTCATGTACAGACTGCACCCCACACGGCTAATGGTCTAAGTCACTTCCAACCAGTTGGACACCCAGGAAATAATGGGAACATACTGCAAGGGATGCCAATGCCATTAGAACTTGATCAAATACAATCCAACAAGGGTGTGAACTACATTCCGGAACTTCCTACTCATCTTGATGACACAGCCAGTTTCCCTGTTTCCAGTGGTTCCACAGATATGAAAATAATTGCTGGAAGCTCAAACAGCCCTTTTGTTGGTGTTTCAAACAAACACCTGATGTTGGAAGGACATGGTCAAGGGCTCCAAGATGGCCAAAAATCTGGAAAGCAATCTTCTCTTTCAGCAGGGTCTTTAAATCCAGGATATTCTTCCCATTTTCCAGATCATGGTAGACGTAATGACAACTGGTCCAACGCTGTTCAGTCAAATGGGGCCCAGTCAGATTCTTTTACGTTGAATGACTATTTTAAGCAATCTACTCTGCATCCTAGTGTCATCAGAGACCGCATGTCAACAATGGCCTTGCAAAGCAGGAATAATCCTTGTGATGTTTCTTCTGTCTCAACTCTTCCCATACATTTACAGGTCTCCAAAGCAGATCTACCATGCCGAGTGGGAGTGGCTACAGTGAGTAGTAATGCTGGACAGCTAATTAATAATGGCTCTCTAGGGTGGGATGACCATAGGCAGGATGATCCTTACCACTCAAATGGCCTATCTAACTCAATAAACTCCGCATATCCTATTAATGGTAATGGGAGTCCCAATGGGTTCAATTTAGATCCAAATAACCTGTTTTTTCAGAGAACCACAAGCTTCATTTCAACTGGACCGTCAAATTTTGTTGATACCTCATTGATGAAGCATAATGAGGTTGAATGTTCAGCCATGGAAACATTAGTGAGGTCAAAAGATGGGTATTTGCTAGGCCAAGAGAAGCCACAGGACAGTTCTGTTTCGAATAATTTTGGCTCCTTGGAAGATTTGGTGAGCGTAATGATCAATCAGGCAAGTCCTCCATGTCTCTGTGCATTCCTGTCGAGATGTCTTTGTTTTTCCTATTGTATTTTAGCTATAAAATTTGCATGAGGTTCTGAGCCTTTACCATTGAATAAGAGAATCTCCTCTAGGCAAACAAAGTTTCTTTTCCCTCAATTATCATTTGGCTCTCAGTCAACCAGCTATACCCCAAAAAATGCGTTAGGATTTATTAACTTTTTAACTATTTCTCCTGACTATCAAATATATGTTTCAACTGTAACATGGTTTAAAGATGGTGTTCCTAATAGGACCCTGCAAAATACAAGTTGATGCCAGTTCTTGTTTTTGTTTTGAATGAGTTCTTATCACTTCAACTTTGAATCTCTTTGCTTATTATGTTTTTCATGTTCTATGCAGCCAACCATTCTTGGTTAGGAGAATAGTCTGGGTGAGTATCTGTCTCTGTGAGTGTTTCGGATATATCTTGCGGAGTATTGTTTTTCAATAAAAGATTTTTCTAGCCTTGAAACATGGAGGGCCCTCCAAAGTCCTTAAATTGCATGTCATGTCCTTTCACCTGGAGTTATCTTTTATGATATTACTTGATGAAAACACGGTCTGCCCTAGTCAATGAATCGTTCTCGATTTACCTCCCTTTTCAGCATTTTTGGTGTTCCATATCACTTCATCAGCTTTAATCCTAGGCATTTGATAACATTGAGTTGATGATGCAGGAACAAGACAGGTGAAGTTACCAGAAGGAGACTTCGGATGTGGTGGTTATTCTCTAAGGAATTGCATATAAAGCAGATTTAAGCTGCCAAGGTCTCTAAAGAGGATGATCTGCAGAAGCTTTGTGCTTTCTTGCAGATGAGTTATTCCTAGTGTAATTGATACTCAATATATCTATGTATTCCACTTCTAATTTTCTTTAGAGAACTGTATGTTAATTGCAGTTGTTTTGTCCTCCTCAAATTCGGCAGAGTGATTTGTTTCTACCTAGTCGATTCAGCAGAGCATTTGCAATCTCATAACATTCCCAAGAACTTGGTTTTGAACTGGGAAAATTCACTGTTCACGGGCCCAGAAGAACAAGTGTGTTCGGCATTATTGGTGATATTGAGATTGTCTTAAGGCCCCACGCTAAAGAAAAGAGCTATCATTTCTACCAAGAAAAGTGCCTCCACTTGCTATTGACCAGAAATGTGTTCCTGACTATCTCTCACCAGACAAAAATTCCACAAGAATATTTCTAGTAGCATGTATTTTGAAAGAAAAAACACTATCTCTAGAACACGTCATTGTGGCATATCATTACCATAATAATTAGTATTTCCTTGTGATCTTTTCAGATGCCTCCTAAATTTCACCCCCCACTTCAAACAAAAAGAGAATTTAACAAGTAAAGATAGAAAGGCCAATGCATGAGGCTCATTGCACATTCATGAGAAAATAACGAGAGAAGGCATCCAGGGACTGCGGAAGCAGGCCAATCATCAAATCAATTCCTGCAGGGTCAATAGGATTCTGCATCAAGTATGCAACCTGAGGGATTGGAGTAACCAATGGAGGTGCATAGACTGCATCTCCATGTAGAAAACCCACCTTGTGGAATGGCATCCTTGTCCAATCAGAAACTATAGTGAGCTCCTTCAGAGGAGGGAGAGTGCCTTGTGGCCCATCTAGTGCTTCCATATATGCGTTCACATAGTCACTGTTGACAGAGTTCTTAGCTTGTTTTATCTTCTCTATTATGGCCTCATGGCTTCCTTCCTCTAATTCTCCCAGCTGTGAAAGCTACTGAAATGAGTACATAAGCATTGCCACTGAAACCATTAGGCAGTGGAGGCGTCTTCTTGTTCCTTGCGTCCATAGCAAATTGCAAACACACCGTTCTTTCATTCCTCACTCCTAAAGCCTTGGTCCTTGCCTAAATTATATGATGATTACAGGACTACAAAGCAGATAATTATTCTTGATTATTACAAATTATTCTTTTAAGTTGAACAAGTACATGGAATTAAATTAGTGTTATGAAATATGCAAAGAAAGATAATAAAGTTTTAATTATGATGCTTATATAAACCTTAACTTTTTGAATGAATACATCTATCTATATTGTAATAAGCCTCCAACTTTTGCCTCAAATGGTAAATGTATGGATAGATGCTCAATCGAGTCGAAAAATGATGGAGAATATCATCTCAAGTTTGTATATTGTTCGGATGATATTCATTTTAAGCTTCTCCATGTGTTGTGTTTGTAATTTGTTGGAGTATGTATCTCTAAAGAAGTGATCGATCTCCGTGAGTGCATCCTATATCCCTTTTAACAATAAATCCCGATAAGCTAATGAAATGAGTGTTTGCATAAACACGTGGCAGTCATGACTATTTATTCCATACAATTTGCAATTTTCAAATTCATCAACCTTGATATGTTGAAGGCATGTCCATCATGAAAACATAGACTTTTAAGCCATTGATAGACAAGTAACTGTGCATTCTTATTAAAGATGAAACTGACTTTAGGCTTTGTGACCCATGACTCAACATAAACCAACTCTATATTTTTACGATGAAAAAACAAAGTTATAGCTATTTTAGTCTTGATGTTGTCCTTTTTTCTTCCCCTTCACGTCTATAATTATGTTGAAAATATTCTCAAACATGTTCTTTTCTATGTGCATGACATCAAGGTTATGACGGAGAAGATTGGTCTTCCAATAAAAAAGCTCTCAAAAAATATTTCGTTTTACTCAATTGTGGGTCAAACCAAAATCAGGAAACTTCTGCTTACCGGATTGAAAACTAAACATAATGTCACCATATTTTGACACCACGTTATACAATTCTTCACCTTAAAGAAACGACGGTGAAACATCCCTTTCAACTTTGCCAACAAAGAAGTCCTTTTTGTTCTTCCAGAACTTGTGATTCGTTGGTAAGAATTGTCAGTGATAGTAAAAGAAAATGCTTTATCGCTATTTGTTAGAGTGAATGCCTTGTTATTTTCCATACAGTATGGATATGCTAATTTTTCATGTGCGCTCCAACCATAAACCATTCCATAAGCTAGAAAATCATTGATAGTTCACATCAAAGCTGCCTTCATCAGGAAATTTTATTTCTTCGATACATCATAAGTCAAAGCTACTGATGACCACAACTGCCTCAACTCATTAATCAACGGTCAAAGACAAATATCCATATTTCAACCTGGACTATTAGTACTGGGTATGACCATAGATAAAAACATGAACTTTGGCCTAATACATATCTTGATAGCAAGTTGTAAACTGTGAGTATCATCGGCTAACAAGAATAAGAAGAAATAAATGACCCGAATAGATTGAATTCGTTACGTACATAACTCAAGATACACATTCCTTATCTCCACTGAAAACTGAGGATGCACACTATTAAAGTGTTTCCAGGCTTCACTATCGGAAGGGTGCACCACCACTCAATCCATCACATCATGTGATTGGTGCAATATCATATGCTCAGCAGTTTTTGGTAACCTAAATAATCTCTATAGTCTAGGTGTGATTGAGAAGTATCTGAGTTTTTTATGTGCGATAAAAGTCTTTTCCCTGCCAGTTATAATGAGAATGCCACATGTTCTGCACTCAATCAACTTTGTATTTTCAAGGTAGTACAACATACAGAAGTTTGGACACATGTCAATTTTATGGTATCCTATACCGAGGGGTTTTATTATGGACTTGACGACATAAAAGTTCTCTTTTAGCCTGTTTCCTTCAGGTAAAATGCTTCTCGCCCATTCGATAATTTTATCATATCTAACCTCACTCAACCCATGATCTGATTTGATGTTGAACATTTATGCAACAACCGATAATTTACTGTAATTTGTGCAACGATCCCATAATGATTTGTCAGGAAACTTTCAGAAGATAAAAAAAACCTGGTTGTGTCTACATTAGGTTCATCATCTATGATTAGACATTGACCGATATGACCTTAATTTATTTCCATCGTATCTATAACCATATTCCTATAAGGATTACCATTGCCATCTACAACTTCATGCACATTGCTAGAATTAGAAGTTGACCTAACCATTTTTTCTACCATCGTATCATGAAGAACATATGATTCTCTGTGTGCATACCAACACAAATATTTCTCAATGAACTATTTTTTTTTATAGAAAATGCATAATTACAACATCTAGATTGAGAAATTTTTTATTTTTACACCTTTTGCATGAACATCTAATACCCCATCCACTAATATTTCTCGGATTAGATAATGTATAATTAATAAAACCCTAAATCCCATTACAATAATCTATCCTCCGCAACCTTTTGAGTGAATCTTTATACATCCATGAACGATAATCAATTATTTATATCAAACCTATATAAAATAATGATGACAATATGCATTAATTAACTACGTTAACTAAATATTTTGCAAAGTATTGATTTATCTCAAACTTATTCAATTTATTTTAAAAGTACTCTTAATTCATTATCAATTATCTACATAAATTCAAATTTCTACATATTTACTAAAAAATTCAACATGGCAATAAAATTGAAAAAAAATATATAAAACAGATCCATTAAATAAACCATTATTGTTTCATCACAAAACACCTAAATAAAAAATTCGACATAAGTTTTATCAATTTACAAACAAATACAATTTTATAAAATCTAAAACAAACCCTAACATATACAAATCATAAATCCATACAACAAATTTGTATGAGAAAAAACTATAAAACAAGTAAACACCCAAACAAAATACATATACTACAAAAAATATGCAAAAAAATCAACATTTTAAAATGGTGTTCAAATAAAAAAAATGGTAGATTTGCTTACTTAAAGTGAAGAATTCTTAATAAAATTTGAATCAAAACACGAATGCTGACAAACTGAGTGTTGTGATGGTCGGATTTGTTGTGAGAGGTTGAATTGTGTTGAGATTAGGGGGAGGGGTGACTGTTTGTTGCAGAAAAAAATATATAAGAAAGAAAAAGAAATGAGGGAGGGGGAAAGAAGGGTTGATTTTCAGGTCATAAATTAAATATAACCGATAGCGTTATCGAGGGAATTATTCTGACAGTAACTCCGTTGATCATTTTATCGGTAAAAATATTACATCATCGTACAATTTGTCTTTTTGAATCCCACTATAATACCCTCCATCATTCCTTTGATATATACCGAGGATATTTTTTTGTTGGTGTTTATCGATGGATACAAGAATGGGAAATTATATCGGTAAAGGTCATCGCAATATACCAACAAAGTTTTTCCATTGGTGTTTCTGTTTATATTTGCCTCTTTTATGATAGTGTTATTTTGACAAAAAAAAAAAATGTATAGAACAATGAGGATATTAAATTAACAATCTCGCTTCTAGCAGGCAGCTGAAATGTAGCGGTTTGTAATGAGCTGCATGGTTAGCCAATGAAGTGCACAAAATCTCAAGCAAGCCAAGATTTGGTAAATATAGAGAACTATTCGGTGGTTTTTGCAAAAAGAACTGCATGGTTTAAAAGTACTTAAAAGAGTTAAGTTTAACTCGTACTTGTTCTTTTGCTAAAGCCTGTGAAACTAGTTTGTTGCAGCTAAAAGGAACATGAAAAGGTTACAGGTATTCCATTTGTATGTATCAATCTAAAACGATCATCCCCGAGTCCGAATTCTCTGTGGTTTCATTTGGTACAGCATCAGTGTTGGGTGTCATTTTCATTATTCATATCGACCATTCCTACATCCTTTTCAGTTGTCCCTGGTGAACAAGTTGGTTCTTTTGGAGGAGTAACTGGGCATGCACAAGGTGGAGAATCACTAGGAGATTTACTTGTTTCTTTAACTAGTTCTTCGTTTGATAATGCAATGGTTCCTTGCAATTTTGGCTCTGTTGTTGCATCTTTCATCTCAACAACTTCGGTAGCAGCAGTGGTGTCATCATTCTCCTTCAGCTGGTCAGATGGTGAATGGAAATCTGCCTGACTGCTCTGTGATTCAGCTTGGACATGTTTGCTTGAACCAAGAGTAGCCTGTTCTGAAGTAGAAGATTTCTGTTGTGAAGGTGAGAGAAATTGATTTATCTGTTCATAAACCGTCTCTAATGGCTGAAGATCCTGTCTCAACTTGAGACTTGCAGGTTGGTTGGTCAAGGATATCTGAATTGATTCATGAACGTTTTGCTCCAACACCGTGCACATCTGCCAGGATAATCAGAAAAAAACATCTTGTTAAATCCTCACATGCCTTTGGCTCATCCACTACCCAGTCCTTTTATGTGTGTGTTGTTTGTCCAATTTTCATCCTAAGTGTTTCCTATCTGACACATGATACAAATTCCCATCCATTGAACCTTACAAGGAGAATTCCTAATGAAATAGCAGAAGATTTACCTTGTTATAAAGTTGAGGTAATGCCAATCTATCGGGATTGTCATCACAAGCAGCTGCTGAAATTTCTTCTGATGCTGCATAGAGAGAAGGTTGATCATTCATAAAAGTTTTGATAATTAATCAAACCTATGTCCCCTAAAATATGATTAAAGTGTCGATAATTAATCAGGATATGTTTATATAATATCATTCAAATGTTTTGCCACTCCATCCTGTAGTAATAGTAATTAATAACGAACTCCCCTTCACAAATCTCTCAATTTCTTTTTTTCAGCAATCCCTAATTTGGTAATCTGCAGGCTATAATTGATAAAGAAACAATGAACTTACCAATTGATTCCATTCGAGGCAACTGGTCAATCATTTGAGCACTTATCTCTATGGAGCCTAAACTTGATCTGTCAGCCGCCATTGTTTCACAATCAGCCTCTTCACTTGTAATCTCATTTGCTTTTATATCACCACCCTGAGACAAACAAGGGGGTAAAGGAAATTGTGGATCTAAAATCAACTCAAGTATCATATCATTACAAGCACCAACTACACACTCTGCTTTACTATATGCTCGTCCTCATGAATGTGCTACAGAATGAATATCTAATGTCCTATAACAAACAAGAGTGCAAGGATTTTGACTAGCTCTAAAGATGTGGGGGCATGAATCGAGCCATAGGATTTCCACAAATCAGCCAAAATTCACAGAAAGAAAAAGCAGTGATGAAAAAGAAAGAAGAAGATTCCACATGTCATTAATACTGTTGCTAAGTGTTGCACATTCTATAGACAAAATTACCGCCTAAATCTAATTGGTAACAGTAGATAAGGCATGCCCAGCAGTGGTCCTCCTCAAAACCGAACTCTCGTTAGAGTTAAGGTGTTCTAGATTGTACGTTGGGTATTCTTTTTCCTACTATATGAAATGTTGCAACTTAGATTTCCTCATAATTGCTTGCATCAGAAATGTTACTCTTTCAAATTTAAAGCTATCTGAAAATGCAAAAATAGTAATAGTACAGGCAATAAAGAAAATGATAATCACTTACAAAGTATTCTTTCTGGTACTCTGCGTAAAGTCCTCTCTCCAAAAGAAGCACTCTTTTCTTAATGAACTCTACCTGTCGTCTCTGCATATCTCTAAAATGAAATAAGATAGATGAATCTTGATATAACTGTGCTTGATTTGCAACATCAGTTGTTCCATGAGCAACATCAGCTGCTGCTACATTTCCAGTACCATTTGCTTGTGTCTGGGTGCTAGGAGCTTCTGCATTATCCATGTTAGAAGTAGAACCGTTTTGTGTTTGAGAAGCAGCTTGTCCAAGGACAGGTAGTCTTATAAAAGGAAGATTCAACTCTTTACAAATGATTTCTTGAACCTTTAAGTCCTTGTCATCAACAATAGCTTGCCATCTTCCATACCCATGCCTAGAATTTTAAAATTAATCATGAGCAGAAACAATCTTCATAAATGAATTAAGAATATATTAAGCATGCAAATCTGGTTCAAATAATAGAGAAAAAACACTTGTGTTTCAACTTAGTGAAGCATCTTTGCATTCATTCCCAAAGATAAGTGAGAACACCTACTTTAGGAGGAATGGGGTTTTTTTGGCACATTGTTTATAGATTAGGCAGCTTTATTTTTATATACCTATCATGAGATGTTTGATGTGAAGCATATTGCGATAGTGAAGCGTATTTCTATCAATCCATACAAATGTAAGGATCAAATTACACCAGGTGCATAGCCTAAGCTCTTTCCCATGCCGGATATGCACCAAACATTCATATTTTTTTTATAATTTAGTAGTTCTGATGGAGGGGGTTTTGAATATTTAACTTTCAACCTCCTCTTTATATAAGAGAAACATGGATACAAATCAGGCTGTACCTCAAGCACCAAAATCCTATGCATCACTCTCCTCAAGGTCAAGTCTATTGAAGACGAGGAGCAGCATATCCTATGCATGTGATTGGATTTTATTATTCTTTTCTAAAAATCCAATTTATATTTCCATAAGCAGCAATACATCAAATATTTAATTCCAAGATCTGGACAGGATGGGCAACACATAAACTCCAATCAACTTGACGTTTGATGAGAGTGGTGGTGGAACACTGCTAAAAGTAGGTAAGGCATTGTCTATGATGCAATCTGTTAGCTACCACAAAAACTCACATATTGAGAATGAATACTAATTCATTCAACCTTTGAAGCAATGTCCCAAGCATAATATTCTAGCAAGATATCCTTAAAACCCCAATGGTAAATCCTGTAATAATTGTTGGATCTTAATGAGACATAGGAAAGTTGCATTTTTTTACATATTGAAGACTACTCTGGCAAGACCAATCCATTTCAAAAACATATTCAACTGACCTGAGCACATCTGATCATATCTATTCTGAAACATACAAGGCAACTAGAGTGCAAGTGAAACTCCTAAAATGGGCTGGACAATGTTCAGCCTATCCCCTAGTCAAATCTTTAATTTGTATAAAGAATTTAAGTCCTAGTGCGTGCACACTCACATACATTGGGAGATAGAGCACTTAAGAGACAAGCAAACTCAAACCAAGTTAACAAAGCCTCAGCACAAAACTAGTTGAGGAGTAGCTATTTAGAGGCAAATAAAGGCAGAATACAAAAAATATGCATCATATAAAAATTAACAGATAAAAGTGATGTGACAGATGGTAATGAGAAGGCATACTTCAATACCGCATGAAGTAACAACGAATCATGCTCTTGTTTCCAAAATTTTCCGCTCTTCAGGCCTGGGTAGCGCACCATAATGTCATCTGTGTAAAGGAGGCTGCCTGGGTTCTCTGATGCAAACCTTGCCTATCATTCCCAAAAACACATCAAAAACATTGAATAATTGAATCATTTGACCAATGGAAGTAACATGCTTGGGTACAATTCCTTTTTTCTTATCTTAGCACATGCATAAGGAAAGCATACACATGGAAAGCACTCATGTCATGCCTTTTCTGCTTTGAGCACCTTTGAAAAGGCAGGCCCAAAAGGGGGAAGGGAGGAAAGGGGAGACCAGATACAAAGAGTAAAAAGAACAGAAGGAAAATTAAAGAACCAAGAATTTCAACTTGCAGACTCACCTTATCCCTTATCAAAAGCAGGACAGCAATCCTAATAAGTACATCTTGTATTCTAAGACCCTCTTTAGGAACACCATCTACAATCAAGATCATAGATGGTGAACAAAACAAACAAAGCATATTTACAGCGCAAAAAATACACAAAATAAAAGCCTCTGTGTGAAGATCAATCACCTGAAAAATTAGGTGAGTCCGATAGATCTTCTGCTATATGTGTCAAGAATAATCTTCCATAACTGAAATCAAGGGGTGAAAATACCATCTATGAAAACACAATAAACTTGGACATAAAGTATTAAAGTTGGCCCAAAATAATAATAATAATAATAATAAAACAATTGCTAGAACTCTTTTAGCACTTGCAAATATGTAAGAAAACAATAGTGGATTGACAAGATCGATCTCTAATATGTATATATAGTAACAGCAAACACTTGAGCTTCCTTGATTTGCATGAAATTGAAGAAAATACATACTTGATAGTTTCCAAAAAAAATCTATTCTTTTTGCCTTGAAACTAAACAAGTGTATCTTCTAGCAACTACAAGTGCATGCATACAAATGTCATCCAATCCAAACCAAAAAAATAAAATGCAATAAGATGCAAGATGCGAGTCATGTGACAAAGACGATGCTATTATTAAAGTTTTAGAACATTAGGTTGCTATAAATAAAAGGTAAAGCTGATGTTCAATACTTTTCTACTTCTTCATATGTCTTCTGTTTCAAACGAGGGGCAAACTCCTTCCAGTCATAGTCTCCGACCCCATACCTGCAATATAAAATTTATGTGGAAAAGCCAGTGCAGATGCATTTAAAAAATTTCATAACCCCAGGAGCAAAATTCTTCTTTTCTTAAGGTGGGAATTAACCTCATCAAAATTTGTACAAATGCAGCCCTCTGATTTTGATTAAAACCCAATACTCTAAATGATCTACCTTCACCTTCCATCAGAGGAATTGGCTCCATATTATCCACTGCAAACAAAATCAGTATAACATCAATTTCTTATCACTGAATCATTAGAAACAAACCAGGAAGAAGAAAAAAACACTACCTCGACCCTTCTTCTTATAAGGCCTTTTTAATATCTGAATTCCAGATGTCTGAATTCCAGATGAAGTTGTTTCACCATCAGTCAGCTCAGCTTCATAGTTATCATCCTCGCCATCAGAGCTTACATCTTCTAGACCAGCAAGGTCATCTTCTTCAACAGAGACCATCTGAATCAGTTGAAAACAAACCAGTTAATTTCATTTCCAAAGTCTCAAAAATAAAAGTGCTCTGTACTATTCAAAGATGCCAAAACATATGAACTAGTTAACATTTTTAAGCCTACAAACACTTATTTATCAAAATTTGCTACAGAAGGTCAAAATAACAAATCACTTTAAGTCATCATCTTCAAAAGAAGAACTATCTTACAGCCTAATTGGAAAATAGGATATGGGGTTGATGTCAACTCAGTTCTATTTCGAAACTTAATTCTAGCGCTTGGGAGGCTGGATTTGTTAAAACATTTATTTCTACACCCTAATAACATTTGAATTCTGACCCAAAAGAATCAGATACTTTTGCATGGATGGGTCCCACACCCTGCCGCGGTTATATTTCCTTCGAAAAGAGTCCTTTTTTTTGCAATTTCACCCTTATGCCCTTCACTGTTAACAGGGAAAAAAAAAAAAAAAGGGAACATGCAAACAGGAAATCTTGAACCACCCACTTGAAGACAAAAGTCACTTGAAGCAAATTCAATTCCACCTGAACAAGATTTATACCAAACACATATGCTTTACTGTTAATTGATTTGAATTTAATTTTTAACCAAATTGGTTCCAAACTGGCTGTAAGTGAAACATACAGTCTCATGCCAAGTAAATTTAACTCCTCGATGATAACAAGCAAATGTGCTTTCCAAAATATGGTAGAAAGAAAATACAATAATACCTGCTTACGGCTTCTCTTTCCTTTGCCCAAAGCATTAGACTCCTCGATTTTGTGCACTTCATAACTGTCTTTTAGCAAGTCCTCCCAATAGTTTGTTTTTTCGGAATTGCTTATGGTAGATTTAGTTTCCATTGCTGCCTTTTGAGCTTCCTTCTCTGCTGCAGCCTCTGCTTCGTCAATATACTCAAAATTTGCAACCTAAAACACGCAAAAAATTGTTTTCCAATCAGAAACATTTCAGATACTTGTAAATCAGGAATCAGAAAGAACAGAACACAGGAATAAAGAGCCTGCTCCGTTTTATGAATAACTTGTAATAACAATTACAGATACAATCTTCAATATATTATTTTTACACTGACTATTTTAAATAGAGCCGAATACTCAAACTATAAACAACACATGACACAAGCACTGTATCTAGGAATCACTGTACTCATGATCAAGAGTTCAGCCATTCGTTGACTTAATACAATTTCACCTATGACATACTGGAGATGAATTTCAAATGATGGGTCGCTTTGCATTGGCATCATCATTTAGAGAGAGAAAATCTAGGAAAGATAAGATCTACCATGAGGATCTAATTCTTATGCAGCCCCACTGTACCAAAAGACCTTTGCTCTCAATGATCTACCAAAATTTCTTAAATGAAACTAGAAAACATTCACAATATTCCTCTTGTATAATATCTATGTATATAAGAAACAACATTATCAAAACCTGCAGCCTTAGAAGACTAAACCCCATGGAAATAATTTGCACAATCAAGAGCACTCCCAATATAGTTCAGACCTTGCTCCCAAAGAACACCAAACTTCCTAAAAAGTCTTATGATAAAATTCTCAAGTAATGCAAATGCAGATTTGAAATTGAAACTCAATTCATTTGAAATCCACTAACCCCAAAAATCTAATTACGATTTTGACCACAGTAAGACAATTCCAGACACACAGGGTGGGTGAGGGTTCTTCATCTGTATTGAAAGAAAGCAACAGGTCATAAATGTTTAACAAAGGTTTAGATTTTATTTTAATGACTACAATTCCAATTATTCGTCCAATTTGGCAAGTGTTTAAACAGAAAGACTGCATATATGGTAAGAACAGGCCTTATGATAAGTATCACAGATATAACCCAAACAGAGCATCTGCAGAAAGGGAAATCATAAACAATGTATTTTTTAGACCACAATTTTAATCTTAATTGGCACTGGTCATTATAAGCATAACATAAGCTTTTCTTTGTTCTTTCTGAAGCTTGGTGCAGAGGCACCCC
This sequence comes from Populus x sibirica, assembly GCA_019202695.1. Classification (NCBI taxonomy): domain Eukaryota; kingdom Viridiplantae; phylum Streptophyta; class Magnoliopsida; order Malpighiales; family Salicaceae; genus Populus; species Populus x sibirica. The sequence continues at coordinate 4,466,876 of JAGMVL010001443.1, forward strand.
AGGGTCTTTGAGCATTCAGTGAGACCAAAAATCATGCTGACAGGTGGAACAACCACAAAAAATCCTTGGGGTTGGCCACCAAGGGGTCATGGCAAGTTCAACTCTATAGTAACAGAAAATTTACTTAGAACAAGTTTGGTTTATGTTTCAAGAAACAGTAATCACAAGAGAACGCACTAAATTTACTTATCACGTTCAAAATGGAATAAGACTTGAAATTGTAGAAATCTAAATCACAACACTAATGAATAAGAGGCAAGTATATAAAGAGTCCAACAATCATGGTTGGATAACTAGAAAGGATGACTAGGTAAATGCTGGAAAACATAAAGATGATGAAAAGGCATCCAGAGAAGCTACATGAACCAGATGAATATTGAGAATTTCTCTGTAGGCAATGTAATATGGATAGTGGATGTTAACTAATCTGTCTACAATAGCTAAGACTAATAAAAAAACAATGTGGAATGTGGTGAGGAAGATAAAACACGTGATGCAAAATTTACTTCCCTTGCATTATGCATCCATCACACAGACTAGGCTAGTCCACAGTTTTTCTTCCAACAGGCAATCATAGTTTTCATCTTTTAATGCCATCAATCAGAAGTGTGAGATAACATGTGCGGAATAAAACTGTCTAAAGTCTACATGGGAAAGGAAAAACAATTGCTAAATAGAGCAGGCTTATTCTATGGCAGTTACAGTGGAAGATTGAGTACTATAGAAAATCACCACAAAGGCACCTCAACAGATAACAGAAAAAGACATTATAGTATTAAAAAGAAAAAACCTTAAACGCCTTTAAAAATCCATCTTCCTCTTCATCATCCAATGACGTTTCTTCATCTCCAATTTGTTCGCGGTCAAGTAATCTATTGAAGAAACAACATAGACTACAACTTTTAGCAAACAATTAAATTTATAAAGCACCAAGATACTAGCAGTCAAAAGTGTTTACCGATGTATAGCAGCATCGTCATAGTGAATTTGACGTGATTTTCCTGCTTCATCATTCTCATCAGCAAAAAGCTCCTTTGAACCATATCTTATGATGTCATCTAGCTCTTCCTAAAATAGAATCATAATCTTTTAAGTTTTTTCTTAAAATTTTAAACCCACTCAGCTACTTTTTTTTCACAATATGAACACATATTTCTACAACTATCTTGTTTTAACTGCCCAGCTAATATGCCTGCATAAAGAATCTTGCAAGCTGTACACCATAAACACAATATCCAGCATTTTCTAAAGAACTAACCACTTTAGCCAAGAAAAAGAAGAAGAAAAATCTGCTGATGAGTATGCAGTGCTCTCAGTATAAGTTCAGCATAGATCATATCTGTTTAGTTTTTGCCCCTAAATCATACTACGATATTAATAATAGTTAAATTGTGACATCTCTGATCAGAAACTCTAATCATAACTTTCATTTAATTTAGCCCACACAAGCAACATAAGTCTACTGCCACACGTACAACCAAAGGCCTTGACTAATGAAAAAAGATTATTACTTGGTTAATATTTTGTGCCTTCAGCCTCCCAACAACAAGGTGCTCTAAAACCATTTTCTTCTTAGTCATCTGCATCATCCGTTCCTCAATAGTTCCTCGGGTTATGAGCCTATAAATCATTACCTGCAACACCAAAACAACACTTCAATGTAAAACAAACAAACAAACAGCAACAGAAGTTATCTATGAAAACTTGAGAATAAATTTTAACCTTGTTGGTTTGCCCAAGTCGATGTGCCCTAGCCATTGCTTGAAGATCAGCATGAGGATTCCAATCACTGAAAAGCCAAGAATAATATGTCCAGTAAATTGAAACCAAAAAAGGAAAAAAGAAGCAGAAAATCATCACAAACCCACAGAAAAAATTGCAAATCTAGAACTTTTGAGTTTCAAAATCCCCAGCACTGGAAAAACAAAGTGATCTTTTAAAAACATAGCCATTAGAGACGTCAGTAAATTTAAATGAGCACAGTGATAGTGCCAACTTTTGACTTAGTCAAATTTTAAAAATTCATAAAACACCAGATCACAGTCACCTTATATTTTATTACCATCATACCACCCTTCAACCACATAACTACTACTCTACCGACATTTCCATAGCACCAGCTTTCTCATTATCACTTGAAAAGGGAATACTAAAGCAGAAAATGAAAACACTCAACCTATCATATATAATAACTGTATCAGCAGTTGCAAGATTTATTCCCAGTCCTCCAGCTCTAGTTGAGAGAAGAAAGCAAAATCTTGAAGAATTTTTGGCATTAAATCGATCTATGCGTATTTGTCTCTCAGCTCCACCAACCTTTCCATCTATCCGTTCATATGTCCATTTCTGACCACAGAAACAAAATAAATGATAAAATACTGGATCAAATTAGTGTATATCTGAACAACCTATCACTGCAGCAGCCAAATACAGATACAGGATGGATCATAATAAGAAGATGCTGATACCTTATGAGTGCAGTAATCTTCCAGTAGGTCCAGCATGTGCTGAAATTGTGAGTAAATGAGAACTCTATGTCCTTGTTCTTTAAGTCTCACCATCATTTTGTGCAACAGTTGCAATTTCCCAGAAGTTTCCACGAGCTGCCTGCCACATAATAAAACAAGAACAAGAAGCACAAAATAAATCAGGAAATAATATAAAGTACTTTGAATGAAATTGCATGTGTAAATGCACATGTGAATGAAATTGCAAAAACACCAAAGAACAAATACATAGAATAAAACTGAGTACTTGAAAGATTCATTGGTGTCTTCTATATCTGGTTCCACTCCTTCTAACATATAAGGATGACAACAGAGTTTGCGCAATTCCATAACCACATTGATAAGAGAAATCTGGTCAAGGAAGATCCAGGGAAAATAACATGTTAGGTTGAAATACACTAAAGTAGTTAAAGTATCTTTATTTCTCTACAATAATAAATTGCACCTGTGCACCGCCACGTCGAGTCAGTATTTGATAGTTACGCGTCAGAATGGCCTTGTAATATTCCTTCTGCTTACTACTTAGTTCAACACGTAGAATGAGTTCCTTCTTTGGAGGTAGCTCCTTCATGACATCCTTCTTCACCCCTATAAGAGCATCACAAATTTGCATCCACATTCTCATCAATACTACAATTTTAAAGAAAAGGGAATGAAAGCCATCTTTTGCTACAGAAACCATAGCTGCAACAGGCCACAAAAGAGAGAGAAAGAGAGAGAGCCCTTAAAATTGCATATTTAACAATTAAAAGGAAAAAAGAAAAGCTAATGGAGCAAATAAAATAGACAGGGAATACCTATTTCATGGAAATAACTTGTCACCCAACTTGTCATAATATTTCTACTACAAGCAAAGTTTTTCCTAAGATCCTGCATTCATTACTTTTACATTTGTGTTCCTTTTCTTGCAAAAGGAAGCAGGGTGAAACCATAAGTGATTCAGAATACGGGACAAAACAAATAAAAAAAGAAAAAAAGCGAGGGTGCTAGCAAAAATCAAATCGACTCTGTAAACTCAGCCCCTTCAAAGAAATGTGGAAAAATTTATCGCTTCAATTGCAGAGGAAAAACAAAAACCAAGTAACTTTAATGTGCTGACAAGTGACGAAACTACTAGGAGACATGTTTTTCAGATGGTTTCTGTGTTATGAATAACAATCTATATATTAGTTCATGATGGGAAAACTCCAAAAAGAACTGTTTGAGAAAGTAAGACCCCAAGAGAAATCAAATGCTTAAACAGAACTATGGAGGCATCCACAAATAGTCTGATAACACTTCATTTGGCACCTTCATGTCCAAAGAAAAGGCAGAAAAGGTCCACAGTCAACATAAAAGAAAAATAATAATAATCAATGCACCAAATATAAATCACATATATCAATAGCTCTGGAAATCCAATTAATCAAATGAAGTGCATGTCAGATGGAAAAGTTTGAGATTTTACTTCTAAGGAGATGGGGAGCCAACATTTTATGAAGTCTCGATATCTGCTCCTCTTGATTTATATCCTTAAACTCCTCTTGGAACTCTTCTAAACTCGCAAACTGCAAAGATTAAACCAATATGAAGAAAAGGCTCTTTCAACTTATCACCAGGCTCTTATAACCTATCATGATCTAACTAAAATCATATGCAAAGCTGCACATTGTACTAACCTTCCCAGCATCAAGGAAATGCATGAGCATGAAAAGTTCATCCAGATTGTTCTGAGCACGAGTCAAATGAGGGAATAAGTTAGTAAATTCAACGAACACATGTAAACAGTATTATTAAGTGGTAGAAAATCCCATATGGCAAAAGCAAGCAAAGAAAGCTAATTAGCTATTCATATAATGATGGGAGGGCACTGCATTTTACTTTCTATCCAGAGTTTGCAATCTAAATATTTGACTCTAAGCCAATACTGTGAAAATTAGCATGGCATGCATAAAGAACTTGAAATACTGAAGCAATAAGATGATTAAAAGCATCATATTATAGATATGTGCACATAAAAACTGAAGATAATGATAAAAATAAAGTGCAAACAAGAAGAAAGAAACTAAAACATGCATTCATAATGTGTTGCAAAAGTGCCAATTGATTAGACAGACTAAATCTGCTTATATGCAAGTGTTTAAATTCAGCAAGCTAACTTTACAACATGATAAAATCAGCAACAGATACTCCCTCAAATGCTCCAGTGGCAGAGCATCAAAACAAATGCATGTTAATCAAAAGAACGCTGAACAAGCCTCTCAATTATTGCCGTAATCAGTGGTTTCATACCCAGTGATTTTGCTTAAAAAAATACAAAACCAGTAGGAATCAAGAGAAGCATAAAGGCTTTTACATCATATAATAGGTTTACAAACATAGGCATACAATAAAGTATTTTTATTTTTCAATTTTGTTCTGATGTTGGTATTTATTATATGCAAGCACTATTCTCTGGCAAAAAGCAATAATCTTAAGTCCATGTGATTCAATTGCATCATTAGAAAACAAACCTGAAGAGGGGTTCCAGTCAAAAGCACACGATGGTTACTACAGTACTGCTTCATCGAGAGAAACAATTTTGAGTCCTTATTTTTTAGACGATGACCTTCATCAACAATCTACAAGTAGATGTCAGTGTTGAGTAGCCATAACATGCAGGGGACTAGCATTGTACTCGTTAGGTTGTAGAATGTTACCATGCACTCCCACTTTATTGGTTTCAGCGATGTTGTGTCTAAGTTAATCATCTCATAAGACGTTAGAAGCACATCAAATTTTATTCTATCTTGCTTTCTTTCAGTGACAACTTGACCAGATTTCTTTTTCTTGATCTTCTTGTGCTTCTTGGGGTAGTAAAATTCATATTCCCTAATGACAGCACGAGCTTGTGCAGAGCCAACATACATAACCTGTACAAGAGAAACTTCCACTCAGTGTTCCTTACCAATGAGTAAGATAACTAAAGAGTTCCATGTACATACAACATTCATTTGAGGCGCCCATGTTGCAAATTCACGTTCCCAGTTTCGCAATGTTGAAAGTGGAGCTACTACCAAATGATGAGAGATGCCTTCTTCAAAAAGAGATGCTAAAAATGCAATACTCTGTATAGTTTTGCCTGTAATCAAACAAAAATAGAAAAAACATGAATACATTGGGAAAAACAATGAAAAGCTATCAGTGCAAAAGCAAAAACACAAGCAAGACTCACCAAGGCCCATCTCATCAGCAAGTATTACATGTGTTTGTTTGGACCAAGAAAAACGTAAGAAGTTCAGCCCTTCTAGCTGATATGGATGCAATGAGCCTTCAATTACAAGAACAGGAGCACTTGGGAATTAACAATAATCAAACCAAGTAAATATAATATGAACAAGCATGCTAGGTTTTCAAGAAAGTAGAAAAACATCAGATGGAATGATGTACCTCCAGAAAGAAATTCAGGACTGTGTTCATACTGTTGAAATTCTTTTGATTTCTTCTTTGAATCAGTAGCATCTTGAAGGCTGCTCTTTTGCTTACTCGGTTTGTGAGACCTAGACTGAATTCTATTAAATCTTTCTATTTCAGGCTGGAATGTAGATACATCTGATTCAAATTCCCAATAACATTCATCATAAGGAAGTTCCTTGTACTTCACAAGATATTCCTTCTCACCCTCAACTCCCCTGAAGCACACAACAGTGTCACATTCGTGAATCTTGTGACAGAATCAAACAATTTAAGAACAAAAGTAAAATAAAGAGAAGAAAAAAAGGCTAAAATAGCATATCTAAACAGCAAAGCACACCGGTATTATCAAGAAATGCAGCCCATGATAAGAGGCAACTGCATATTATAAATGGAAAATTTTCACTCTGATGCTTTTATGCTCTTATCTACAATTAATGATTTTAAAGTTCAAGAAACGGGATGCATATAAGAAATACCCCTTGTAAAGACAAAAGAACATTAAAAAAAAATGCATAAAGCTATAGTAAAGAGGTTCCAAAATAGGATGATGGCAACAGGGAGAACAGATAGCCATGTAAGATGAGCATCCCTTCAAAATCCCAACTATTCTGCTGAACTACCCTACATCCAGGGAAAGATCCAAGGATTAAAAGCTCCATCCCAACCCCCCTTAAAATATAACAAAAGGTTGATATTCTTCAAGATGATATTTTTTATTTTATTCCTAAATGAACAGTTGTTTCTTTTTTCTTCTAAAAATATTTTTCTCAAAACACTTAACCCTTCATGTGTGAACAATTTTCTCCCTCTACCTCAAAAAATGAAAGCATCTGATCCACCAGTTTCATACCTGAAAAGAAAATTTGTCTTTCCCCCCAAAATAACTCAATCCTGGGTAGGTCCCTAACCACGTTTAATCTTAGATATGATATTGTTACTTGAACAGTAAGGATAATTCTTTCCAACAACAAAATTCTGGTAAAAAACATGCATGTTAGTTATTGTATTAGCAAACAACTAGTCTGTCTACATTTTCTCATATATAATTAGAGCATAGAAGGCACATACTTTTAATAGTGAACTCCACTCCATAGATTTCAAAATTCAACAAAAAACTTCATAGAGCATTTCCCCATTTCATCGTTTGTAATCAGCCATAAGGAAAAAAAATGCAGCATAAAATCAAAACTATCATATTTTGTGTGTGTGTTTGATGCATTAAAGTTTCAGATGAGTCAACCTGCAAGCAAGAATTCGATCAACAGTTGTCCATTCAGGTCGGATAGCAACAAAGTCATCCTCAGAGTTACTGTTCGACGCCATTTGACGATTGAAATTGTTTACTTTAGTCTTCAGACGAGGATTTGACTTGAAAGCTTTTAGAAACTCTTTCTCAGGTACCCTGTAGGGAGTTGTGACGAACAAGGAAGGAAACCAGAAAGGAAAAAAACCAGCTAACACATGAGCAAGCGATGCCTAATAGGCAGGAAAAAGACAACATTGAACAAAAAAACAAGAGAACATCATACAAAAGTCGAAATGGATTGTGCTACAGCAACACCACAATATAAGGCATGTTAGCATGGAGGGGAACTTGAAAAGATTATAAAAGGGTTTGCAAAACTAACATATCATTTTACAAGCAATTGTTCTACCTGATAAAATTGGAAACCATATAAACAAAATTACCAAGTGCAATGTAGATAAGATAAGCCTTTCCACTTCACAAGATACTGTTTTACAAAAATTTGCTTTGAGCCTAGCTTAGAGGCATCACTATCATCAGCTACGGTAGGGCGCATTTCAGTGTCCAATAACTTATCAATATCATTCAGAGGGCTAACCTGCAGACAAAAGAATGGTAATTGTAAGCTTTGAAAAGCATAATGTTTTGTGAATTAAACAAGAGTACCCATGAGTTCCAAGGAATAATACACATTCAGGGCATCTCCAATTGCTAGGAAAAGGAGCTTTTAGTGGTGGAAGCAGACACTTGGGATGGTAAGCATAAGTGCAAGTTTCACAATTCAGAAGATTCTCACTCTCTCCGCAAGCTTGACAGGAATCCTCCTTCTGAATAAGAGGCAAGAAAGCGGAACTATTAAAGAGACATAAAGTTTATGAAATTTGCAATGCTAAGAAAGACAATCATGAGAGGACAACCAAATCACAGCATCTATGTTCACTGTAAACATGTGTGGGAGCATGGACATGAGAGATGTTTCAAAAAAATCAGATATATATTCTGCCAAATGTTTAAAGCATTATTCTCCATCAGTTGTTTTGAAGCCTAAAGGCCTCAAGCAGCTAAACACTTAAGCCGTAATTTCTTCTCGCTCTTGTACATTGTATTACATTGCACTATGTTCCACAAATACATCATTATTTTTTAAATCAATTTTTAGAAATATGCATTTATATTCTCAGCCGTAGTAAACTACTTTCCAGTTCCATCATCATAATCATTAAAGTTGAAGAATTAACATGACAGCTGATGAAGGCTTGTTCAGTTAACCTACAAAATAAATCCAATGAAATCAAGAAAAAAGAACACCAAATACATGATTATAGAATGGAGTCCGGGAATCAATGAAGATCACCCACGAAAAGGCCCAAACAAGCTTACAATTTCATAAACCATCCCAAACCAGAAAAAAGAGCAAAAAGCTGGTGGAAGTACGAAACTACTCAAACACAAGAAGTTTTCAATTCTCAATTTTGACAGGCTGTGCCCCTCATCCACAAGAGAAAGGGCACTGGTAAAAGTAATGCAGTGAAAAAACATCTCTAATAGAGGATGTACCTTAAAATAGAACCATCTAACTCAGAGCAACTCAGCCATGACCATGATTTCATCAGGCCAAGCACTAGACCATATATATACAAATATATATATATATATATACAAATATATATATATATATACAAATATATATATATATATAAACACTAATGGAAAAATCCATGTGACTAACAACAGCCACAGGACAACAAAATTGTATAATTTTTTCTTAGTTGTTTCCACAGAACATAGTTACCTCCACTCAGAAATCCCTGACCAAAGCCATCCCTTTATTTCCTCAGTTAACTAGCCCATGCATCTAAGGCAGCCTTAAAAACATCATCAAAACATCCTTAAGAACAACAACTCAGCCACAATCCCGATCCTTTTACATGATAATATCGAATAAAATTTCTTTTCGTGGGAATTAAACTCCTTCCCAGAATTCAAAACTAAATATAAAAAATAAAATGCACAGAATTCACCTTAAAACCATTAAAAAAAAATCCTTCAAAACACATCAAAATGTTTGAACCTCAACTATCTTAACTTCCAGATGAAACTGTAAAACATCAAACTCGGTAATTAGCCTCGAAAAGAAAAGGGAAAAAAACAATTATCATTCAGCATTAAAGACAGTACACACTAACCTACGAAAGAAGTAAGAAGAAAAGAAACAAACCGCATCATCCCTGACAAATCTTTCAATTTTCTCCTGGGGTTTTTTAGCTTTCCCAGAAACAAAATCAGCATCATCATCTGATTCATCCAGGTTATAAATTGGCCTCCTTTCTGATCTAACACGTAGCCTCTCCACTAAGCTACTCATTTCCTGCAACCAAAACAGAAAAAACAAAGACATGGCATTATTAAAACCACAAACTCAAAAATCATAAACAAAACAAGGAAACCAAGAGCGCAAGAAACCAACATGACACGTGCACCAATTCATGCAAGAACAAAATCACGAACCACAAGAACAAAAAACCACTTGATAGAGAATTATCAACATTAATCACCATTTCAATAATTAATGAGTTTCTGGGTCAGTAGTTATTGAAGTAAAGTGTGTATCTTTATGCGTGAGGTCTTTAAAAGCAAAGATGGCAAATGGGTTTTAACTCTTTTCAAGGAATTTTTGCCAAATAGAAGTTTAGAGTGAGAGAGAGAGAGAGTTACCGGAGGATCTGGAGCACCAACGTAGTAAAAATCTCTGCCTAGACCCAAAGAAACACCAAAATCGGAGTTTGGGCTAGACAGACAAAACTAAAAAGACGGAGGTTTATAAGCGTCAATTATGTTGTCACCTAAGACAACATTTTTCCTTGATGTTTTTTAAACATGAAGTACTGTTTTGTATAATAACCAAGGAGTTGCATTTAAGCCCCAAAAAAAGAAAAGATTAGTGTTATTGTTTCGCAGCAAAATAAACAAGGTTGAAAGGTATACATTACATCAACTTAACATGTATGAATTCATCCTATTACATTGTTCTGTTTTAAAAGGGGTAGCCATGGCTATATAATTGGGAAGCCCTTTATTTTTATATTCTAGAAATGAAAATCATAATAATTGAACTCTAACCTTACCTTATAAAAATAAAATACTATATACATAATGTAAACTTAACAATAAACAATTGTTTTTTTTTATTTATAGCAATAATACATGATTTGTTTTACATTTTTTTATTGAATTAATGAGAATTGTTGACCTTTAATGTATTTTGAAAGATTAGTATTTATTTAATTCCAGTGTCTAGCGAGAGTTAAAAATCATCAACTTTACAGCTATAACCAACAATCATGTTTATTTATTTGTACATAGAAGGAGTATGATGAACTTTAATCTGTTCTCTTTAATTTATATTGTAGTTAGAACTAATCTATTTTATATGTATGTGTTCATAAAATTTTGTATAATAATCAATGAGTTGCATTTAAGCTCACAAAGGAAAGATTATTGTTTGCTATTTATCAAATTATCTTGATGTGTCTAGGGAGGGAGGGTTGGAATCGATAGCTTAAGAGATATGTGTAGAGTAGTGTTGTTTTTTAAGTAGCATATTGATGAAATCATTAAGAGCACATAAAAGTCATCAATGTGAATATGGAGATTTAATAACTTGGAAAGTGATTTTTTTATTTTATTAGGTAAGAGTGAAATTGTGTTTCTAATTTTTTTTAACACAACTATACTTTGTTTCTCTATCTTCTTCAACATTATGTCAGAGTCTTGTCATTCAAAAATAATTTCAATTATAAATGAAGCTACATCTATCATATATCAAAGACAAAACCGTGATTTTTTTCAAAGGTTGCTAAGTATAACAGGTTATTGTCAACCCTATCATATAGAAAAAACTATAAAGATAGTGGTTTATAAGCGTTAATAATGTTATGTCACCTAAGATGTTTTTCTTTAGGGTTTTTTTTTTTTTTACATTAAATCTTGTTTATACAATGAGATATTAGTGTTTATTAATTATAGGATTGCCCTTAGGTGTATGAGAGTGGAATTAAAGGGGTGAGATGGTCTTTATGGAGTTGTATAAGTTTTTTTTTTTAATTTGGATAGTGTTCGGAACTAGGATATTAGTGAGATTAATGGAAAAAGATAAGGTTCGTTAATGTTGATTTGATTTGATGATTTAATTAATTGAAAAATTATTTTTTATGATGAGAGTGAAATTATGTTTCCATGTTTGGTAATAAAATGATAGGAGTTTTTTGTCGGTATCAATATCTAATTTGGCAAGGAATTAAGTGAGTTAACGGTAAGGAAGTTACTCGTTATTTCATTTTAAATATCAAGTATTAACCTAATCACAAGGTTTACAAGGTTTGAAATAAGTGTAAAGCTATAGCAAAATGATCAAGCGATAATATGAGAAACATACAAGGACAAAAATGAAAATAAAGCCAAAAAGACAACTCGTTATGTATATTAATCAAAGAGTTACAGAAAATATTTGTGTTTGTTATTTATTGAATTATCTTTATATATGTAAGGAGGGAAGAGGTATTTATGAAGTGCTATCTTTTTTTGAAATAGCATATCAATGAAATCATTAAAAGCATGTAAAATTTATTAATATGAATTTAGAGATTTAATAACTTGGAAAGCAGTTTTTTTTTTATTTTATTAGGTAAAAGTGAAATTGTGTTTTTATGTCTTCTTTTATAGCACAACTATACTATATATTTTTTTACCTCGTTTAAACATTATAAAGCTACATTTATAACCATCTAGGTGGTGGCCCAGTGGTAAGAGTTTGGGATTAAGGGGTTTGCTCCCTCTTAGGTCTCGAGGTTCGAACCCCGTGGTTGCTCATATGATGGCCACTGGAGGCTTACATGGTCGTTAACTTCGGGACCCGTGGGATTAGTCGAGGTGCGCGCAAGCTGGCCGGACACCCACGATAATCTAAAAAAAAAAAAAAAAAGCTACATTTATCTTAGATCAAAGACAAAACCCAAATATTTTTTAAGGTTATTAAGTATCATGAGTTATTGTCAACCCTACTATATAAAGAAAACCTCTTTGTTAAAAAAAAAAAAAGTTCTAACCGAGGAGAAGTTAAACTTGGTAAAACTAGATTTAATATTTAGGATCTAGATCTACCTAATTAATCTGTTCCAAGATTAAAAACTCGAGGAAAAAAAGATGGATTGTTATCATTAATATGTTTGTTTAGGCTATAACTATCAAGAATAGGTATGAATTGAACCAGTTCACTTTGTTTTATTTTTTCAGAATCAAAACTGAAATCGAACCAAATTGAATGGTTTTTTTTATTTTTAAATTGTTTTTTATTTTTTTCTTGGTTTAGTTTATTTGGTTAATTTTTTAAGTTTTTTTAGTTGAATTTTTTTTAAATATCCCTAATGCAATGGCTCTAGCCTTCAAATTTAAGATGTGAACATTTGGTGACACAACTTCTTAGTTATACAATTTTTGGATTTTTTTTTAAGATGACTCATTTTTCATGTCTTAATATTAATTAATGTTTTTATATAAAAAAATTCCTAATTTATCTATTGCAAGAATATGTAAATTTTTTCATTGAAATATGGATCAACTAGCTTGAAATGAATTAATTATCAATGGAAGTTACGTATGTTATAATTTTCTTTTTAAAATAATTGTTAGTCCATTCTTAAGATTATATGGATTAAATTATATATCACCAACCAAATCATTTTTCACTAGTGTCAATTTTTTCTCATGCATGAATTGAATTGGATGAAGACAATTAAGCCTTTGGGTAAGTAAGCTTTGCATCTCTCATTTTTCAAGTCCGACACCAAAAAATATGAGAACTCATAACAAAGCCCTTTCTCAATTTTTCCTTTTTTGGAACAAGTAATTGGGCCAGATAAGAAACATCTCAGCTTCCTCAACATCCCAGTCCAGTGATAAACAAGTGGCTAGCCGATGCCTTAATGGAGTTACAGCATAAGGAGAGAGTGGCCAAATCCTCTAACAGAAGGTTTGATTCCACCAGCAAATATAGGCCATTTGGTAGAAAAGAAGGTCATTAGGTTTGATTCCCCTTAGGCATAGAAGCCATTTGGAAGAAGAGGAGGCCAGATTCTCTAACGTTAGGTTTGATTCCCCAGACACATGCAAGCCATTTGGAAGAAGAGGAAGCCAGATTCTTTAACGTTAGGTCTAATTCCCCTGACAGATACAGGCCATTTGGAAGAAGAGGAGGCCAAATTCTCTAACATAAGGTTGATTTCCCAGACAAAAGTAGCAACCTATTTTTGACGTTATTGGTGCATGAGCCATGCTTTTCTGACGAACAAGCTCCTTTAACCGCATTACTTGAAACAAACGTAACAAAATCTCATGAAAAAAGGTGGTACTTCTGGCACCATCTCATGAACTTGGCAGCCCATTTGTATGGGACAATGAGAACTTGCCAACGGCAGGGCAGGGCGGAGCGGTTAAAGCATCTCGTCTTGAATACAATGAAAACTGTGCAGTCTTTGGCATCTTAACAGCACAGCAAACCAGAGATTATTGCAAGATTACAATTTACAGGCAGGTTTATGGGATTTGAATGGATGAAGATTACCATTAAGGCATCAACGTCACATTAGCAGTAATTTAATTAGTTAACAGAAAACTGAGATTTTAATGAACGAAACTCTTGGAATTTTGTATCTCCATTCGTCAAACTTGTAGCCCATTGATTCATACCACAATTTGTGCTCAAAGGAGGCCTAACTTGTTGTGGGCCTTCTATTTTTCTTCATCGTCTGGGTTACAGCATGCCCCCCGTTTTGAGAAGCAGCAAGATGGATATATATATTTTTTGTCCCAAACTGTTGGATTTGGATTAAGTTGAGCTGCTGATGATGAGCAAGCACAAGTCCAATTACAAAACCCACTTGAAAGTGGGTTAAAATTGCACAATTTTATAAGTGTTAGTTTCTTGAATTGAGAACCTAACTATAACACAAGACCGGGTTTATCCGGCTAAAACCCAGGTCATAAAACAAGTAGATTGACTCGTAAGTTATCTAGCCAATCTAAACTATAATATTTTTTTAAAAAAAAAAACTGGAAATAAACATTGTTTTAATTATTTTTTAATAAAAAATCAAAAACAAAAAACATAATAAAAAAAACCTATTCAAAGTAAAAATTAGGATCGACAAATTATCGAATCAATCCGCAGACAAAAGAGTAGAGAACATAGAATATATCCATATACTCTCGAAACTCTGCATGTTTTTTCTCAACAATTCAACTGTTCATGGTTCTCGAGAGGTGCAGCATGTGCCTTTTCCTTGTGATTACACAATGATCCTGGTACACGTAAGATAACAAATGACTTTGGATCAGCAGTGCACTCCTAAATCGCATTATTGATAGGAGAACAAGTAGGTTTTCTACTTTGTTTACAATAACATTTTGCTTTGCAAGGCTTCCACCCTTGCATGCACTCCAGGAAGTGATCCCTTCGTTTTAATATCCTACAAAATTGAAATAGCTTTGATCCTGGACGGGAAAGAATCTGATCCCTAGAAATTTGGCTCCGTTGATAATGGTGGCTTTTGCAGGTTTCCTCAACTTTTAATCTCTGTGCTTCAAATTTCATTCCATAGCTTCTCATGTATTCTGGCACAAAGAAAACCCTCGTTATGCAGAGAATTAATTCTTTGGTTAAAAAAAAAGAAGTAAACATGTTAGTACCTTAGGCGGGTGATGACCAGTTCACTCTAACTAGCCAACCAATGAGCAAAATCAACGAGGAAAACTATGAAAAGCTAAGAACAGTGGAGTTCTCTCGTCTAAGTTAATCATCTCAAGTCCTTGAACCACGAGCTTATCAAACATGTCCACTACTTTTTACTTCACAAATATGCATTAAATACAATAATTATCATGAGGGCATTTATATTTTTGTATGAACTTAAAAGTTATTCATGGCTTTAATATACAGTGAAATGTTAATTTCATTCATCTACTAAAAACATAAGCCACTCCTGCTGAATGGTAGTCTTATGAAAGTAGTAGTCTCCCTTCATCAGAAAAGCAAGTTATCCTGTTCATGACGCGCATTCAACTTGCCTCGATCACGCAATTAAATTTCATAAGGTGAGTCAGATATAGTGCATACCTCTTCTAAACTTGCATGTTCCAGAAAGGCTCATCCTGCTTCCTCTTGTCCCACCACACTAGCTCTTCAAACCATGCTGCTGGAAAGATGAATAAACTCCGTTGACTTCAAAGATGCCCGTAAATGTCCGTGTGGAAGAGCACGCCTATTCTTCTAGGAAGTTAAACAGGCATGTTTCATATAGTCTAAGAGGCATTCAAGGCACATCATACAGAGTGGAGTTCAACCTGGTTGTATTGTAAAATCCAGGAGTTCAGTGAACCGAATAGAGGAACAATATATTGCATACCAAGGCACCTCTGCAGCCTTTTTCACGACAAGGGTGAAATAATTTCGAAGAGGAAGAAGAAGGGAGGGAGGGAGCACTCAAATCTATTAATTTCCAGGTCCTACGATCATTATATTTGTTGACAATCCTTTCATCCTTGTACAAAGACACGGGCAAAGACAATATCAAAGGCAAAAAAACACTGGATACTCCAGGGTAAGATAGGATGGAATTAGGATGGAATCAAGGGAAATTGCATTCGTTAAAGACAAAATATCAATTCAATGCTGAAGGCTTTCACGGTGATCTTAATTTCAAGGAAAAACTAGAATTAGAGGGTCTAATTATTGGAAAATATTAAATAAAAGGAGGGAGAGACAGAGATACACAAAGTTATCTAAGTTGATTGAGTAATTGTGTCTCCTTCAAGGTAGCAAACACAGCAAATAGCTAAACATCCAGACCAATGCACAAAAGATCAAAACAAAAAGAACTTCAGCAGAACAATTTGTGAGAAACTAAATGATTATTGAACACTAACTGAAGCGATTTACAAAAATCCAAAGCTACAAACAGTCAAGTTTCGATTACAAGGAGGCAATTGAAAGAAATCAACACCATAACAACAATCTTTTTTTGCCAAAGTTTACAAAGAGGATAGAAAGTCTCACACTCCAGCAGTCTACAAACATTGATCAACCTTTTATCCCATTTGTTTTTTTTTTTTTTTCAATTAGCATTCTGTCCATTCTGGAAACCAAGACCATACAAAACATATAAACTAAATTGATACATATCTGGGTTGGAGTGCATAAATCTCAAGCAGTGATTAAATCGCACAAGAACAAAGAGTGATGAGAAACTTCCCAAGGAAATCAAATGAAAGCATGTGTCTTTGCTCGGCACTATGCAATTCATAGCACCAAAAAAAATTGGCTAAACAGATATGATTCCACAAAACTAAACAGATAGTATACAGCACCTAATGCGTAACACATGATGGACAAATTCTCTCTTCATTAAACAGAAAAGATATGAGGAAAAAAAATAGATCTTCTATTGTATTTAAAGATGTATCAAGTATACAAAGCAGAGTTTTCCACTGTAATTGCTCTTCTGGGAAAATGGCTGGAAGGAATACAATGGGTCAATGATTAGCATGTCAAGCCCCTCGCGTCGAAAAAAAATAATTCGGGCAAAAAAACAAGCCTGCTGTTCCGACGTGAGCAGAAAATTTTAAAAACTGATGGCGAATTGACGAGCTTGTACCAAAATTAATCATTGATAATATCACCTGTTCATAGGTTCTAACTGAACTTCCATTCGTCCAGAATGCTGTGCATCTTTTTGTGCTGAAGCCCTGGCTGGACTCAGGAGGTCAATAGAATCCTCTTCTTCGAGGTTACCCAACACCCAATTACTTCTTCCAAGTATTCTGCCACTCCTTCGCTGTTTTTCTTGATATTCCAGATAAGTGACAATCATTGTACCAATCGCGAACCAAAGAATTAATGCCCAGAGATATCCATGAACATTTTCATCTCCATATCTATCTCCCAAATGCTTCAGGCCACTGAAAAGTGCCGCAATTCCTACAATGATGGCAGATCTGCCAACAATGAAGTGAAGATACTCCCAGAGACGCCTTTTTGAGGAAACCTCCTCTCCATTAGCAGGTTTTTTAGGCCTCATGGAGGCATTAACTGGCTGTACACAGGCCAGAAATATAGCAGCAAGCCCAAATTTAACATGAGCTGAACTGACATAGAGGCCCCGAAGCTCAGCTACTGCAAATAGAAGGCCAAGTAGGAGAATGGCTAAACCTGAATACTGCAAGTAAACATGTGTCTGGTACCAGCTATCCCCCTTCACATGCTTCAAGTATCTAGCGGCCATAATTCCACCAGGAAGCAAAATACCCCAAGCAAGGAACATCATGAACCCATGTACAGCTAACACCGGCCGTAAATCTTGCTCTGCTTCTGCAGAACCACGCATAAGCAACACCTGTATAGGCCTATGGCTAGTTTCAAAATGCATATTCTTCTCATTTAGGTGTTCATCTGACCATTTAGTACCCAGTGCCCATATGACCTTGAGAGGAGTTGTAGGATCGATGATATTTTTACACTCTACCCGATCATTGTGACTACAAGGTTTCAATGGTCGTGTAAACTCAAAGGTAATGATCCCATTTTCTGATTTGCACCTTATATCCGTCAAATTCTCATTTGTTGGATGCACACTTGAGGCATCCCTTCCATCAATCCAAAATGAATTTACATGCCCTTTACCGATATCGTCAATCCAACCCACATAAGCATAGCTATTAACCATTTCAGTACCAAATCCTATCGCAATATAACCACTCTTTTTCTCACCGCGGGCAGCAATAGATATAGAGTCTTTTGACAACGTCCAAAAGAATGTGACTTGCTGATCATCCAAAAGGACACTGTTGTTATACATATCAGATAAACCCCCATCAACCACCTGAACTCTCCAACCCATCTTCTTCTGAAACAGAGAATGATAGTACACCTGATCTGGAGTATTCCTATCTGGTTCCCAGATCAATTCCATTGGACTAGCCAGAACACCTTCAGCTTCAGACCCTCCCGCATATATCGTCTCAGTCTTGTTCCTCAGTGTTGCATTACCACCAATCAAATCTGAAGTAATGTACAATGCAACATCATGTCCAGCTTGCACCGAAAACTTCACAGGCACCCCTCTTTCAACTTTCAAAACAGGAGCCTCCTTCTTATTAATGTACAAAACTTTTGAAGGATTAGGTGGATTGGGGTAATGAACTGCAGGACCAGTAGTAACAACAAGAGGATTGTTTGCATCGGCAATAATCAAATCCTGATCCTCCTTGTCTGCAGCATCCAAGGGCCCTAAACACTCATTCACCTGATCAGATACATTGAGCACCAAATGCCCATAAGTCACTGACATTCGCCCTCCATGATTCTGCGGCAAATAGTAAGGCCGAATAGTATCAGGAGGCCTCATCAACCCCAAAGCCCAAATCACTGTCATGTTCTCTGTATAATTCACCGGCAAATCATACTTGGTATCAACCGAAACCAATGGCCTCCTGTACCTGATAAACGACACCCCATCCCTTCTATGCCCATAACTCAACTTCGTATTGTTCACCAATCCAACAGGGTCCGATCCTTCATATATCGTATCAGGGCAAACCCCATGAGCTGAACCATCCTTATCTATAGTACACTCGCTATACCTAGTGATATAAAAATCATCAACAAAAGGCATTCCTTCCTCCGTAAACCCTGCCACCGCCACATCACCACCGATCATAACCTCCGAATTAGCATTCGGATTCGCCCAACCAAACGCCATATAATTTTGAATAGAAATTGCTGCCTCTAATCCTATATCAATAAAATCCTCGTCTAAACTCCACCTAATCCTATAATCATTAGACAAAACCTTACAATTATCAAACATCGTCGGAACTCTAAAAGGCCCAGATTTGCCTTCCTCACCACCACTATCATTACCAGACGGTGCCGGGGCCAAATCAGATCCATTCGAGAGAATTACATGCCCAAAATCGGATTCCGTCAACAAGTCCCATATGGATAGGACTTGGATCCGATCCCAAGTAGCATTTCGACTCAATTTCACACTAAAGCTTGCATTTTTATAAGTCTCATTGAGTTTATAATCAGAAATTATAAACCCATTTGTGAGATTATCAAAGTCGGGCGCGTTGGATCCCCAAAAGTGAACATCGGATCCTGATAGCATATCAAACTGAGAAACCGTAAAAGAGCAGTCATCGGTTATGGTTAGAAACCCACGTACTTGGTGTTGAACCATGGAGAATTCAGACTTGAACCCCACAAATGGGCTGGTCTTCGGGCAAGATTGACCCGGATCCGCATTTGAAACGAAGAAGAGGAAGTTATTGAAGAGAAAAAACCCAAACCCTAAAATTATTAGAAGACTGTAATTCATGAGGGGAAATCAAAATCGAAGATCCAATCTGGATCCAAATGGGAGTATTTGGGTTCGGATCAGAGAGAGAAGTGGTTAACTGAGCTAAGACGAGTTTGGGGATGAAAAAGCGAGTTAACTCAGTGAGAGTAGTGAGTTCTTGATGATTCTTTAAAGATCTTCTGTTCTGTTTTTTTTACAGTTCGGAAGGAACTATGAGGAAGAAAAAACAAAAGGAAATGTGTCAGAGAAGGGGTATTTTCGTCTTTAAATAAGTTTGTGATTGGTTGGAAGATGGACTTGCTTTTTTGGCTTGTGTATCCTGGTAAAAACCATTAACGGATCCCGGTATCTATCAGCTCTCTGTCCTGTTCTGTTTATTTTTGTATTTAAAATTTTAAATATTTTTATTTTTTACTTTAAAATAATATTTTTAATAATTTTAGATTATTTTAATACGCTGATATCAAAAATAATTTTTAAAAAGTAAAATATTATTATTTTAATATATTTTCAAGAAAAAAACATTTTAAAAAACAACCGCAATTACACTTTCAAACACTCACTTTCAAGTTAAATGTTGTTGTTTGGAATAAAAAATAAAAAAATAAAAATAAAATTTAATTATTTTTAAAAAAGTAATATCTTCATGATAGTTTTAAAGTTTGAGTTTTGTCATAATTGATGATGGATAAAACCAAGTTTAATTTAAATTTTAAATTAATAAATTATTAGATTAACTTATCCAATCAAATCGAGTTTAATAACTTCAACAAAAATAATTTTATTTTTCTGATAATATTTAGAATGATAATATTTTTTTTATAATTTTTGGGTACTATAGTTAGTAATTTTGATGGGATTTAAACATTATCAATAGTTATATAGTTATACGAAGAAAAATAAATAATTTATGTTGAACTTATAAAATTTGTGAGAAATTATTTACTAAGATTTAGATTCGTCTTGTGCTTCTATTCAAATAACAAGTGTTCAATTTAATTAAGTTAATAATTTTTATATTATTACGTCAGGTTTGAATTTAATTATAATTTTTGAAAACTTTTCGTAAATATATCAAAAGAAATATTTTCAAGATACTATAACCGTATAGATAAATTAAACAGGAATTGACGTGGCAACATAAATTGACTTTATGTTGGCATATCACTTATGGCACAACAAACCGAAAATATTCGCCTTGGGATATGCTTTCATCATCTGCAATGTAGAAAAAAATTTGAGGTTAACCATGTTCTATGATTAAATTATGGGTTTGGTAACATTTTAAAAATAATTTTTAATTAAAAATATATTAAAATGATGTTGTTTTATTTTTTATTTTTTTTATTAATTTATAAAATTATTGAAAAACATCTAAATATTAATTTGATATTTTCTCAAGTGAAAACAATTTAAAAACAGAAGGTATCATAAAAGTTTCTGTTTAAAAGTGTGGTAGCTGTTGAATTTTCTCTCAATCATAAGATAAAAGCGTTTGGTTATATAATAAAATTTGTGTTTAGAAATGTAAACCCCACCAATAACTAAGGTATAAATTCATTCATGTTGAAGCATCTTGGACATGCTTTTTCTGAGTTCTAATCTTAATTGTTTTTATCACTTTCCTACACACAAAAGAGAGTTATATTCATTGTAAATCATTGCCCAAAATACCTTATTCTCTTTATATATGTTTTCTTTATTAAAAGCTAACTATGCTTTTTTCTTCAAACTCTAGTGATAATGTGAAAACAAACTAATCATTTTGAACCGAAAGTATTTTATAAATCTTGATAAGTGGAGTGGATTAGGTTATTTAGCATATATATGAGTTTTGTTTATTAATTTATGATGTTTTCTTCTTGTTTTGATTACTGAAACCATCATCTTCTTTTCCTATATCTTTAAAATCATAAATTAGGTTATTTGGCATATGAGGTTTGTTTATTTATGATGATTTCTTTTTGTTTTGATTACTGAAATCATTTTTTTCTCCTATATCTTCAAAATCGTCATCTTCTTCTCTTGTCTTTTCAAATTAAATACAAACATATATATATATATATATATATATATATATTGGTTTCTCTAACATTTGCACTTAAAAGATTTTGTGTTTTATCTTAAAATTATAAGGTGTGTTTGTGGTAGAAATGAAAGCAACTCCAATTAGTTCTTTGTGGTAAAAGAAAATGAAGAACATCTCGAAAATTGCATTTTTAAATTAGAGAAGGTGTTGATTAACTGGTAATCTATTTTTTTTAAAAAAAAACCCTTTATCTCATAGTAAAAACTTATGAGTTATTCTTTTATATATGAGTAAGAATTAGTGTTGAATTATTTTTTTGGATCTGAGCAGTCATGGAGTTGATGTCTAGCACAATACTGTTGTATAATTAGGTTGTATGGCTTATTAATTAATATTGGTGTTTGGAATATCAATTTTGTTAAATGTATACTAGTTCCCATTAATTATTTAGGGTTTAGGGGTTTAATTAGTTCAACTTTAACTTGAGTTAACATATATTGGCATATCAAATTGTGTTTTTATGTATGCAATTTTTTATAGACAAGCATCACCAATAAAGGCTCTAACTTTTATTTCTATATTCTGAGCTATTTTCATTGATTTTTTATTTTTCTTTTCCTAACTAGCTAATTAGTATACAATCTTTAGGCTCTAATTATTAACCCCAACACATTTATATAAATAAGAACAAAAATGTGTACACTACGTTGGTCATTCCTACAATATATAATATTGTCAACATACACTCCAATTATTAACTCCAACACATTTATTTATGTTTTTGCTACATTTTAGTATATGTATTTTTGGACAAAAGAGATATATCATTGGGTTTTCTGTGATAATTCTTATTAAGTGAGAGCTAAATTTTGTTTAAATATAATAGTTGAATATAAGACTAATATTTGTGCCTGTGTATGTTGAACAAGGCTAGTAAACGAAGTAATAGAAAGTTTTCATAGTCAATATCAAGCATCATGGACAAAAGAAATGTTACATATTTTTTGTAGCATGTATCATAGCAGTTGATAATTGTATAAGACTAAACATACACTTAGATAAAAATGGATGGAAATATGTGATGAATACATTAAGAGAAAAAACAATTTAAAAAGCAAGTTAGTATTAAAGAATTGAAATATGTCATTCTTTCACCGAATCATAATTGAAAAACAAATAGGATGATATAAGAAAAGATTTGAGGATTTGGAAAAAAAATTAGTTGCTAAAATTGATGTTGGATGTAATAATGAAATTGAAACTATTAATACAATTACCGAGTGGTGGACCTTAAAACTTTAGGTTAGTTTAGGAACTTTATATTCTTGACTTTTTTTTTATTAACGTGAGTGTTCGGGTCAGCTTGCGTGCATATCGACTAATCCCGCGGACCCTGAAGTTAACGACCATGTAAACCTTTAGTGGCCTTGAGGTTTGTAGAACTCGAACTGATAACCTCTGGGAAACAAACTCAAGACCTCACCAGTTAAGCCACACCCCTCGGGATTTATAGAAAATTGATTTTAATTGTTATATTCTTAACTTTTAATTGTTTCTTTTAGTGGTTGGGAAATTGATTTTGTGTTATTAATTATATTGATTTTCTTTTATGTAAGAAATTGGAAAAGTCAAAAAGTTCGAGTATGTTAGCATTGAATCATCTTTTTGTAGTAAATTTGACAGATTGTTCAGCAACATTATGGTTATTAGAAAATTTTTGCAAAGCATATTTGTCTATGCTTATAAAATGCAAGTTCAAATTGTAGAGACATCAATGTTACTATATATTTACATTTGAAGAAAGTCCTATAAATATCACACATTTACTATTTTAATCGATGTTGTGTCACGTTAAAAAAGCCATGAATATTATAGGCCATCATGAATGGATTATATTTATAATGCGATTGCAGCTAATTTAACGAGATAATAAAATTAGAACCTTAATAATAAATAATGTAGTTTTGATATATTTTTTATATATTAATAATCGCATGTTTTTTATTTAATTATTTCATGTTTTTCAAGTTTTTTCAGTATCAACAACATCCTTAAAATCAGTTTTAATCAATTATTTTTAAACTTTTTTTTTAATTTGACATCAACCTTAAGAATAATTTTAAAAAATACATATAAAATCATAATAACAATAATTAAAATATTTTTTTATTAAACCATCACATTATCAAATAATACACTCTAAGTCGGCAGTCAATTTCCGTTGAGATTAGATGAATATTTAAACGTGCTAATGGAAAGACGTGGAGTTCCATTTAGGCATGTTCTTGCACGAGTAGCCACCCACTAGGAATAAGTGGAATTTTACAAAATTTGGATGTCACTATCATGTCACAGCAAGTCTTTGTCTTCAGAAAAAAGCTGCACTAAGTCGCGTCGTCAACCTTGGCGGCATCATAGCCTTGTAGCTAAAATTCTCCATGGCATGACAGCATTGAAGATGGTCAAAAATGGAAACTAAAATTTTTCTCACATTTTAATCATTGAGCAGAGTGATGTCATCCCTTTGTTTTATTGTCCTAAATTGCAATGATTCTTTGCTTCTGGATGGGAAAAAAAATCTGCCCCTTGAAAATTGGCCACATTGATGATGATGGCCTTTTTAATTTTTTATTTATTTTTGTATTTTTTATATATTCCAGTACCAAGAGAATTCTCCTTTGATAAACTCATATTAATTGTTTTTTTTATGCAGAGAATTAGTGCTTATGTTTTACCAAAAAGGTAAGGAAGAAGTTTGGTCTTCATCTCAGGGCTGCAATGAAGATTGTAAAGGGGCGAGCAACAATTGTGCTGAAGGGTCTTAAAACCGCTACTTATTGCATTCCAAGCAAAATCCATTTTCAAATTGAGACTCACGTTCTAACATCCAGCATGAAAGACCATTAGTGATGCACCAGCCAAATACTGGGATCAATCCTCACCATTCAGAACCAGTTCATGCTGGAAACTGATCGCCTTTATATGCGTTGTATGCTTCGTTCTCTCATTTTTTTAACTGCAACTAACCCTGCCACAGAAACCCAAATTCTAACTCCCCTCTCCCTGCCTTGCCGGCCACATTAATGTTAAGCTTGGATGGTAAAGTCCAGGTGAACCTGTGGCAAGGTTGTATGTTAGATTCATGACGGTTTCAATTCCCGTTTTCTTTCTTGCTGTATTTTTGGAAGTAGAGGGTTCAATTTAACCAAAAGTAAAGTTATGGGACTGATTTGACCAAATGTTTGAGGTACTTGGATTCTTCAATGCTCTTCCGATTTCCGAACAATCTGTGGCAAAAAAAAATAGGCTTCTTTTCGGAGATCCGGACTTCGTTAGGCATGTTTCTGAGCGTGTCCCGGTTTAGCTTGTTCACTGCCTACAAGACATTTTCCATTCAACAACCCGGACAACTGGAGTTTACTTGGTTTTGATTGGCAGAAGACACTTGTAAACCCATGTAAATATAGCAACATCATCCAATTAACTTCCAGAAAATGCAACCAGAAACAATAATAATCACTCAAACAAAGAATAGACTAGACTGGAACACAGAAGACACAAAAAAGTTGTCAACAAGATGATCAAGCAGAAAGGGAGGAAGAGTTTTTTCATTCATCTAACTGAAATCATAAGCTACTCTTGCTTCATGTTGGTCTTACAAAAGAAATCATCTTCCTTCATCGGAAAAATAAGACTTGACAGGCTCGTCAATTGCTTCCTGGCCATGACATGCATTATACTTTGCTCAATCAACTAATTAAAATTTACAAGGCGAGTCTGATACGGGACATACCTCTTCTAAATTTGTATCTCGGAAAGGCTCAATCTGCTTCCACTCGTCCCACAACTCAAAACTCTTCAAACCATGCTGCTAAAATTGAGTTGTTAAAGATGCCCACGCCCATGATCATTTTCTGTGAATAAGCACGCCCATTGTACTAGCAAGTGACAACAGGCACGGTATATTAAGCTCACAGGATTTCAGCTTGATTAGTGTTTGGTATTGTGGTAATTTTTGTGTTAATAATTTGAAAAAAAATTATTTTATAAAATATATTTTTAGTTGAGGTTGGTTTGATATTTATATATGTTTGGTTAAAACTATAATAGAAATTGAGATTAAAATTGAACAAAAAATAGTTTAATATGTTTAATTAAGAATGCTTTTCAAATTGAGATTATAAAATAATTAATATATATATATATATATATATATTATTGATGGTTTTTAATTTAAATATTGTAAATTTAACTACTACTATTACATCATGAAATAAATAATATTTATATAAAATATTTTTTTATTATTCCGTTAAACTATCTACAATTCCATCACGTATGAAATTCATCCGACAAGGACTACAGTTTCATTGGTTTCTTAAGCGCGCAACAACATCAGGTAAAATATCATCAGGAACAAAATTAGAATTGCGATCAAATTCTGCAAATGTTACGTCATTAAATGATCTCCTTCTAATTTTTCGAATAAAACATAATTAAAAATAAAAATAAAAATTGAATATTTTTTTTTAACTGGGTCGAACCCGATTCAATGCATTTAGCTTTGGACCGGATCCAGTCCGGCCGAAATAGTGGAGACACCCTCACTGTTCACGTGAATAGTGGAGAGTGAAACTCTCCACTGTCTAGACGCGGGACGGAAAGCACCTCTCAGCTACTTTCAGCAAACCTATGGTTCGAACACATTTTATATGGGTCCCACACCAACAATAAAATAAGTTTTAGCATTACCAAACATGTTATTTATGCAGTTTACTTTAAAAGCTAAAGCTACCACATAAACAAACACCCTCGATCATAAATTCCGAGAGCTCAAAGAAACAAATAGAGAGAATGTATCATACACCATGGCACCTCCATGGCCTTCTCCACAACAAAGATGGAAGAAGGTTGAAGAAGAAGAGGAGAAGGGGAGAGCACTAAAATTCATCACTTTGCAAGTATTATGATCATAATATTAATTTCCAATGCTTTCATCCTTAGCAGGGAGGCAAGGGATAATACAAATAAGAAAATGCGAGAAATGCTGAATACTCCAGAGTAAGTTAAGAAGGAATAAAAGGAAATTACATTCTTTACAGATACAATACTGATTTGAAACTGAAGACTTCCACAAGACTTCCACTGTGATCCCAACTTCGAGGAAAAACTAGAGCTACACAATCTAATTGTTGGAAAAATTTAATCAACGGAGGGAGAAAGAGATAAAGATCCATGGATTCTGTAGGTTAATGAGTAACTATTTCTCCATGAAGGTAGCAAATATTGCAAACAGACAAACACCAAGAACAATGCACAGGAGATCATAATAAAAGGAACTTCAGCAGAGCAAGTTGCGAAAAAACTAGGATTATTATAGAAGCACTAACTGCAATAATTTACAAAGAACCAAGCTACAAAGCAGTCAAGGTTTCGGTTACAAGGAAAGCTATTGAAAGAATTCAACACTAGAACAACAATCTTTCTTGCCAAAGTATACAAGGAAAATAGAAAGTCTCACACGTAGTCTACAAATATTGATCAATCTTTTAACCAATTATTTTCTTTACTTCAATTAGTATTCTGTCCATTCTCGACACCAAGACCGTACAAAACACCAGCATACTTCTCAGTGGAGCCACTGAAAAAGTTATCCTTCAACTTCTTAAATGTGGATGATGTAAGCAAACTATCAGAGCCAGCTTGATGGCACACACCAATTCTTTCCACCTCCAACAACTCTGCAAGCTTGTTCAATCCACCATGCAGGCTATTGCAAAACTTCATCAAATGCTTGATATCATACACCATTGGAAAATACATATTGATCAAGTCAAAGAATCCTGCTTGTGAGTCAGGCAAACTCCTGCAAGTCAAAAGCTTGAGCAAATACCCAAAATCATATCCACTATGAAAAGTAACCCAGTTCACACCATCATTCAAAACAATCCCAGATGACATCAGAAGCTCACCAAACCGATTCACATCAATACCCATTTCACTGTTCTTCTTAAAATCAATCCCACATTGGCGCAACAATTCAATTGAATCACTGGCAAAGATGTCTTCAGTCACATTAAACTCACGAAAATTAAATTGCCAAATGCAAAACTTATCCGTCCCACAAGTTGGTAAATTCCCATTCTCATCCGAGAACGTTAGACCCAATTGGATCAATTTCAACATATCAACATTATCTTTCAAAGTCTGATAATTATACTCACTAATATTCTTAAAATTCCCGACAGGGCGCAAAACCACGCCAGGGAACTCGGTATCCATAGCTACGTGATTAAACTGGTCGACAATTTCACGAATCAAGGCAAACTCCTCTTCGAGATTATCATTCCAAACCTCTCTAATTTGAATAGAGTCTTCTTTCGGCGGTGCAATTGACATTTCCATAAAAAAAAAAACAGTTAAAAAATCCTAGAAAGTTCCAAACTTTAACGAATCCAGATCCCAAAAACACACAAACATAAACACTTCGAAACCTCAAAACCTGAAAAGGGCCTGCTTAAATTCAGTCCCAAAACGCAGTCCTTTCACAAACAACCCAGATCTGCAACAAATAAAACAAAAACAGCAAAAATAAAAATCCAAACTTTATTGTACAAAACCTTAAAAAGCTAAAGTCTTTCAATCACTAAAGCAAAGATCTAACCTTTCATGTGTGAAATCAGAGGTTGTATTGAACAGATCTTGAAGTGGTGATTTGTGATTCGTGGGTTTGATTTAGAGAGAATTTTTTGGCCAGATAAAGATTTTAAGAGAGAGAGGCGGGTTAACTCACTATGATGTCTTGTAAGAGAACTGGGTGGGGGAGGACAGTGCAATAAAAGGGGAAAGTGATGTTGCTTAAAAGGGTGAACGGGTCAAAAACGAGGGCGTTTACACCGTGTTTACCAAAACGCGTGCGTTTTGTGTCTTCCTTCATTTTTCATACTGTGAAATGTGAATCTTCACTTGAGAATTTGAACCTTTTTTAAATTTAGACCCCTATATAGTCTTTGTTATGGATCCACTAATGATGTTTTTCTAGGGTTTTAGGTGGGCTTTCCAATTCCCATCTTGATAATAAATGTGTGATTTTATATTCCTAAACCACGTGAGAAAAAAAAATTTCAAACCAAGGCAATATATATTTTTATTTTAT
Organism: Populus x sibirica; assembly: GCA_019202695.1. Classification (NCBI taxonomy): domain Eukaryota; kingdom Viridiplantae; phylum Streptophyta; class Magnoliopsida; order Malpighiales; family Salicaceae; genus Populus; species Populus x sibirica. The sequence goes on from JAGMVL010001443.1 coordinate 4,495,662, forward strand.
AAAAACTATTTTTAACACCAACACATTAAAATGATCTGAAAACACCAAAAAATATTAATTTAAAATAAAAAAAAATATAAAAAATTCAATTTTTTTCAAAAGCACTTTTTTAAAACAAAAACAAACAAGTCCTAGCCTCATCAAAAATTAAAAAAGTGAATTCTTATTTTCATAATAATAATTTATTTAAAAAATATTATCTTTTTATAAAATTATAATTATTAAATCTAACTTGATGTTACAAGTTGAGGTAGAAGACTTGAGATCTTAAGCCTGATTTGGGCTAAGTTTTTAATTGAATCAAACATAATAATATTGACTTAATAAAAATAGATCAACCTAATCGGTTTCTAATGACTTAATTATCTTGATTAAACTTAATTTAAATCTAGTTGAGTCAACACTAAAAAAATAATATAACATTGTTATTTTAATAAAAATAATTGATTTAGTAATTTATAGGTTGACCCAAGAACATATTTTTTTTTATGAATTAGTCCTCCAATCTCATCCAGCAACCATGCATAAAACTAAGAAAACATAAATGAAATACATTTGTTACTAAACTAAAATTTATCCCCTTCCCCATGTACTATTTTAGCATTATATTAGCTTCTATTTTTTAAATTGTTTTTCATCTAAAAAGACATCAAACTAATATTTTGATAAGTGTTTTTCAATAACTTTGATATATTAATGTAAAACATAAAAGAAATACATCTAAAAATTTATTTTTAATTAAAAAATATTCTTAAAAAACATTATGATTCACGTTGCCAAACACCCACACACATTAAAAAAAAATCTCTAAGCGAGTTGAATAATCCAAGTCACAGGTAGATTCTTGCAATTAATTCTTGGTTGAATGTTTCCAGCCAATTAAGCTTAATGTCACAGGTAGATTTTTGGTGGTTGGCAATTGACCACATGAGAAGATGCCTGTAATTGTCGTAACAGAAGCTAGCCTCTTGCAAGACGACTGAGTTAAAGCTTTGAAAAATCAAAACGGTGGGATCCAGGGACGTCTCTTTCATGGACAAGGCAAGAAAGAAGCCTTGACTTGGAGTACTCGATATAGGACAAATTAGACCTAATAGGGTTTCATACATGACTGACTCTGCACAGGTTTGAAAATGGTGTTTTGATGCTTCTCAGATTCAATAATATATGGAAATGGTCTTCGGTTCACATAGTCCCGACTCTGTGTGCTTTGTCGTTTTGAAGGATGCTTCCTTTATCATTTACATCTTGTATATACCTCAATTAATTTCTCGAGATTTTAAAGCTAACAAGCATATAAATTTTTAATAATCTTGAGGTTTGTGATTCTCGAATTGATAATTTCTAAAAAGTAAATTCAGGATCTGAACAGTTGAACTTATATTATTTAATTATTAGATGAATTTATTATTAAGATATTTTTTAATTTTGTTGTAAAATATCATAAGATTAAGAATCGCAAAAAAAAAAAATAGAATATCATTTTGACTGTAAAAAGATTTCTTACTAATTCAGAGAAGAAAAGGATAATATTTAAATTATAAAGAGAGACTATGATATGTTATTAAATAATTATAAACTAATAAATATTTACAGTTAATATTGTATCACAAATCATCTTATTATAATTTCATATATAAATCCGAAGTCACCATAATTATAATACCATATATATGTCGGTGATATCCGATAATGAAACAACCTCTCTAAGATTCCTAGACACTGTCCTAAAGACATGTTTACAATATATATATATATATATAATTGATTTATTATAAAGTTTTTCCCCGCTTCTTTATACACTGAGAATTGATCGTTGAACCAAGCTTACAAGTGACATTAATTATAAATTCTTATAGATATGGTTTTTTTAATAATATAAAATAAGATTCAAATCATTCCCAATCACATGAATCCAAAGATAAACTCAATGCTATAAATAAATAAGAATTTATTCGCAATTATTGTTGCTATAAACAACTTGCAATCGTGCTTCCCCTACCAAATATCCCTTCATATTTATTTAAATCCCCAACGGCCAACACTTTATTATTATTATTATTATATTAATATGGGTGTACGGGTCAGTTTATGTATATCTCGAGTAATTTTATGAATCTTAAAATTAACAATCATGTAAATTTCTAGTGACACTAATTTTATGAGATTTGAACTAGTAATTTTTAAAGTGTAAATATAAAATTCTAGTGACTCTAATTTTATGAGATTTGAACTAGTAATTTCTAGTGACTTTAATTATATTTTAGAATTAATTATTATTATTATTATTTTGGGAAGGAACAAAAGAAACTGAATGATGAAGCCTTTCGTGACTTCTGGTCCCAAATGAAATAATGCACGCAAAGGCGTTCTGACCTTTTTCCACAACTTCTTCAAACTTTTGGAGTATGCATTGTTCCTTTTTCTTGTACTATCTATTTTGTCCTTCACCAATAACACCAAATGATCGAGAGTTGAAAATGTTGTTAAAATCACGATGTTCGTCATTTTACGAAGTCAACACATACTTTTCTTACTAAATTACTTTAAGAACTTGAAAAGCAATAGAATTAGATTAAAATTGTCTTAATTACTCGTCATTAAAAAATCAAGTGAATTCATGTAAAATTAATTATGATTTTTTACAAGTTAATATATCAAATGCACGAAACTAAGCCTCCAACGTCCGGATTAACCATTACATGCAACATTAACCCTAGTCTCTCTCTCTCGGAGTCGTTCCGATCCACACCCAACCATCAGATGCAACTTTCACGTTCGGCGCCGTCACGGTGTGCCAACAACCCCCTCCTTTTCTTTCCCTTGTCGACAGGGTCCTCTCCATCGACTTGTGCTCCTAAAAGCATAGTAAAGCTCTTTGAACAAAGAGCAGTGCATTAATTTGGGTTGAAAAAAATTATATTTGCAAACTGCAACCTTCCCCGGTGAGTGATCTGCAACCATGAATTTAGTTAGTTTTTCTTGTCTATAGTTTTGGTCCAAGAACAAGCTCCCTCTACAATGGAGGCTCATGAAGTTTTGGTGCAAGAACTTGCTGGCCTTGATAGACCTTGGCGTTTTTATAGTTTCGGGGAAATGGAATCTGATATATTTTGGTTTCACTCACTGCCCTGGTATTTGCCCAGCTTAAGCTGATATACAAAAGTTAGCTGCTGCTGATATTTTCATTTAATTTGAACTCGCTGAATTTACTATTTATAATTAGTTAATTGTAAAAGGCAAATACAAACTCTTTCTGCTAGAGAAAAATGTGATTTTTTTAATTTCTGATTCTGGATTTTGCAGAAGCCATGGTGTTGTATTAGAACAACTTGTTTCTTATCCAACTAATCATTGCGAGTGTTTGGTGATTCTTGACAGAATAACATGTATCTCGTCATGTTAAAAGTATATTTTTTACAACCTTGATCCTGAAAATGCCGCATCACGGGATGATCCCTTCATGGCTGGTGTCCTGGTTCGTGCAAGAGATGGTCATGGATGGTTGTGTTAGTGTCTCGTTAACAATGTTATTGTTTACTCTCTTTTTTCCATAAAAAAATACTTAATTATTCACCACATTCTGTTAAGAGTTAAAGATCTTATTAGTAATCCGGTGAGGGGTGTCGTTGATTTGCATTTTATTTTAATTATAATTTTGAAAATGTTTGGTTAATTAATACATATTATATTTTTACATAAATTTCATTGAAAATTCTCTAATATTAAAATCTTGATTAAAAAAAAAACTATAATTTTTAGCTTTTTTTAGATGTATTTTTAAAAATTATAACTTCAAAAGCTATGACAATATCAAATACATATTAATATAAGTTGGTTCGAGAAATTCAAAACATTAACTAAGACTACGTTTGATTCGTCCAATTAAGTTTTAAATGAGTTAGAATTTTAATTTAATCGGATTAAACATTGATTTAATAAAATTTAATTAGTTCGATCAAGTTTTTAGTAACCTGCCATTTTTTTTTTTTTTTTTGGAAGGCAGTCTTGCCAGCACTTTCCCACTTCAGGTATCCTTGGGCCTAAGCTTTTGATTTTTGAAGAAGAAGAGACGAAAAGAGAGTATGGACAGAAGAGACGTAAGTTTGGGCTTTTAGAAGGTAATAAAAGGGGGTGTTTTTGGAAAATAATTTCCAATGTCAATATAATTGAGTTCTTTAAGCAAATCGAAGGTTTCTCTATAGTTTGTTTTTTATTATTTTTTATGAATTCAATTTAATTTGAAATTCAAATTAATAGCCTCAAAAGGATTTCACACATAAAAATTCATTTAATTCTGTAAATTCAATTCAATTCCTAGAATTTCAAAGAGCCTTTTATGTTTTTAGTGATATATTAAAGTTATAAATAAAGAAACGGTAGCTTTAACAGTAGCAAGTATTAAATGCAGCAGCAATAGTTATATTTTGCATGTGATTGTAATAGCAGTAGTTAATTTAGAATATGTTGATTAAGTGTAATTGGTGGATAGTTGTGTTGGGAATTTGTTTAATTAACATTATTTAAATAAATTATGGGTGGATGAGAAATTAATCTAAAAAAACCCTTGATTTTACTACTTAAAGAAACTTTGGTTTTCCTAAATTTAATTCTTAATTTATGATGCCTAATCAAAGGTTGATAATGATGAAGATTTATTCTTTAGTTTTTTAGCTTCTAAAATTTACTATAAAAATAAGGGTGAGAAGAGTTCATAACTTGAATTTTTTTATATTTTTTTCACACTCTCGCCTTATTTTTAGAGTTTTTATTCTTTTTTATATTTTGGTTTTTTTCTCCCAAATCTAGACCTCGTTTAGAAATGCATCTAAACTATGGTGATTCTACTGGAATCTATATTATAAACATTCTAATTATACAAGTAATGAACAATAAAATCTTAAGGGCAATGAATTCATCATTGACAACAATAAAAGTTTCATTCCTTTAAATTATTTCAATAAATAAGTATCCTTCTTTGTTTTAATTTAAGCATTATTATTTTTATTATTAGTATGCATGCTAGGACTTTAATCTTATATATATTGCAAGTTTGATTATATGCTTAGTATGCTTGTTCTAAATGATTTTTATTATATTTGTGTTGAAAGCATGTTTCTTTTGAGTTTTATTTTTGCATGTTTATAAATTTAAACATGTATGCACTCCAGGTTTTTTTTGAATAATTTTTTATGTTTTGCATGTTTTTTTTTATAAACTAAATATATTTACCAATTAGTCTAATACATTTATAAACTTTAATTTACAAGTTGTGGTTGTTAGTTTAGTAGTAAGAGCACTTAAGAAGCTGTTAGTTACATTTGTTAGCTGGTAAAGTCGTTAGTTTTATAAAAAGCAGGTGTAAAATGTGAAGACTAAAATCCCATTTATTTTTGCGTTTTATTTTTAAAAAATTAAAATTTTTATTTTTTTATTTACTTTAAATTAATTTTTTTTGTGTTTTTATATCGTTTTAATGGGCTGATATCAAAAATATTTTTTTAAAAATAAAAAAAATATTATTTTGATGCATTTCCAAGAAAAAAACACTTTAAAAAACAACTATTATCATACTCTCAAACACCTCCTAGGTAATGAATTAAGATCTTTTCCATTCAATTACAAAATTCTTCCTCAATTCCTTTTATATTCTCTTCTTCTTCTTTTTTCATCTTAATTCTTATTTTTTTAAACATTGTTTGTCAAGGTTCACATCTTAACATGACTTAATTAAACCTAATTCAAATTTGATTGAGTTAATATAAAGAAAAAATAATAATATTATTTTAATAAAAATGAGTTGATGTAAGTTGATCCAATTACCTCTAATATAATATGATGATGATCCAAATTCTTTTCCAAGTTATTTCTTAGTTTAGGTTTACAAATGAGGTGTAGAGTTTGCCTCTTCATAAAATCAATTGTTTATTTTTATGTTTTAAAAGTGCTTTTAAAAAAAATTAATTTTTTTTTATTCTTTTCTTTGTTTCAAATTATTATTATTTTTTGAGTGTTTTCGAATCATCTTGACGTAATAATATCAAAATAAAATTTTAAAAAATAAAAAAATTTAATATATTTTCATATAGTTTTGAAACCCAGCCCGACTATTTGGTTGACCGGGAGCCTACCGACCTGGGAAATTTCGGGAACCGGCTCGGGTTGAAGATCCGATTAAAAACCTGGTTGCAACCCGATGTTTTTTTTTTACTAAAATAAAGTCGTTTTGATTTAAAAAAAAACAATTTAACTCGGGCAACTCAGTAACCTGGTTAAAATCTAGAACTCGAATCTTGAACCAGACCGGATCTAAAAACTATATATTTTCATTAAAAAAATACTTTATAAAACCACTTATAACACACTACCGAACTTTTTCTTATTTCATTTAAAATGCCAATCTACCCTTCAGTACCTAGCGCGTGAATCTCGGCAAAGAAAGACAAGACAAGACAAGAATACATATAAACGGCTCTGCCTTGTTTTGCCTCCATCAAGGACAAGCAAATGCCAGCCAATCAGGAGCTTGACTTTGATTTATCTCCAGCATTATTCCACGTGTCATTCTCTCAAGCGTCAGCATTACTGAAAACCGCAAACCTGTCTTGTCCCCTCTCATTATTGTTCGATTCAATCGACCTTGGAATCTTACCTTAATGGTCACAAGTCTGCTTCACTTTGGCTGTCTCTTAAATATCTATCTATCCATCCATTTGGGTTTCTTTCTATGGATTCATGTGCCTCAAATATCAGATTTTTCAAGCTATCCTTTTCTTTAACGTTCTTCTGGGCCATTTGAAGCTTCTGTTTGGTTGCTGAGAAAATCAGACTCGGGAATCAGGTTGCTTGAAAGTTAAGAGGTAGCGTGGCAGGTTACAAGGATAATCTCTTCTAAATTCTGAGTCTTTTGCCACTTGTGGAAAATGGAAGAGTGAAGTTATATATAGTCGTTGGATGTGGGATTTGAATTTAATGCTTGATCTGTTGATGGTGTTTGTTTCGTTTGAATTCTCAGATAGTTGAGAGTGAAATGGATGTGGGGTTTCCTGCTTGTGGCTCAAATACTTGAAACAGAGAGGTGCCAATGAAGTTGCAGGATTTTTTGTTTTGAGCTAATTTTGTTGAAGACATGGATCAGATACGAAAGACAATGATGCAGCATGAAGCTTTGTTTAAGGAACAGGTTTGACGTTTTTGTTTGATTTACCTTTTTCTGCTTCCTCATCTTTTTGACAGAGAGTTCAACTTTTTTCAACAACACACAGATGAAAGTGTGTTGCTCAAGAAAGATTTTTTTTTTTTTTTTCATTTTTAGCTTTATGATTTTATTCCTTACCCTATGGTTACGGTTAAGGTGGATCGTGAGAACTTTTAAAATAAAATTTTGATTTTATTATTATAAATAAAATAATTTTATAATATAATCATGAAGAGCATGTTAAATCCAAAAGAATTTTATTCACATCTATTCTTATAAATTCGTTGATCATTGAAGTAAAAATAAATATTTTTTCAAGCCAAGCAAATAAATTTGATATCCCTTAAAACTAAAGGAAATCGAGGAGACTATTGGTAAATTAATTAGACAAAGCTTTTTAATTAATTTTTTACCATCAAACAAATTTAATATTGAAAATCAATTCTCATTCACTCTTCATTAGCATTATGAGCAAAGTCTGCTAAATTTATTCTAAGTAACCGTTCAAAAGTTTAACAATTTAACTTAGTTTATTTTTTTTTAATAAATTAAAATGAGAGATGTAGCAATTAAGTTAATTGTTTTGCTTTTTATTCTAGTCCTTAACAATAATTATAGATTGAAAGAAATTATAAAACATGCATTCCATCTCAAAACAATCCAAAAATCTTTAACAAAATCAATAATATAATTCTAAAATAAAAAAATAAATACTTAAATTTAAAAGAATTAAAATGTTAATGTTATTTCTCTCAACTTTATAATGAAAATGGTATTTATTCCTCTTAAACTGATCAAATTGAAAATTAATTGCTCATAATTTCTGAAAATTCCAACAACAAAAATAACTTCTCTTAAAATCCTCGTAGAAAAAAAACATCTTAGTTGTTTTTCTCTTCTCCTCTTTATATCCAAATAGGCTCATAACTTTTAATAACTTCTAAACACCTTAGAAGACATAATGTAATAGGAAAAATATATGTATATTTTGCGATTATCATTTTGAGTTTTGTTCTATGCTCAAGTGCATTTTTGAAAGCAACAGGCTTCGTATAGGTAATAGAAGTAGGCTCATCATGGATTATTGCAATGCTGATGTCTATTTCAGAAGCATTGGTGCTGCTTCTCTTGGACAGTTTGTTCAGTTAAAAGGTGGATTCACTGTTTCTTTGTTCACAGTTGGATGAAAATCGTTGCTCATCTTAGTTTGTTAAATGTTGCTGTTTGCAGGTTCAGGCACTGCACAAGCTGTACAATATCCAGAAAGCAGCAATGCAGGAAATAAGGGGAAGAAATTATTCTCAGGCACGAGTGCTTGCATTTAATCCTGAAAGTCTTGTACTTGTGGAAAGCCAATATTGTGGTTCTGTTTTGGAAAGGAAACCTTCGAGGCCGGTGTTTACTGCTGGTCGAGGACTTAAGAAAGATCCATTGGCTCTTTCTTTGCGTCCGTTTTGCACATTCAAAGAGAATAAAGGTAGTGGCTTGCTGTGGATTGATGGCATAGGAGATGAAACTTCCCCCCCTGCTCATAGAAAACCTGTGAGAGATTTTGATCTTGAAAAGGTCCCAGAAGACGAAGCTGATGAGTCCGCTGATCTTGAAGGAATACCAAAGCAATGGAAAGGAAGCAACTTGCCAGAATCTACTGAATTGTTTCAAGATTTTGGAAGCAGTGGTGAAGTTGCATTAACCAGTCCAAAGTCAGAACTACACAATAGTCATGATGACGACGTGGATTCATTTCCCAAAGATCCTGTCAAATGCTCTCAAGATTCTTCAATCCTGGAACCGAAACAACTTGACGAGTTCAACATCCAAAGGTCGATTCACTTGGAAACAAACTCCAATCTGGCACAGAAAAATCTGAACTTACCTACTGTTGCGAAGGACTCGAGCAATGGAAGCAATAGCATCAAATCCCAGGACACAGAGTTCTGCAAGAAAAAAGATACTTGTGTCAGTAGGGACACTAGTTGCAAGGAAGATCAGGCAAGCCCCAGAAGCAAGGAAGTCTTCCTTTCGAAATGTGAAGAAGTGCCCCTAACAAGCCAAGATGTTTTGAGATCTTCAGCCTCCTCTACCCACACAGTTTATGAAATCAAACACACAGACAGTAATAGTCATTCAAACGGTGAACACGAAAACACTATAAGCTTGGAGAAGACTCCTGTTGTAACAAAGGACAATCAGAACAAGAAGGGTAAATCGGTCCTTTATGAAGAATGTGAAAGTCTGGCAGCTGAAATTTTGCTCAGTTTTACACCCAATAAATCACAGGCTGATACTGAAAGGCATTCAGCGGAAGCTGAGTCAGGTAATTCTTATGGAGACCTTACAACTACGGATGAGAAGCCAAGTTTGTGTCAGAAAAGATGTGCAACCTTTAGCAGTGGTGGTAGAGTTTACGAATCCTTGAGCTGGACACATTCAGCTAATAGGATGAGGACTATTAAAAGACACCAGCAGTAACTGGTTCCTGCTAGAATTTTTCGGTGTAAGGTTGTTGCTAGTCTTGCTTACCTATGTAAACAGGAAATTATGAAGTCTTAGTGCATATTATTGTAGGAGTTGGCACTTTTGTTTGATGTGTATCTAGATTGTAAAATGCATATACTAAACCTATTTCTTTTCAAGTTATGAGTAAAGAAGAATTGATGTTTTTGGCTTTCATGCTTAAATCAGCTTACAAATACTCATCGCAAAGCTTTTTAAGTCCAACATAAGAACAACTTGGTATTTGTCATATGGATCATGAGAAACTCCATTTGACCTCCATCACTGCCACAAAATCCAGATGCTGGAATATAATGCGAGAGGCGGAATTATGTAGCCTGGTAAAACCAGACAGATGGAGAAGCAGGAAGTCGTGGACCATCAGAGAAGGGAACAACAGAAAACAGAACAGGTAGCACAATAGGAGGAATTGAGGTAGACAAACCTCAGCTCCTCGTTGGACAATGCGCGAAAGAATAAGAAGGTATGTGAGATGATTTCGTTTCTGTAGAGCATACTGTCTGTCCGTGGAAATCAGAGTGACTGCTCAAAGTACGAGTTTAAATTTTCTGTTTCCGCTCCATAATTTTATTCTGTGATTCAGCTAGTGTTCTCAGCCTATCTTTCAGATGTATAATAGTATAAACTACTATAAAGGGCAGGTGCTTGTAGAGCTTTGGCATGCATGTCACCATGCAAGAATAGATCATCTTCTGCTAATTACATTACAATTATATATTTTTTTTATTTTTTTCCAACTTTAAAAAGTATATTCCGCACAAAATAAAAAGAAAATATTTTTCTAAAAATTAAAACAAATTTTCTTGTTTGGAAAATATTTTTCATTACCAACTTTTTGGATGATAAACAAACATGAAAATATTTAAAAGGTAATTTATAGAAAACCGGGAATAATTTATTTTTCTCAATACATCGTGTTGATGTTGGTCTAAAACTAAAACAGTTTAAATAAGAAAGGAAAATAGAAGTTACATAGTCAATCAGTATTTTTCGGACAACCACAAACCTATATGAACACGTATATCAGGAAGTAATCGCAGTAATTCTCAAACTTTCTAGAGCATTAGCTCCTTAATCAGCAGAATTCTGAGAGGCGATTAAATTGCTTCGTATATATTAATAGCTAACTTAGCACATATTTCTTCAGATACAAAAGGTCTCATTCAATGCATATTTAATCAGATTGTTGGAATCGTGTTCTGTAACATATATTCTCACCTAATAGTACACCCACAGCTAATCCAAAAACAGGCACCAGCCACCACTGATTTCAAAACCCAGGTTCCTGTTTTGACACTGTACCGTCCAAGAGTATGTTTACTTGCTTGCAGTAATAGGGAGGTATACGCCTTCTGCTGTCAGCCAAACATTGTCAGCACGTTTTTCTCGGACACCACATACCTATATGAGCACATAGATCAGGAAGTATACCAAAGAAATATAAAGCAAGTGAACTATAAAAAGCAGCATGATCTTTGTAAGAATCCTCTGCTGCCAAACAATAAAAGGCTATTATGGGAATCTGTCGAGGTTACTTTTTATGGATAAATTAGTCACCACCCCAAGAAGCAAGTTAGGATTATAGTTCAGTCGAATATCCCAAACATGCATGGTTCTGGGAATGTTGTAAGAGAAAATGATTAACTAGATGCAAACTTAAAATGTCTACAGTCTAAGCTTAAAAAATAGTATTAGTGCTATCTGTGATATACCTCCTGCTGCCCCCCAGCAATTCGTTGGTATTTCTTGTCATGACTATGCAAGTAGCCCTGGGTGTCGACATGCTGAAGCCGAATCCTTTGATCTTGCTTCCATGTCTTTCCACTCCCTTCAATCAAAAGCCTGAAAAAGGAAGGTAACATTAGTTGTCATACAAAACAGTTTAAGATGCAAGAATACCTTGAGAGAATGTTATATTGGCTCACCTCCAGTAATCTCCAGTATCAGATTCATTCTCTCCCCCAAAGCAACTAACCTGCACCAAGCAAAGCAAGTGCATTGTGTCATTAATACAATTAACATGTTTGGGATTTCATAAATTTATTCTTTGGTCAATGAAGTAAAGCTGCTATTATACAACAGAGTGATTAACATTAATACTTCTTCATGAAGCCGTTTAAACACAGAATACATAATCCTCTCTCTCAGGACAGAATACTGAATGTTCCAAGCCACTGAAATGTTTGATCAGGAAAGGTAGTGATACCGTGATAAATGCAAGTCCACAGAATTAAGGATCCTCTTCTCTCAACTAATTTCTAACATCAAACCACTGTCATACTTTCATTTAGTAGATATGTGCACGATTAACTATATTATCCAATGTCCACTCTTTTTGGCCATTATTATATGTTTAGCATCTGAAAGTATTCAAGATTTAACATGCTACAAAAGGCAACAGAAACAGAAGCAAAACAGCTAAACTCATGCTAACCTCTAAGTTGCCAGAGATTGGGGATGCATGCAAATGACTGTGCAGCCACTTTCGAGTCTTCATGTGTTGCAGACGGACAATTGTCCCACTCTTAATGGTGTCACCTTGTTTAGCATTTGTCCCTGGCTGAGGCCTAACAATCTACAAAACAAAACTCCCATCTTATAAAATCCAACAACAAAACATCCAACCATCCATCCACTGTACTCCAAACCAAACAAAAAAGGGTGTCGCCATCTCCACACTAAAAAGCCAATTCAAAATCAGTTTTAGTAAAATAACAAATCCATCCTTCGAATTGGTCACAATTCAAAGACATTACTTGGAAAATTAAAGGCCAACTTTGTCTTTTCACTGATAAAGGTCGTGTGAGAAGACTTTTGGCTTTCCAAAAATGGCCGTTAAGCAAGCACAAAATTCACGAGCATGAAACAAATTTCTGCGTGGTGATATGTTAACAATACGAGTAGATGAAAACTACATTTACAAAATTAAAAATCTTGCAACAAATTCAGATACCAATTCAAGAGAGCTAAAGATACAAGAATTGATTGGAAGCTATGCATTTTGAACCACTTAATCACAAATTACTTCTATATAAAAACTTGTTTAATAAAATTCATGGACCCTTGCAACAAATTCAGATACCAATTCAAGCGAGCTAAAGATACAAGAATTGATTGCAAGCTATGCATTTTGAACCACTTAATCACAAATTACTTCTATATAAAAACTTGTTTAATAAAATTCATGGACCCTAGCCAAGTAAATGAGCTTGAAAACACACACGCACACACAATAAATAAATAAACAGCCCAGAAAGGGAAGGATAATGAGACAGACAGAGTTACATACCCAATAGCTATTAGCATCATCAACATTAGGAAACCCAGTAACAGATTGCTGCCCACTTCCAGACCCATAAGGCACATCATGTGAATGCAGCCTATATTTCGTCCTCTCATGCATCAGCTTAATAACACTCCCATAAGTAATCTAACACAAGCAACAAACGAAAAATTCATTAGTCCCCCAAATTCATTTGAATCTCCACTTCAATCCCAAAACAATTATTTTTTCCCCAATTGGGCACCCAAGTTTTCAAAATATTCATAATCTAAGCATCCCCTTAAAACCTTATTACTCGAATTAAAGAAGAAAGCTCAAATTAGTCCCCTTACTGTTTAGCAAATATCAGTTCAGTGCTTCAAGAATCTAATTTCTCAATCGGGAACCCTGAATTACAAAATTCTAAACTAAAAAACAATCCTTTTACACCTTACACCTTTATAACCTCTAGGGACTGGTTGCAATACGGAATTATAGTTTAAGGACTCGTTAGTAGTTCGCCAAAAAAGAAGCATTAAAAGGAGCAAGAGTACTAATCTGACCTCGAGGGCGGAGGAGGAGGAAGCAGAGGCAGGGGAGAAGGAAGCGCCATCAAGATCAAGATTGAGGAAGAGAAAGATAGAGAGACCGAGGAAAGCAAGAGCCATGACAAAGAGTAAAGCAATAAACCAGTTTTGTTGCCAGAAAGGAATCAATGATTCTCTGTACACGATTCTAGTTGCAGTCGGCTGTGATTTAGGTGACGACGATGAGGAAGAAGAAGAAGAAGCGGGTTTTCTTCGCGAGAGGGGTTGTTGGGCGGAGGAAGCCACGGTGGTTGTTAGAGAGAGAGCTGTGAAATTAGGGATTTCCTTTTTTATGGATTTGGCATTTGGGGATATTTTGAGATGGAGAGGAGGAGGAGATGGAGGTGTGTATAACTGAAGTTTAGTGACATGAGCTGAGCCAATGAGAAGGAGACAGGTGGAGTTTTGGTGACGTGGAGAGTTGGTATTGTTGGGACTTGCTGTTGACTTGGGAGGTGGAAGTCTTCTCCTGACTTTGGTTAGGTATAGCTTTTGGGAGATATTTTCAGTTTGGTTTAAATTTTTTTGTTTGATTTAATTTTTAATTTTGATTCAGTTTTTTTATTTTAAGTTTATGAAACTGAATTCAACCGGTTAATTTTTTAACTATTTTAATCGGTTTTTTTACAATTTATTTTTTTTGTTTTTTAATTTAATTAATTTTTCAGTTTGGTATAACTTTGTGATTTGATTTGAGGTTAATTTATAAGACAAGATAAAAGAGTCATAGATACGTTATCAAGTTTAATGAATTTTTTTTTGAGAAATGAAAAAACATATACGTAATAAAATAAATGATAAATAAAAAATAGTTAATACTAGTTAAATAATAAAAGGGAAAGCTAAATTTACTAGTAAAACAAGAGATAGAGTAATACAAATACAAATGTTTTACATGGATTATTTTATATATTTTCATCTATTTAAGTTTAGAGGTTAATTCTCATTACTAATAATAAATAATTTTTTAAACTGATTTGTCTTGCTAATACAATTTGTTTATATAGAGCCAGGAGAGAGAAAAATGCAAATAAGTTATAATAATTTATTAGAAGTATTATAAAGTTAAAAACAAATAAAAAGATCAATCATTGTTAAAAAAAAAAAACCTAAACCAGACAAAATAAAAAATAAGAGAGATGGTATTGATGATTATTTAAATAGAAAAAAAAAGAAAAAAAAGTCATGCATGTATATATATCAAGAGAAAAGGCTATTTAGTTATTGAAAAGGGAAAATTAACTTTAAAATTTTTAAATTATGAAATTATGAAATTATTGATAATTTTTTCCTGTTACAACGTTACAGTACAAGGAGATTTTTTTTTTAAGTTGTCTGCTTTAGTTATTTCAAGTTGTTCATAATATTTAGATTCGAGTTCCGATACTCTAAAAAATTATTTTTAAATTTAATTTTACTAGAAAATATCTTAATAAATTTATCATCAACCCTAAAATAACTTTAGATCACTCAACGAAATTTAAAATCAAATAAGTGAAAAAAACTTAACAAACATTATCTATTTTTTTCATAAATAAAGTTTAGTATCAAAACATAAACCGAGTGCTAAACCGGTAAAGCACTCGGGACTAAATAACATGTAATCTAAAACTTCAACAATTTAATTAATGTTTCTAACAACAAAATATAAATGAGTTATGCTTTGTTGTTCTTTGTCAAGACTGGTTATTTTTTTCAAATCTC
Organism: Populus x sibirica; assembly: GCA_019202695.1. NCBI lineage: Eukaryota > Viridiplantae > Streptophyta > Magnoliopsida > Malpighiales > Salicaceae > Populus > Populus x sibirica. The sequence continues at coordinate 4,510,930 of JAGMVL010001443.1, forward strand.
TATTTTTAATTACAATTAGAGTCTAATTTCACCAAAAAAAAATTTCAATTCATGCTCAAACATTCTTAAAAACTTCATAACTACGAAATAATGTAAATTGAAAGGAATGTGAATAAACAAAATCATTCCAGGGATGAAATTATAAAGAATGAAAGTTTGTTTAGAAAAACAAATGAGCTTCTAGGATATGAACAGTGTAATTAACAATATATCGAGCCCGTTTGAGAGTGTGATTGCAGTTGATTTTCAAAGTATTTTTCACTTGAAAATGTATCAAAATAATATTTTTTTATTTTTTAAAAATCATGTTTGTTATCAGCGTATCAAAATGATCTAAAAACATCAAAAAAATATTAATTTAAAATAAAAAAAAATTAATTTTTTTTTAAAATATTTATAAAACACAAAAATAAACAGAACTAACCATGTCAGGCACTGTAGTGATTTAGCCAACGGTGAATTTTTCATCTCTATTAGTTATCTCTACAGTATAATATAACTGGCTAGTTTATATACTCTAGTAAATAGAATTTAAAGCTATTTTTCATCGTAAAATAACAAGGCATTGGTGCTGTGGATGCATTTTCTAGTATTGGAAAGAAATTTATTTGAGAATTGGAAACATGGTGATTAATAAAATAAATTAAAAAATATATGGATTAATAAATAGTAAACAAATGATTAATGGTGAAAAGCTACTTTTGCTCGTAAAATATAAAAATAAATGCACATGTAGATATTTAACATTAAAAAAATAGATATTCATAAGAAATGTAATTATTTAAATTTTATAGAAAATGTATTTTTTAGTCCAAAGTATTTCTTATTATTTATGCATTTTTTCACAAAATAAATCTTCTTTTTACCAGCAATATTGTTTATTGAATGAAAAATAGAGGCAGTTAAAAAAATTCAAAACATTCCACTTATTTGAATAAATATGAAAATATAACTCTTTAATCAAAACTTCATTTCCTTGTTCATGTTTTTTTTTCTTCAAAAACATGACTTTTTACAAGAAACATTATCTTTTAAATAAAACATGTCATAAACTTAAAGGGAAGTTTTTGCTAAAAACAAATGATGATTTGATAATTTTTACAAGAATAATAAAAATTATATTAAAAATTTACCCAAAAATAAAAAAATAAAAATTTTATTCACACTTAATATTCACGATCTTTTTTTAAAAACATTATGCATATTAGATTAGTGAATGGTTATTTAAAATATAATTGTTAATATTACCATAAAAATTTTTAATATGATTTGAAAATTATGGTATGATTCTTTAAAGATTAAATATTCAGATCAGTTTACATATATTTCAATTAATTTTTTAAATTTCTGAAATTAATAATAATGCAGGGGATGATAGATTTGTGGGATTCCAAATTAATAATCTATGAAGAGTAAACTCTTTAACCAGTTGAGCTAGATACATTAGAAAAATCTAAAAGAAACCTTAATAGCCATAGCAGTAGCATTTTTAGGCAAAAAGAAACCAGGAGCCTTGGCATCTGACCATAGCCTGCACATCCCAGACGAAGCTAACTCGGCTCAACTCTGTAAACTGTCATTGGAAAACCACCCAAGACAGCTATGAACTCACTACATGTTTAAGGTGAGAGTTGTGTCTTTCCCATGCAACTGCATGTTGCACCGACCGTGGGCAAAAAAAAACCTGCCTCTACTCCGCGTGGCCATCCATGCGCCGGCCATATGACACGGCCAACATTCTCTCCGGCAAGACAAAATCCTGGCAACATTTACATGTCGTAAAAGCTGGCTCATCTGCTAAACAAATAGGTGGCTAGCAGGCTCTATAGGCTAAAAGTCAGAAGCCACATGTCAAGCATTATGGAAACAAAAGGCCACAAAGTGCCCTCTCAGCCCACTCCTTTTAAAATCATCTTAGAACGCAATCCATGCACAATAATTTTGAGATGCAGACAGCAACATGAGCACATGTAAATGTGAATTAATTTTTCACAACACAATCTCAGAACCAACAAATGGTGGTATGCTCTAACCTTGAAGTCTAAGTCTTCTCCTGGAATATGATCTCACAGAGAGATTAATGAAGAGCTGCAGCAACCAAGAAAAATTGACAGTAAATTACAGGAAAATGACAAAAAGCGAACGCATAAATCTGTCAATAGACCAACAAGCAACTGTGGGTGAAGTAAAAAAGAAGAAGCGGCGAAGAACCTGGGAACCAACAGACGGTAAAAAGCAAGCAAAATATTCTAGCCAATCGCCCCACAATCTACCTCTGGATGACTGTATCACAAAAGCACAAAACTGCACCAGAGAAATTGAACCAAAAATCACGCAAGTCATAAACCGAGACAACGAGAAAAATCACCAGCCAAATGATGGCATGAGAAACCAATGAAGGAAAGTTTGCAATAAGAAAAAATCATATAAAAACATGGCAGGGAAGTGTTCGGAAAGAAAAGAGAGCAGACTTCAAAGGCATGGCCATGTAAAAAACGTTGAGAAGATGCAGAATACAATTCACGTACACCCTTCAAGACAAAAATAAGCACGCAACAGCATGCCTGGCCGAAGGAACAGTTTCATGCTATAATTAAAAAATCTATCGAAACAGGAAAGGAAATGACAGTGCAAGGAAAAAAAATTCAAAATGAGTAAAAAAAAAGTCACAAATAAACCAAAATAGTTGGCAGAAACGAAGAAACCCGTCAGAACTAGCCATCTATAGCCAAAAACACAGCAGCAAATAGTCCGGCTGCGTGTTTGGCAGTGTAGTTGCGAGTGTTTTTTAAATAGCTTTTCGTGCTGAAATACATGACAATGATGTTTTTTTATTTTTTAAAAATCATTTTTAATATCAGCACATCAAAACGATTCAAAAAGTACAAACCACACTCAATTTTAATAAAAAAAAAAATTCAAATTTTTACGAAACGCAGGTACAAACACAGTACCAAACGTTTCACATTCCAATCCCATCAAATTCTGCACCCACTCTCCCGATTGAAGAGAATAAAAGACACAGACAAGTTATTAAAACATTTAATGCACCATCATGATGACAACGTGCCATGCTCAAGCTACAGCTGCTCCAAATCGCTTATGCAAGCCAAATGCTTTCTAAGCCCAGAGGAAAAGTAGGGTAGCTTTCAAAAGCCATAAAAACCAATCGTGCAAGCTGGCTGTCCAAGCTAATTGCCTCTTGTCCTGTTTCTTAAACTCTTTGCAAGCCAATGACTTAAAAAAGCTTAAAGAAAAAGCAGAGCATCTTTTAAGCTTAAAGAAAAAGCAGAGTAATAATCAAAAGAGATGAAAAGCGGGCCACAGTGCCGACATGGTAGAAATCCCATATATTTTAGAGTTTTGGTAATGACGACTCGAGAATCATCGCCTCAACTTCTAGCCTGAATTCTTTTATTTAAAAAAAATTAATATAAAATTAGCTTAGTTGATCTGATGAATTAATTTATTATAGGGTTGAAACTTGATATGACTTTTTTAAATAATATATTTTAATTTTTTTAAATTGATTATTATCTACTGAAAATTGATTTGATTGTTTTTTAAAATATTTTTTAAAAATAATGTAATTTTAATTTTTATTAAAAATTGACTGAACAAATTAATCTACCTAAAGTATAACTTGAGTCTTGTATTAGTTATTATAGTTATTTTTTAAAATGATTTTTACTTTAAAATTTATTAAAATAATATTTTTTAAAAAATATTTTTTATATTAACATTTTAAAATAATTTTAAAATATGAAAATTAAAAAAAACAACATTCATAACATATTTTTAAAGCCTATTTGATATTGTTGTAACGGTTGATTTTCAAAATATTTCTCACATACATTAAAATAATATATTTTTTATTTTTTTTTAAATTTATTTTTAACATGGTATATGAAATCAACTTAAAAATATTAAAAAATAACTTTTTTAAAAAAATAAAAATAAAATCAATTATTTTCAAAAAAAAATTAAAACAAAAAAAATAAAAATCTTGGAGCATCAAACTCAGCAACTCCTACAAATTTTAAACAAAAAAATTTAATTATTTTTTAATAAATAATAAATATTAAAAAAATCATCTCAATTTAATAATTTAAACTCTTAAAAAACACCTAATTAAAAATTAAAAATATAATTTATATTATTATTCTATTACACTCTTTCCTTACTCTTTATTTGCCAAAAACTAAAACTCAAAAGTCAGAGGACGCCTAGTTGAAGTGACCAAGTGAAACAAACGTGGCACTCTACTACTCCAAACCCCAGCACAGCAGCAGCCATCATCATCATCAGGTCCTTTCTTTATAAAGACCCGGTGAAGCGTGAGAGATCGGCAAGAATCAAGAACCATCAAGAAATGGCAGGAACTTCAGTGTTTGCAGAGCTAGTTGATGAAGATACTACTGTTTTTAAGTTCTATTCAGATGGTGAGTGGAAAAAGTCTACATCAGGAAAATTAGTATCCATCATCAACCCTACCACTAGAAAGACTCAGTACAAGGTACAAGGTAAATTTGTGTTGCATCAGCCTTTTACCTTCTTCTGTATGCCTCATTTCCATACTCTTACGACTTTATTATGAGAATAAGGAATGGTATCGTGTTGAATTATAGTCCAAACTTTACTGATTATTATCATGTTGAGTATTTTCTTGATGAGGTTGCTTGAATGTTAATGACTTTGTTGTTGAATTATTATTGGAGCAGCTTGTACTCAAGAAGAGGTGAATAAGATCATAGAAGCAGCAAAAACAGCTCAAAAATCATGGGCCAAGACTCCACTGTGGAAAAGAGCAGAATTACTTCACAAAGCAGCTGCAATATTGAAAGAGCACCGAGCACCAATTGCTGAATGTCTTGTCAAAGAGATTGCGAAACCGGCTAAAGATGCAGTCACTGAAGTATGAAGAACAAAGACTTGTTGAAATTTGTTGCCTGACTACTTGTATTGGGATTTCATTTCTTGTTTAAATGCAAAGCTTAATGCTTGTTTAGTGATTTTTAGAAGCAATCTTATTGTCTATAACACGTATGCAAATTGCACCCATTATTGTTTTTCCAAATCTAAATGTGATGAAGGTGTGTGTTTTGCATCATTGAGTTTCTGGGGTGTGATTATGTGGTTTGATTTTGATACAGGTGGTGAGGTCAGGGGATTTGGTGTCATACTGTGCTGAAGAAGGGGTTAGGATTCTTGGAGAAGGGAAATTTCTGGTGTCTGATAGCTTTCCTGGGAATGAAAGGACCAAATACTGCCTCACTTCAAAGGTAACAATTCACTAACCTTACTCCTGTTTTCTTCTTAATAGCAATCTGGATTCTGGTTTTAGCACATGGTAAAGACACCTTAGGTAAGAATTTGATTATTTAATCATATTTATGCTTGCATATAAATTCGGTGGCCAAGTGGGCCTGCATCTTGCCCACTGATTGAGGAACTTCACTGAATTGTCGTTGTCATCAAATGGAAGTCAATGTCTTTCACATTTTTCCAAGGGAATATTAAAATAGATGATGTGTAGGGCATATCCATGGAATATAGGGGGAAATGCCATGGAAGATCCTCCTGTAATTTTTGCTTATGAAATATTAAATTGTAGGATTGAATTAGTTGTTTCTTAAAAATGAAGGTCAATAATGAACAGCCTCGTTCTTGTACTGTTCACAAGTTGTCCTATAGGGCAGGCTCTCATGCCTCCTCCCATCACAAATGTTTGAAGAATGGTCTCCGCTATTGTTTATGAGGGATATTGCCATGATGGTATTTATGTTATCATGATCAAATTTTCCTGCTTTAGAATTGTTCCTACATCCCTGGCAAAACCAGACATGATTGCATTTTTCATGAAAACAAGGCAAATCCAGGAAAACTAAAGAACAAACATGTGAGGGTGAACACCCCTGTCGCATATGTTATTCGACAGACAATTTGATTTTATTGATGTAGCATTATGCACCAATCCTGTGAGGATTGAGATAGAAATCTAACCTATTAAATACCTTAGAATTTCACTCCCTACATAAATTTGAAGTTAGAAATATGTGAAACCAGTATAGGGATTAGTTTTACTTTTTAAGAAAAAATGAAAACGCTGTGTTGAAGCTCTTCCTTGTTATTTGTCTTGGACTAAGTAAATATGCAATGCTTATAGTTTCTTGTTCATTCTGCTTTTACCCTAGTTGTGTTATTTAAATTGACACCTCTCCATGCAGATTCCGCTTGGCGTTGTCTTGGCTATCCCACCTTTTAACTATCCTGTCAATCTTGCTGTTTCAAAAATTGCTCCTGCACTAATTGCCGGAAACTCCATCGTGCTCAAGCCCCCAACCCAGGTATGAGTTTAAAACCTGTGATTTAAAACCACCCACCTCCCGTTGCATATATCATGTAAACATACTGTATTTTTCATGTTATGTAATTTAGCTGAATGGACTTTTCTGAATGCTCAAATAACAGCTTTTGCTGGTCAAAATTATGGCACGCCCTTAATTCCTTGCAGGGTGCTGTGGCTGCACTACACATGGTCCATTGCTTTCACTTGGCTGGTTTTCCCAAAGGTCTCGTTAGCTGTGTTACTGGAAAGGGTTCAGAGATTGGTGACTTCCTCACAATGCATCCTGGTGTTAGCTGTATAAGGTAACATTTTTTGATTTTTTGAAATTCTTTCTCCTCCATAAAATTTATCTGCTTCTCATCCAACCTAATTGCACAATTTATTTGATTTTGACTTATGGCATACTGCACGATCATAATGTTAAGGTGCACAATGTGAACACGATAAAATAAGCATTTCTAATTTTCAAATTGCTGCGGTTTTTCGAGCTAAGAGAATCTTCTCCCACTTGATGAGTATTCTTGTTCAGTTTTACGGGTGGAGACACTGGAATAGCAATCTCAAAGAAGGCTGGGATGATCCCACTTCAAATGGAACTAGGTGGTAAAGATGCTTGTATCATCCTAGAAGATGGTGATTTGGATTTAGCAGCAGCTAATATCATTAAAGGAGGCTTCTCGTACAGGTTAAAAGATTTCTTAAGTAGTCAACTACCCGCTTGATCTGTAATTTTTTTTAAAGGAGCCTTACATTTTCATCCTTTCACGCGTGATTCATTCATGTTAATTTATGAGTGTTAGTTTCTACAGAGGCAGCAATTTGAAGACTCCTTACAGTCTCCATATAAAGTGCTCCAACTGGAAAAAAAAAAAATTCTTGGGCCACAGAAATATCTACTTCGAATATTGTTTTGGCCTTGCTTGTCCCAATTTGCAGCTACAAACTAGCCTGATACCATTTATTATTGCTATGCAGTGGTCAAAGGTGCACGGCTGTGAAGGTTATCCTCATCATGGAATCGGTAGCTGACACTCTTGTTGAAAAGGTTAAAGCTAAAGTAGCAAAACTGACTGTTGGGCCACCTGAGGATGACTGTGATATTACTCCAGTTGTTACAGAGTCTTCTGCAAACTTCATTGAAGGACTGGTCATGGATGCCAAGCAGAAAGGGGCAACATTCTGTCAAGAGTATAAGCGGGAGGGCAACCTAATATGGCCATTGTTGTTAGATAACGTCCGGCCTGATATGAGGATTGCTTGGGAAGAGCCTTTTGGTCCAGTTTTACCAGTTATCAGAATAAACTCTATTGAAGAAGCTATCCACCACAGCAATGCTAGCAATTTTGGTCTTCAGGTATAATGTTGCCATCCTTTGCTCATCCATGCAGGTTCTTTTGGTGTATCAAAGAAATATCATTTTATTTTTGCCAAGTACACACTTGGTCTTTCCTTTTTGCATTTGTAATAAATAATTTTTATATTTGAAGATTCTAAACTCTTGTTTGATTACAGGGATGCATCTTTACAAGAGATATAAACAAAGCAATTTTAATTAGTGATGCTATGGAGACAGGAACAGTGCAGATCAATTCCGCACCAGCTCGTGGACCTGATCATTTCCCATTCCAGGTGAATTTTCCATCCCATTTTCAGGATTTGCTGGTTGATTTCTTGACGCTTTCTAGTATAGTCTATTCACATCAATTGAAATACCTTTCTGAGTTCTGGATACACACCGCCTTTCTTTTGAGCATGAATGGATCGGAGCAACTACATTGGAAGGGAGCGAAAACATGATTTCCAAATTAATTATCCTTGAAACTTGTTTAATATCCTCTCTTTTGGACCCTTTTTTACGTTAATTGCAGACTAGCTAACCCGGGTCTGAATGATCTTCTTGCTATCCAAAACCGGTCGCTGGATATGCTCAATTGTTGCTTGCTTTGTGCAGGGATTGAAGGACAGTGGAATCGGTTCCCAGGGAATCACCAATAGTATTAACATGATGACGAAGATCAAGAGTACAGTAATCAACTTACCTGCCCCTTCCTACGCTATGGGTTGATTCACAATTTGGCTTGTAAAATGTTAGAATAAGTGGCATACCTCTACAATAAGCTGCATGAACTGCCATCTTTTAGTTCACCGGTATAATCAACAAGTCATATGGTGCTTTCAAGCTTCACGTACTTGTTTGTACAAAAGAAGAGTGGCGAGTCTAGTGGCCTGCATATTTTGTAGCATTTGCTTTCGGCTTGTAAAACATAGCATAAGGATGATTTCTTGTTTTGTGGAAGGCTAAGGGTTGAAACAAAGCCAGGTTTATTGTCACAAATATTCCTGACCAACTTTTAATTAGTTGCCCTGTCGATCTTTTTACTACTTGTGTGTGTTTTTTTTGGCCATTACTAAGGCTTTGGCTCCACCTGTTTTTTATGAAAATTTAAAAATATTTTACTTGAAATTAAACTTTTTAGATTTTTTTTGGATCTGATGTGTAAAGTAAGTTTTAAAAAATTAAAAAATATTATTTGGACAATTATCTATTGATTTCGGGTGAAACATTCGTCCAACCACAAAAAAAAAAAACAAAAACAGTCACCTTAGCAAACATGAAACAATAAATTCAAGAAAGATAAAAAAAAGACATGAAATACAGAAGACCTTCTTGCCTCTCTCGGAGGATTTGCTGTCTTCACGTGCCTCCTTCTTGCGCTTATGCTCGAAGTGGTAGAGGCGGTATTGATGCCTCTTCAATCGTGCTTCGAGTGGTTGTAGCTTATTCCATTTGTTTTATTTGTTTTCGTGTTTTTTTAAAAAAATTATTTTTATTTTATTTTTTATTTTTAATTAATATTTTTTAGTATTTTTAAATTATTTTGATGCTTTGATTTCAAAAATAATTTTTTAAAAATAAAAAAGTATTATTTTGATATATTTCTAAATGAAAAGTACTTTGAAAAGTAACCGCAACCACATTCCCAAACAGGTATAATTTATTGTGATTCTTTTAGAAAAATATTAAATTGATATTTTTAGTATATTTTTATGATTTTACTATGCTATGTTAAAAATAAAAATAAATATTTTGATATGTTTTTAAATAATAAAATACTTTTAAAAACCACCATATATTGGGTGTTTGGGAGTTTTGTAGCGGTTGCTTTTCAAAGTGTTTTTCATAATAAAATATATTAAAATAATATTTTTTTTATTTTTAAAAAATTATTTTTGACATTAGAACATCAAAATGATTTTAAAAAATAAAAAATATTAATTTAAAACTAAAAAAATAAAAAAAATATATATTTTTTTAACAATACTTTTAAAAAACAAAAATAAACACGCTACACAAACCAAACCAATCAAACAAAATTGTTCTTGATCAATCACCAAGGAGATGAGCTTATTAAACTTATTCTGATATAGTATAAAAATAAAAATTAGACCATTGAAATCCAATTAAGAATGATAAAAATATCAGGGCTCAATATCAGGGCTCAAAGCCCGCTTGCGAATTAAAAGCCCATGTCCAAAATACAATATAAATTTGGTTTTTAAACCCAAACTCCCATTTTGAAACTATAAAAATAAAAAGGGAAAAAAATAAATTATAAAAAGGTTTACAAAATATAAAAACATGAACTTTGAGCAGATATCAACTTGCCACGCCAATTAATTCAGAAATAAAATCGAGCCCAGGATCTACTTTCATTTTTTTTCTTAAAAAAATCTGCAAATAGAAATACATTAATGACATAAAAAAAAACCCACCAAGAACAACAACCACCTCACCATTAAAATATAATTGGTCTGGAATCCTATAACTAAGATTGCAAATTATGATCAAATATCCAAAGAAACAAAAAACAAGGCTAGTCAATGCTGACTTCATCATTGACCAAATAAGCTCCTCGATGGTTTCTACACACACTAATTATAGACACGCGTTCCTGAGTTAAATATTTTTATTTTTTATAAAAAATTATATATGCAGATTTCTGATATATTCCCCCGTAGTTTAAAAAATCCAAGTTTAAATAAATTTTTTTATAAATATATATAAATAAATAAAAAATAATTAACAATATCTAAAAATAAAACTTAAAAATCAAGATATAGATGTAGATCAAGATATTTAATTTCGAAAGATAGAACATTTACCCGGTTGTATTTGCTAAATTTGTTTATTAAAATAATTTTTTATTTAAACAAATGATAATAGAAATAGAGACACAAATTAAATTGATTGAATAAAATAAAAAGAGAAAAAATCATCATGCAAGACTGTACATATTAGAAATATTATATGAAAATAAAAAAAATATTTTCAAAAATAAAGTATATATATTTGTGGGTGTGTGGGTGTGTGAATCATAAAAATTCTTTAAATTTATATGAATAACTAAAAAACAAATCATCGTTTAAAGAGGTTCCCCGAACAAAATGAAAGAGAATGGATACTAATTTAAATATAAATAAAAAAATAGAGAAAAAACCATAAAAAATCATTAATTTAAAAAAAGCAAAGGCGAGGCGTTGTTAAGCTTGGCAGACCAGGCCAACCTGTTTGGCCTATTTCGTCTATACCCGCACGATTGGACCCTTAATTTTATTTTATTTTGTAATTGGGGCGTTCCGTCCTATTTTTTTTTGAAAAAAAACAGATGACATGTCATTTGATTTACCTAGATTCTAGCCACTTGGCAGAAAAATCAAGGCTTAAGTTTTTTACCCAAAAAACCATTTTTCAACCCATTTTTTACCCAGGACAATTATAAAACGCCGTGAGAACTATAATAAATCTATTTATAGCCTCAAAAAACTGCTCCAAAACATAAATCAATCTAAATTAGAAAATCAACCTGAACTCATATATGTTTTTTCATAAACTTTAAAAGTACAAAAATACATAATATGAATTGTCCTCATCAAATGAAACTATTTAACACAAATATAGTCTATTTTGATGCTTTAAATTGATGTCAACAACACTTTTCTCTCTCTACCACTATAATTCAGCGACCTCTCTCCTCTCTCAATCAGAGACTAAAAAATAACAAAAATAAACTTTTGTACCAAAATTGAATTGAAAAAATATTGAGGTGCTGAAATTGTATAATCTGTGTGATTTTTAAAGTTTAAGGATTAAAATGCATCTTTTACCAAACTCATGGCATGCCACCCATGTTCAACGCCTTTTTTATTTAGGTCCTTTTTCTTTCAATCTCACATTTTAATAGGAAATCAAAATTAATTGATCTTCAATTATGACTAAATCATTGGAAAAAAACATAAAAACATAAAGATTAAATTGAAAAAACATAAAAAGATAAACAAAAGAACCCTGTACAATGAAAAGCGTGCGCATACACACACGTATATTGTCAATCACCATTATTCTTGATCATTAATAAAATAAAAAAATAATTATAATAAATTATAATATTATCTACCGAGATTAAGAGAGCGTTTAGGAATGCGATGCAAACCGCATTCCCTTAATTTTCAAAAAAAATATTTTTTTTATTTAAAATTAATATGTTTTTGGTGTTTTTAGATCGTTTTGATGCGCTGATATCAAAAATAATTTTTAAAAAATAAAAAAACATTATTTTGATGCATTTTCTAGTGAAAAACACTTTGAAAAGCAATCGCAACCACACTCTCAAACGCCCTCTAAAAGTCCATTGAGATCAAGTTTATGCATGTACATATCAATACAATTAAATTTAAACCCTCAAGCAGATTAAATAAATTTAATAGTCTCGAGTTTTATTGCATTTAATTAACCCCGATTGAATCCATTTGAAATTTCAATTAAACCCCTATAAGCTCATAATCCATACAAGTTACAAACATGCATACAATCATAATAAACATGGATCCATGCATAAATTCATCAAAAATCCATTTATATATGAATTGAAATTGAAGATTAAAGATCCAATCACCTGTATCAGAATTTGAAAGACTAAATCTGAAGACAATACACAAAACAAGGATTGAAATATTCTTCAAATCGTGTGGTTCTGTCGCACCCTCCCGAGAGCTCGACGTCGCGGCGACACTTCCCCGTAGCGAGGATTTGATGTTGGTCTTTCTCTGTTGTGAAAAAGGGAGTCGCCACCTAGTATTATGGTCACTAGGAAACCTAACTCGGTCTTCGGAGATTCTAAGGCAAGGGACCGGTTGCGTAAAGGGAAGGTTTTAGCACCCCTAGTACGCCCTACCTAAGGTAAGCTGCTTGGTGTTTGATTTGCCTTATAAATGTTATGGTGTTGATGTTCTCTAATCCCATCGGTTTCCTAGGATAAGTCTCGCTCTCCGATGAACGAAAACTAGGGTGCTTTAAAAACCTATTTTTTGTCTCGTAAACCGTGGAGTAAAAAGAATTGAAATGTCCTCGATTATAATCAAGGCTTCTTTCAAGGATTTGTGCGGATTTATTATTCCTAGAAAATTATTTTGGATATTTACCACTCCGGGTTTCTTTATCCAAATATTAACAAGTGAATAATAACAAATTATTCCCAATAATATTTTGGATATTCGTCCTTTAAGGATTTCTTTATCCAAAGATTAGCGGTGAATAATAGATGAATTCCCCCAAAATAAGATTTTTATATTTTTTGGAATATTGGCCAATACCCTTTGGAGTTTTACAAACATGTTGTAAAATCCAGAAATGCAAAAAAATGATTTTTGTTGTGTTTAAGAAATCCATGCGAAAACACATTTTTAAAACTTCAAATATTTGTTTTTTATATAAAAAAACGTAAAAAACAATGTTAGGGTATTGGCCGTATGCATGAAAACAAAACATTTTTTCATTTTTATATTTTTTCGATGTCTTGACTAAAACCGGGTATTTTCATATCGGATTTGTATCTTTATAGTACAAAAATGCAAACTTGCAGAAAATCACATATTTTTTGAATACATACTTGAAGAAAACTTTTGAATGGGCCATATCCGGCCCAAAAGGAAAATGGGCCGAAATCAGCCCAACAACATGGGCTGACTTTCTATAAAGTTGGACTCGGCCAGCCGACGAAGATGGGCCGGGCTGATATTCCAGCCCGAAACAAACAAGATAACACAGTGCATGTACATGAGTACGAAGAACCGGGTTCTTCAGACACGCATAGTAACCGGGTTCTTGTACATGAGCACTGATAACCGTTAATTAATTAGGCTAGTTCTTGTGCATGCACGAAGAATCGGCTAATTATTTTTCAGCTTGCGAACGTGCGAGTGCACATTCTCGCATGCAAGAAGATGACCCTAAACGGTGATAAGGGAAAGGGTTACCCGAGATGATGAGCTTGGATAGATGGGGTGACGGTGGTGCTTTGGTGGCCGGTTTGGCGGTGGCGTTGCTTGCGGCCTTCTTCCTCCTCCCCGTTGTTTCGGCACTTGCTTCTTCTTTTTGTTTCCTTTGCTCCCTCTGTCAACAAGCTGTTCTTCCCTCTCTACAGCGGCTTCAATGGAGGTGCGGGTGGTAGGGAATGGTCGGGATGAAGATGGTGGTCGGTGGTTGTGGGAACCGGGGACAACAATGTTTTCTCTTCCCCTCTTGTAGAGGTGTTGCTTCTCCTCTTGGTTTCCTTTGTTCCCTCTGTCAACAAGCTGTTCTTCCCTCTCTACAGCAGCTTCAATGCGGGTGCGGGTGGTAGGGAATGGCTGGGATGAAGATGGTGGTCGGTGGTTGTGGAAACGGGGGGCGGCCATTGTTTTCTCTTCCCCTCTGCAGAGGTGTTGCTTCTCCTCTTGGTTTCCTTTGTTCCCTCTGTCAATGCTGTTCTTCCCTCTCTACAGCAGCTTCATGGAGGTGCAGTCGCTGCCTTTTCTTCCAACGGTGCAGCGCTAGGTGGGATGAAGATGATGAGCTGAGGAAAGAGGTGGGCGTGGTCGCGCCGCTCTTCCTCCCGGTTTGTGCGGTGGCACGAAGGAAATAATGAGCCGACGATGGCGCCGCGGAATGGATGTTCTTCCCTCCGTGTTTTTCTTGCTCCTTCTCTGTTTTCCCGTGGGCCGCTTTGTTTCGTTGCACCGCCGGAGGAGAAGAAAACTACCGGAGACAAACGAAAAGCAAAGGCGATGGCGAGGGCGTCTTGGTTGGTCCTTCGTGTTTTCTTACGCTCGTCCCTATTGTGTCCTTCCTCGATTGTTTGTTCTCTGGTTTTCTTCCCGTGCTTCCCGTCTTGGCTCTACTCGAGAAGAAAATGGTTCTGCCGCTTTGTGGAGTTCGGGGAAGGTGATGAGGTCGGTCCGGGGAAGCCGCTTGGATCGTGGGGGAAAATCGGTGGTGTTGGGAGGAAGCCGACGATGCCTCACGGTGGTCAAGAAGGTGGCGGAGTGCTTCCAAACGGTGGAGGGAGTGAGAGAGAGAGAGGTTACCGTCCTTCTCTTCCCCTCTATTTTCCTCCTTTAACCGCCATCCCTCCTTCAAAACTCCCCCCCTTTTAGTTTTCCAGCCCTCTCTCCCGTTTTTTCAAAAAAACTCTTCCTCCCCCCCTTTTCAAAAACTCTCCCCCTGGTTAATTAATTGTGAGTGGTATTCATAGGTACAAGTGGAGCGGGGCAGCAGCATGCGCATGGGGAGCAGGGGACACCAAGCCGGGCGGCTGCGCCGCTCCCCACTCCCGAGGGTGTCGGGCGGCGGCATGCACATGGGAGGAACGGTGTCTACACTATTTTGGTTTTTTCTTTTTTTCCTTTTTATTTTTTATTTTTGTGGGGATCCAAAAATGGGTTACAACAGATGCCCCCTCTTTATAATACTTACGGAGCGAGAGATTTTGCGTAGTAAGTTTTATAAAGATAAATAAAACGAATTTCAAACCGATATTGTCGAAGCTTGATCGATCCGAAACTTTGTCTTTATGGCTATTCCCCTTTAACCCGAAACAACAATCAAAACTTTGTCATCTTGAGATCCCAATCGGCGATCCTCTGACTTCTAACTTCGATTAATTTAACTTGAAATTCCATTCTGAGATCCCTTCTGGCAATCTCTTTTAACCAAAAAATTTATATTTGCAGCTTGGCCAACCTTAAATCCCATCTGGCGATTTCCCTTAGCCAAAGCCGATATCCATGCTTTGCGGTTGGGTTAACCCGAGATCCCTTTCCGGCGATCTCCTTTAACCAAAACCCAAAAAACTATTTTGCAGCTCGGTCAACCTGAAATCCCATCTGGCGATTCCCTTTAACCAAAGCTGAAAGATGAGATCCCTTCTGGCGACCTCTTAAAATTCCTAGAAAACTCCACGCTTTTCTAAGGAATGGTCTCAATATCGGGTGACCTGCCCATCTTAAGATTCTTAGAAAACTCCACGCTTTTCTAAGAAACGGTCTCAATATCCAAGTGGCCGGCCCCTCTTAAAATTCCTAGAAAACTCCACGCTTTTCTAAGGAATGGTCTCAATATCGGGTGACTGCCCATCTTTAAGTTTCTTAGAAAACTCCACGCTTTTCTAAGAAACAGTCTCAATATCAGTGTGACCGACCCATCTTAAAATTCTTAGAAAACTCCACGCTTTTCTAAGAAACGGTTTCAATATCAGTAACCTAGGCCCCTCTTAAAATCCTTTAGAAAACTCCACGCTTTTCTAAGGAATGGTCTCAATATCGGGTGACCTGCCCATCTTAAAATTCCTAGAAAACTCCACGCTTTTCTAAGGAATGGTCTCAATATCGGGTGACCTTCCCATCTTAAGATTCTTAGAAAACTCCACGCTTTTCTAAGAAACGGTCTCAAAATTAGGTGACCGACCCATCTTAAAATTCTTAGAAAACTCCACGCTTTTCTAAGAAACGGTTTCAATATCGGTAACTTAGGCCCCTCTTAAAATTCCTAGAAAACTCCACGCTTTTCTAAGGAATGGTCTCAATATCGGGTGACCTTCCCATCTTAAGATTCTTAGAAAACTCCATGCTTTTCTAAGAAACGGTCTCAAAATTAGGTGACCGGCCCATCTTAAAATTCTTAGAAAACTCCACGCTTTTCTAAGAAACGATTTCAATATGAGGTAACCAGCCCCTCTTAAAATTCTTTAGAAAACTCCACGCTTTTCTAAAGAATGGTCTCAATATCGGGTGACCTGCCCATCTTAAGATTTTTTTAGAAAAACTCCACGCTTTTTCTAAAAGGTGGTCTCAATGTCGGGTGACCTACCCGCTATAAGATTTTTTTTAGAAAAACTCCATGCTTTTTTCTAAAAAGTGGTCTCAATGTCGGGTGACCTGCCCGTTTTGAACCTCAAAAGAAATCATCTTACCTCAAGGAATGAAGCAGTGCTAGTTCACAAATCTCCTCCCAGATTCCGTTGACCTTAGATTCTCGTATCTCGGTGGTTCCCAAACACTTGGAACTATTTTGGCTTTCGCCACACCTTTCCTGCCAGGTTAATGTTTATGACAGTATAGTATGCATGCTTTTGTTACCTATTTTGGAAACATAGGTTCCTCTTTCCGTCGTAGCCTTCTTCGAGCTCTTGTTTCCATTTGTTTGTCCAGACTCGTCCTCTTGAAACGAAATATGCTCCACGCGCTATACTTCCTATCCTCTTGGTGGAGAGATCTCCAATTCCTTACGGGGCCCTTTCTTGCTCCATCGAGTATTGTCTTTTATTATAAAAGGAAAACTCCAAAGATTTGGTTTTGTTCATGAAAACTGAAACTTTCAATGCAATTAGCAATTCTCATAAAAGATGCTTTTTTAGAAGTTTTTATGATGATACCCCTTTGGGCTTTGGTTAACCTTGGGCCCCTATGTGCACTTCGTGCGCTCCTTGCCCCCAGTGTGGTGTGCAAAAACATGTCAAGTTTTGATTTGGTTTGATTCATCTCCTTAGTCATGCATTAAAACAGTTCTTTTAAGTAAAAGATTTCAACTGCTATAAGATCATACGTTTTATGAAAAAAAAAAAAGGTTCTTTACAAGGAGAATTCATGGCCAAACCTTTTTATTGACGGGAAGCATAGTATCTCTTTATAGAGTCATCATTCACAAGTTTAACTAGATCTTCTCCATCCATCCTAGATAACAAATAAAGCTCCTCTCGAGAATGTTTTCTTTAACACGTAAGGGCCCTCCTTGTTTGGCGCCCTTTTACTTTGATCCTCTTTCGGTAAAGGCTATATTTAGTACAAAATCTCCTTCATGGAATCCTCGAGGTCGGACCTTCTTATCATATGATTAGGCCATCTTTGATGATGACAGATTGCAACTAATCTCTTTTCACTGATCATATTCAACTATTCATATCTAACTTTTACCCATTCCACCTCTTCTAAACTTAGAGTCCAAAACTCTTAATGAGGGGTTTTCCACTTCTAGAGGCATTATCGCCTCCATTTCCCCATCATATTCAACTATTACTCGCCGGATGATTTCTTATGCAAAGTTTCCCCATCAAGATTGAAATCCATTGCCAACCTTTTCAAAGTCTTCTTGTTGATTTTGGATGCCCCCATGGGATATGTCTGGTTTTTGGATGAAATTCTTGATATTATAGTACCAAGGGTTTCCATCTATTTCCCTCTACACTGAGCAACAATGAGCTAGGTTATTTTTGATATCACTGTGTACCGGTTGTACCTTGTGCCCAAAGTCTATTCTAGCCATAGAAGTTAATGTGACCCAAGCATCAACAAAATGTTTTCCTTCCATTCCTAAATGGGTGAACTTTATTTCCTCAACTTCTCTAGCCAATTTAGACGAGTATTCTTGGTAAGGTCCCAACTTCTCGTCCTTGGTTTTCCCTTTTCCTTTCACTTGGCAAATAATCACAATCGGATATTGTTATTATTGCACCCATACCCATTTATTTTTCTAATATTCAGCTCCAATGCCACCTCTAAAACGAGAATGCAAGCTTCATACTCCTATGTTGTTATTGCAACCAAACCGCAACTTAACTAAAACCAAATACTACTTTTTATTAGGAGAGATTATCATTGCACCATCGCTACTTTACCACATACGTTTACATCACCATCAAAGTACATAGTTCACCAATCTAATTTCCCTTCCTCAACTGAAAGCACATCTTCATCAGGAAAATCAAATTTTAATGACTCATAATCTTCTCTAGCATGGTCAGCTAGGTGATTGGAAATGACATTCATGGCTTTCCTTATCATATATACTATGTTGTACTCGACTAGTATAACTTGCCATTTTGCAAATTGGTTTGATAGATAGGGGTGGATTTAGTAGGTACGCTTGATTTTCTCGAAAGCTTCTTCACACTCTTATTCCACATTCCAAGATTCTTCTTCCTTAACAATTGAAGATGTGGTCATAAGTCATGGTTAATTGGGATATCAATCGAGCAATGTAATTCAACCTTCCCAAGAACCTCCTTACATCCTTCTCAGTCTTGGGAGGTGGCATAGATTGAATAGCCTTTACTTAACCAGGATCCACTTCTATCCCTTCGTCACTCATCATAAATCCTAATAACTTTCCGATTTCACCCCGAATGAACACCTTGTGTGGTCAAGCCTCAACTTATACTTCTTTGGTCTTTCAAGACAATTCCTTCAATATTTGGACATGATTCTCTCCTTCTCTAGGTTTAGCAATCATGTCATCCACGTATACTTCAATCTCCTTGTGCATCATGTCGTGAAATAGAGTTACCATGGCCCTTTGGAGGTGGCCCTAACATTCTTCAACCCAAATGGCATGACCTTGTAACAAAGGTTCCCTATGGTGTTGTCTTTTTCTTATCCTCTTACGCCATTTTTATCTGATTGTAGCCCGGAAATCCATCAAAATATATGGAGTTATATGCTGCATTGTCAACTAACATCTCTATGCGTGGTAGATGGAAAATTGTCTTTCGGGCTACCACTATGTTGGACACCCATGCGGGTATTTGACTACCTCTAGAAAACTGGTGCTCCACTTGCTTTTCAATTTCTACCTTTACTTTTTCTTAACCGATTTGCATCCTTCTACTAGTGGTACCCTATACAAACCAGGCACATCCTTGTAGGACCAGGCAAAAACATCTATAAAATCTCCAAGTAATTAACTCTTCTCTTTCTTTAGGAGTGATCATAGTCCATATCTTCAATTTTTCTCTTATTTTTTCCATTGCCCCATCTATGGTTTCAAGTTCCTCTCTGGCGAGTTTTTGAGCTTGTTCATGTTGTCCTATTTTCATCCACTTCTTCCTCTTCTATAGCTACCATGGATTCTTAAGTTTGGCCATTCATTCTCAATGTAAAGTGTAGATGTTTGTTTTGAAAGATCCGAGTTGAAAACGGAAAGTGATGTGTAAAAACATCAAGATGAACCTTTGAAAATGCATGATTTCATTAAAGGGAAAAATTGTCTCAAGACATTTGCTTGAGCAAATCGGTTAGGTGCGCAACATCATTCCAGACTCCTTCAAGCGTTCTTTGGTAATGAGCTTTTGGGTTTAACCTCTCTTCACTTTCCATCCTTTTTCTTTGTCGAGTGTTGCGGATTCTAGAAGGGGGATCTATGTTTCTAGGTCTGATGCGTGCATAGATGTATAAGAAAATGCATGACATAATGCATGATTGTCATAAGAATGCTTTGTATATTGGGTATGGATGCATCCTTCTTATGAACGAATAATAGCCACCACCTTATAAACATAGGCTCTCTTGTCACATTGCTAGGAGTACTGCCTTTCAAGTCGTTTGCTTGAATCATGTTCACCAAGAGACAGATTTTGCATAAGAAGATGGGTCAACGTCCTTTTCATTAATGCTTGATAAGTTTATTACCTTTCCTCCACAAACTCTCTAGCCAAAGGTAAAAAGGCAAAGCCGCGATTCTCAATCTTCCCTAGAAAGGCATCGATTTTTAGCTAGGCTCCGGCGATAGCGAATGATGTCCCCTCCTACTTTTCATGCATTGATTCTAATAATCTGAGCATGCGCAGCAACTTTGTCCATTTGCTCATTCGTCTTGGTCATCTTTTCTATGAGCAACATATTGGTTTTGTTCAAAGCAGCATTGTTAGCGTCTATTTGATCCTTGTATTTTTCCATTCTTTGCTAGCTTATTGTCCAAATACTTTTTATCCTTTTCGCGCTTCTTGTCAAGTTTTTATCCTCACAACTTTTTATCTCATTCTTCTTAACCGCTAACTCCGCTTTAATAGCCTTAAAACCTTTCCTTTTACTCTCTTCCTTTACAAATCTCTGTCGAATGGTTTTCCAATCTTCATATATTTCTTGTTCAAATCCTCATACTTCCCAATCCTATCCATCACTTGTGCAAATTTTTCTTGGGTATATTTTGTGCTTCCTTGGCAATCTTTAAAGTCAACCTCCATTGCTTCAAGTTCAAAGCAACTTTGCATCCAATCCAAACTCATCCCTTCTAGCTCCTTCTTACTTCTTTTCTAGCAATCTTCTCTTCACTTAGCTTTAACTCAAGCTTTGTTATTATCGCGTCTCTAGATTGTGTTTGTTCATCTAGAAATGCTCTTCTTTTATCTTCTTCCAAAGAATCATTTCTTCCAACATTGCCTTGTCTTCTCAACTCCTTTTCATTATTGTCCCTTTTTCTCTTGATAGGCTCTTCTATAATTTGGGGAGATTTGACTCCTACACAAGGCATGGTTGAAGCAGCTAAGTCTCTCGATCTTGCATATCCTTTACTTGCACTTAGATCCTTTAAACCTTCTATCTCAACCAAAACCAGATGCTTCCAATCTTGTGTGATGATCTCCACAACTTCTTGTGCGATGGGATCTTTAAACAAACCAAAGAATTAAGCAATTCCCATAGTCCTTGGAACAAACCGCATGCCCCCAAGTTGCCTTACCACAAGGGTAGGAGCATAACTTACATAACCCGTGATCCCTACCAAAGGCGCCCAACGTTTCGTCCATAACTCATGAGGACTTTCACCGCGTTACCCACGAGGCTCTCCACTTGAAATCACTATTAGGCAAACCTTCTAATTTGTCAATCCAACCCTGGTTGTCTAGATCTTCCCATTCTTCTTCTTCTACCAACTTCAGGGGTCTTTGGGTGAACCACCAAAAATTATTGGAGACAGGTTTTTTTGTTTCGATATGGCTAACCATCCAGATATACAACAACTGCGTGCAAGATCTCATTGCCCCTTTCCGGTCCTCCTACAATGATTAAGCGTCAAGATGGTTTCGGCTAAAATAGCGACCCTTTGGATTGATTTGTGTATTCTCATACTCTATATAAGCGGCGGCCTCCAAACTCACTAAACCTGTCTGACTTGGGAATAGCACAAGGCCAAATATGCCCAAGGCAATCAATCTCTCTTTTTCTAATCCTGACTTCTTTTCCAGTTCAATTTCTAGCATCCTCCATTTCAGACCGGTAGCATTCTTTTCCAAAAACTTTTCCAAGTTGGAGATTCTGAGCAGTTTTGACAATTCGGGGATGATCTTGTCCGATCTCAAAGGCAAATAAATCGATCTGATTGTTTGGAAACTCGATCAACATCCCATATTCCTCCATAGTGGGACATAAGTCTATGCTTCCAAAAGAAAAACACGGTAGTCCGGATCCCAAAAATGAATTATAGCTCGCACACTGGGTTTAAAACTTCTACCTTTGCAATTTCCATCAAACGTCCGTATTTATTAAAAAATGCATCCTTATCCATATCCTGAAAGTGAGTCGTTAACTTGTTCACCTCATTCATAATGCAATTCGGGTTCTTGATTGGTGACAGCTTTCTTAGCATTGCTTCTAAGGCGCTCTCCTTGATCAATTGTGACAGTTCAGAATTTTTCCCATATTCTATGATGGAAAATTTAGTAATGGTGGCCATTTCGATCACAAGTCCTGCAATTCAAAATGCCGAGGGTTAGACTTGTTTTGATGCAAGAGATATTATGGATCATACACCCTAAGGATAGGTTATAGTTCCTTTACGTGAGACATAGGGTAGGTTTACTACTTGGTCTCTAAACAAAGGGTCTCTTCTTTGTCCCAGTGATCGCCCTCTTGAAGGCAATATGGGGGTTCAGCGAGATAGTGGGATGGCACATGTACCAATCACTATCGGCCTAAACACTCAAGAAAGAGTTGGGGTTTACACAAACTTAAACCTTGACTCAAGTCGTAAGGCAAGCTGCTAGTCCCCCACCTAACTTAAAGTTTAATGTGTGCTCTTGACAAGATAGTAAAAATACAAGTGATGCATGATAGGATGCAATAAAATCTATATCCATATTTGATATACCATGCATGACGGGATGTAAATATGCATGATAAAGCTTTTAAACAAAGTATCATTCATATAAGAAAACAATAACACATGGCATAACACAAACAAAATACCAAGCCTAGTCCTAGGTTCCCTAGCGGAGTCGCCATCCTGTCGCACCCTCCCGAGAGCTCGACGTCGCGGCGACACTTCCCCGTAGCGAGGATTTGATGTTGGTCTTTCCGTTGTGAAAAAGGGAGTCGCCACCTAGTATTATGGTCACTAGGAAACCTAAGCTGGTCTTTCGGAGATTCTAAGGCAAGGGACTGGTTGCGTAAAGGGAAGGTTTTAGCACCCCTAGTACGCCCTACCTAAGGTAAGCCGCTTGGTGTTTGATTTGCCTTATAAATGTTATGGTGTTGATGTTCTCTAATCCCATCGTTTCCTAGGATAAGTCCGTCTCGATGAACGAAAACTAGGGTGCTTTAAAAACCTATTTTTTGTCTCGTAAACCGTGGAGTAAAAAGAATTGAAATGTCCTCGATTATAATCAAGGCTTCTTTCAAGGATTTGTGCGGATTTATTATTCCTAGAAAATTATTTTGGATATTTACCACTCCGGGTTTCTTTATCCAAATATTAACAGTGAATAATAACAAATTATTCCCAATAATATTTTGGATATTCGTCCTTTAAGGATTTCTTTATCCAAAGATTAGCGGTGAATAATAGATGAATTCCCCAAAATAAGATTTTTATATTTTTTGGAATATTGGCCAATACCCTTTGGAGTTTTACAAACATGTTGTAAAATCCAGAAATGCAAAAAAATGATTTTTGTTGTGTTTAAGAAATCCATGCGAAAACACATTTTTAAAACTTCAAATATTTGTTTTTTATATAAAAAACGTAAAAAACAATGTTAGGGTATTGGCCGTATGCATGAAAACAAAACATTTTTTCATTTTTATATTTTTTCGATGTCTTGACGAAAACCGGGTATTTTCATATCGGATTTGTATCTTTATAGTACAAAAATGCAAACTTGCGTAAAATCACATATTTTTTGAATACATACTTGAAGAAAACTTTTGAATGGGCCATATCCGGCCCAAAAGGAAAATGGGCCGAAATCAGCCCAACAACATGGGTCGACTTTCTATAGGTGGACTCGGCCAAAGAAGACGGGTCCGGGAGTGATATTCCACCCGAAACAAACAAGAACCTGGTACTGTACATGAGTACAAGAACCGGGTTGTCAGACACGCATAGTAACCGGGGTTACTGTACATGAGCATAGTAACCCGTTAATTAATTAGCTGGTTGCTGTGCATGCACAAGAATCGGCTAATTATTTTTCGCTTGCGAACGTGCGAGTGCACATTCGCATGCAAGAAGATGACCCTAAACGGTGATAAGGGAAAGGGTTACCCGAGATGATGAGCTTGGATAGATGGGCCGACAAGGGTGGTGCTGGTGGCCGGTTTGGCGATGGCGTTGCTGCGGCCTTCTTCCTCCTCCCCTCTTTGTTTCGCACCTTGCTTCTTCTTTTTGTTTCCTTTGCTCCCTCTCGTCAACAACTGTTCTTCCCTCTCTACAAGCAGCTTCAATGGAGGTGCGGGTGGTAGGGAATGGCTGGGATGAAGATGGTGGTCGGTGGCTGTGGGAACCGGGGACAACAAATGTTTTCTCTTCCCTCTCGTAGAGGTGTTGCTTCTCCTCTTGGTTTCCTTTGTTCCTCTCGTCAACAACTGTTCTTCCCTCTCTACAGGCTTCAATGCGGGTGCGGGTGGTAGGGAATGGCCGGGATGAAGATGGTGGTCGGTGGCGTGGAAACCGGGGCAAGCAATTTGTTTTCTCTTCCCCTCTCGCAGAGGTGTTGCTTCTCCTCTTGGTTTCCTTTGTTCCCTCTCAACGCTGTTCTTTCCCTCTCTACGCAGCTTCATGGAGGTGCGCGCGCCTTTTCTTCCAACGGTGCAGGCGCTAGGTGGGATGAAGATGATGAGCGAGGAAAGAGGTGGGCGTGGGCCGCGGCCGCTTCTTCCTCCCGGTTTGTGCGGGGCACGAAGGAAATAATGAGCCGACGATGGCGCTGCGGAATGGATGTTCTTCCCTCCGTGTTTTTCTTGCTCCTTCTCTCGTTTTCCCGTGGGGCTTTGTTTCGTTGCACCGCGGAGGAGAAGAAAACTACCGGAGACGAAACGAAAAGCAAAGGCGATGGCGAGGGCGTGCTGGTTGGTCCTTCTCGTGTTTTCTTCGCTCGTCCCTATTGTGTCCTTCCTCGATTGTTTGTTCTCTCGGTTTTCTTCCCCGTGCTTCCCGTCTTGGCTCTACCGAGAAGAAAATGGTTCTGCTTCTTTGTGGAGTTCGGGGAAGGTGATGAGGTCGGTCTGGGGAAGCTGCTGGATCGTGGGGGAAAATCTGGTGGTGTTGGGAGGAAGCCGACGATGCCTCACGGTGGTCAAGAAGGTGGCGGAGTGCTTCCAAACAGTGGAGGGAGTGAGCAGAGAGAGAGGTTACCGTCCTTCTCTTCCCCTCTATTTTCCTCCTTTAACTGCTATCCCTCCTTCAAAACTCCCCCCCTTTTAGTTTTCCAGCCCTCTCTCCCGTTTTTTCAAAAAAACTCTTCCTCCCCCCCTTTCAAAAACTCTCCCCCGGTTAATTAATTGTGAGTGGTATTCATAGGTACAAGTGGAGCGGGGCAGCAGCATGCGCATGGGGAGCAGGGGACACCAAGCCAGGGCAGCCTGCGCTGCTCCCCACTCCTGAGGGTGTCGGGCAGCGGCATGCACATGGGAGGAACGGTGTCTACACTATTTTGGTTTTTTCTTTTTTTCCTTTTTATTTTTTATTTTTGTGGGGATCCAAAAATGGGTTACAACAGTTCCAATCGTGTTGAATTTAAGGTGGCACACGTAGGTGTGTTTAGTATTGTGATAGCTTTTGTGGTTATGGTTTGAAAAAAATTGTTTTATAAAAAATACTTTTAGTTGAGGTTAGTTTGGTAAAATATGTGTTTGGTTAAAACTGTAGTTGAAATTAAGGTTGAACAAAAAGTAGTTTAATATATTTTGTTAAGAATGTTTTTAAAATTGAGGTTATAAAATAACTAAAAAAGACATATATTAATATTGATGATTTTTAATTGAAATATTGTAGATTTAACTACTGCTATTACATCATGAAATAAACAATACTTTATATAAAGTATTTTTTATTGTTCCATTAAACTATCTGCAATTTCATCACGTACGAAATTCATTCGACAAAGACTACAGTTTCCATGTGTGAAAACCCGCTAAATTATAATCTGATTAAAATAAATAAAGTACCGAATAGATTAAATAAAAGGATTCCAAGTATTGTAATTGGATACAATAGAATAAAATATAAGATGTTAATGTGAGAATTAAGTAAAAAAAAGAGTTGAGTGATAAAAATAGAGATGAGAAGAAATGAGGGCCAATGTGTAAATAAGTAAAAGTTAGACTATAAATGCTCCATTTTTTCTCTTTTAGCCGTGAGCTTTAAACAAAGAGAGGGGGAAGAATTGTGTGATTTTTCTACTTAAATTCTCATTGATTTCACCAATTAAAGTGAGTAATTAGAGTGAGTAACTTAATTAAACATCAAGAGAGGGTTGATTTTAAGGTGGTGAATGCATTGAAGGAAGGATTTCAAGCTAGGGTTTGAAGAGGGAGAAGAAGAAAACTTGATTTTTCTTGCATTCTTTCCTTAAATCCTTATCAAAGTGAGAGGAGGCCGCAAGACCTAATCAGCAACAAGGGACATCTTCACGCGCACAGACACCAGGTAGGTGTTCGACATCTTAGAGTAATTAATTAGTTTATTTTTTATTATTATTGTAGAATGAATTTTTATAGATTGTAAATTCTAGTGCTGGTTACTGGAAATAATGCCCTGGTGAATGGGCAAGCCTTGAAAATTATTTCCTGGTTACTGGAAATGATGCCATGGCGAATAGGCAAGCCTTGAAAAATTATTTCCTGGTTACTTTCATGGAAATAATGCCCTGGTGAATGGGCGATTCATCGGAAATAATGCCCTGGTGAATGGGCAAGCCTTGAAAAATTATTTCCTGGTTACTGGAAATAATGCCTTGGTGAATAGGCAGTTACTGGAAATAATGTCCTGTTGAATGGGCAAGCCTTGAAGATCATTTTCTGATTACTGGAATTTATGCCTGGTTGAATGGCTATGTTAAGAAAATTAATTTATAAATTAATGGGATAATCACTCGATGTAAAATAGATTAATTGTAAAACTTTGAAGTTAAATATGCTGGTTTGTGGGAGACACTCTTGGTATTTTTATTTTAGTAGATTTATCCCTATGTCTAGAAGAGAATTTATGAAATTAGAAACTTCAAAAGAAAATAAGACAATTTATTCTATGATATGAAAGTCACTTTAATGTATATGAATAATTAGTCCTTAATCAAGTACTTATTGAAATGTGCAATTGTTTTAATCATGTTTCATGCGATAATGTTTTTAAGTACATCGCACCCTCGATCTGGAAAGTAGATGCTTGGATAACTAATTTTGTTATGTGATTAATGTAATTGGAAGAACTAATATTTTGTTGTAATATACTTCCATATCTAAAAATGTAATGTTTAACTTATTATCTTGTGTATGATATAATTTATAATGTTATTATTATTATTAAGTTGAATTATGGTTGGTTGTGTATATATTTGAGCACAAATACTTAAAAAAAAAAGAGACGATGCATGTTAAGAATTTATTAGTTTTATTATAGTGTTCTATAGAAAATAGAATTGAGATATTGAAATATGCTTGAGTTTTTAAAGTCCAAATGATGGGACGAATATTATGATTGATGTTACAGGTTGAGAAATGATTGAGTCGATAACTTGATATCTAAAGAATACAAAGGAAACTCGCAGAAATTTTGGGAAAATTATATATATATATATATATATATATATATATATATATATAAAATTTGGTAACTACGAATATATATCATATATTTTGAGTTTACAATTTGAGACTGTTACACCATGGCTTCCTGAGTGCGTAATAGCATCAGGTAAAATATCACCAGGAACAAAATTGGGATTGCAATCAAATTCTGCAAATGCTACGTCATCATGCGATCTTCTTCTAATGTAATTATGTAGTGTCATTGAATAATGTTAAACACTAGTTTTTTAAATAAAACACAATATCTGAGAAATTTTGTTGGATTTTTTTTATTTTACTGGGTCGGACCTAATCCAATACATTTAGGTTTAGGCCGGATCGGGTCTGACCAATGAACAGTGGAGACGCTCTCCACTGTTTACATGCAAAGTGAACAATGGAGAGTGAATTAATTCACTCTCAAAAAGAAAAAAAGAAAACCTCTTAAAATGCAATAACTGCTAGTTGAAACTAAACATGTCAGTTAATCTATCCTAGGAATACAAAGACAGCCTCTATTCAATTACTCTTACATTACTCTTGAAGCAGGCTCATCGTAAAGTTACCTCAAATAAAGGTTTAAAGTAAACAGAACAAACAGTGGAGATGCTCTTCACTGTTCACGTGAATAATGGAGAGTGGATTAATTCACTCTCCACTATTCTGCAAAGTGGAGATCGTCTCCATGCAGTAGAAGAAGGAGAAGGGGAAGGGGAGCAAGCTACCCTACGCGCGGTTCTGGGAAGTTTACTGAAGCAAAATGATGATGATCGGCTAGTAATAATCTGCAATGTCGGTGAAGGAGAGAGGAGAAAACGCCCGAAAAGCAAATCCAAATTGCTTTTAAAGAAACTGAGTTCCAACCTGAGTTTTGGGTGGGACCAACAACAATAAAAGTGTGGTTAATATCTAACTAAACACTTATAAATGGTGTTTTACTATAAACACAGCCGCAACGCCAAACACATACAATGTCCAATGACGCTTGGTCTAGCATCATTGTGATCATCTAGCCAGGACGAATCTAGCGGCCCAACGTGTTCCAATCATTGGCGGGCAGTGGTTAGGCATCAACAGTGGCTCTCTCTCTTTATTGGTTCTTTAAAGCCAGGTCGTCTAAATATCATATTTTTATGTTTTAAAAATATTTTTTTATTTTGAATTATTTTTTTTGTAATTTATATTATTTTTATGTGTTGATATCAAAAATAAAAAAATATTATTTCGATGTATTTCTAAGTAAAAAGCACTTTGAAAAGCAACCGTCATCACAATACCAAATGATTAGTGCATATCCTGCTAAAGGTTGTTTATTTTTATGTTTTAAAACTATTTTTTAAAAAATAAATATTTTTTTATTTCAAATTATTTTTTTATGATTTTAGATCATTTTGATGTGCTGACATCAAAAATAAATTTTCAAAAACAAAAGAAAATATTATTTAAAAGCAAAAAACACTTTAAAAAGCAAATGTTATCATAAAACCAAAAAAGGTCTTAGTGTATATGTTTGATAGCCAATCAAGTAGTTATATGTGACAACGATTCAATTTATGCAAAATTTGTAAGGGTATTTTTTATCTTCGATATTTATTAAAGTTTGATTAATGAGTCTAAAGTAAATAAAGTTTATGAGATAAAAATATTTTTTAAATAAAACTTTGAAGTTGTTATAATTATAAAATTTACATTTAAGTATTATTCCTAAATATTCTTGATAAATACTTTATCAAAACTAGAAATTAATTTTTATTTGAGTGGAGAACAGTAGTTTCAATAGGAGTTCGTGAATTCAATTTCTATTTTACCCTCACATGTTAAAGAAACAATTGAACAAAATCATAATTCAATCAAAATAAATGTTTTATAAATCTCTCACAATATGGGTGTATTTGGGATTGTGGTAGCAGTGGCGGTTCAAAGTGTTTTTCGCTTAGAAATGCATCAAAACAAAATTTTTTATTTTTAAAAATTATTTTTGATATCAGTACATCAAAACAATCTGAAAATATAAAAAATAATTTTTAGCAAAAAAAAATTAAAATTTAAGGAAACGTGGCTTCAACCGCGTTCTCAAACATGCTCATAGTGCACGAACATGTAATAAAAGAAAGAGTATGTGTGATTCTAGTTTATTCATATTTTTACTTTTCTTCTACCAATGTTTTCTTTTTTGATATATATTTTTAATGAAGAGGCCTCATTCGAGTCGAGTTAGCTCTTAATTTGGTGTATGGATCATTTGAGTGATTATGCCAATAGTGGCAACGACATCTATCACGAGGCTTATGAACACAATTTTATCTTTACATGGATCATTTGGGAGATCAATGCTCCATTTTGTAGCTTGTATTTAATTTACTCTTTAATTTTTTTAAAAAGAAATTATCCTCAAATATTGGATTTAATAGGTATTAGACTTCATAATTTTTTTTTATCGAGTTATCCAAGTTTTATAATTTGGTATTAGCAGGTTAACTTAGGTTGATTAGAGTAATTTTTTTTAATAGATTTCTTTTATTAACTTCATCATTTAACGTTAGGTTGATTGAGAATTGAACTTCGTATTTTTTTTATTTGCTTACCATGAGTTTATCATGGTCTCATGACATGAGTCACGAATTTTGTGGGTTAGCCAGATTGACTTAAGCTGTTTTGTCTTTTTTAATTGAATATTTTTTTTTCAATTTCATCATTCAACATTGAGTTGATTAAGAATTTGACTTCGTAATTTTTTTTATTTTCTTTTTATGGAGTTATCATGGTCTAATGAACCGGGTTTAACATGATAACTCAGGTTGACTCGGGATTTTTTTTTCTAGTTTTTTTTAATTTAATCTTTTAATATTTGGTTAATTAAGAATTGAGCTTTATGTTTTTTTATTTGTTTTTTATGGGGTTATCACAATCTCATTACCCAGGTCATGGGTTAGCCTAGTTGCCTCGAGGTTTTTTTTATCTTTTTTTTAATTGAATATATTTTTTTTTAATTTCATCATTCAATATTGGGTTGATGAGAAATTAGGCTTTATAATTTATTTTCAGCTTGCTTTCCATGAGGTTATCTAAGCCTTATATTTCGGGTCACAAGTTTTTGTTGGTTAACTTAAGTGGTTTTTTGTGTTTTCTTTTTAATTGATTTTTTTTAATTTTATTTTGCGGCATCGAGTTGACTAAAAATTAAACTTCATAATTTGTACATTGAGTTGGTTGAAAATTGAGCTTAATATTTTTTTTATTTGTTTTCTATAAGGTTATTAGGTTTGATGACATGGGTTGGGGATTTGGTAAGTTAACTTGAGTTGATAGGAGTAGATCCAACATGTTGTCCTGATTGACATGCGCTTTTTTGGTTCTTTTTTAATTGAATATTTTTTTTTCAATTTCATCATTCAATATTGAGTTGATTAAGAATTTGAATTCATAATTTTTTTTAATTTTTTTTTATGAAATTATCTCGGTCTCATGACCTACGGTTTACGGGATAACCCATATTGACTCGGGATATTTTTTTTGTTTTTTTCAATTTAATCTTTTAATATTTGGTTGACTGAGAATTGAGTTTCATATTTTTTTATTTGTTTTCTATAGGGCCATCATAATCTAATGACTCAGGTCGGGAGTTAGCCCAGTTGCCTTGAGTTTTTTTTTTTTTTTTTTTTTTAATTTCACCCTTTAATACTAAGTTGATTGAAAATTAGGTTTCATAATTTGTTTTAATTTTTTTATAAGCTTATCTTGGCTTTATAGGTCGGGTCATGAGTTTGGTTGATTAACTCATATGGTTTTCTATGTTCTTTTTCTAATTGATTTTTTTGTAATTTCATCTTGTGACATTGGTTTGACTGGGAATTGAGCTTTATAATTTGTTTTGATTTTTTTTCTATAGGGTTATCTCAATCTCATGACTCGGGTTCGACAGGTTAACCTGAGTTGACTCGGCTCATTTTTCTAATTGAATCTTGTTTTCAATCTTATCATTAAGCATTGAGTTGATTCAAAATTGGACTTAATAATCTTTTTTTAATTATTTTGTACAAGGTTATCACTGTCTAATGATATAGGTTAGAGATCTGCCATGTTAACATGAGTTGATATAAGTAAATCTAATATGTTATCATCTTAATATTTTAAGAAAGATATTATCTTGATTTTTTTAGTCAAACCAATAAATTTAATAAAATTACATCCGGTCAACCCCTAAATAGTTTTTTTTTCCGCTAGAAAACATGTTCACAACGTTTGAATTTTTCTTTTCAATCAACAGAAAAATGATTCAATCAATAGAAAGTAATAGTTTTTCTTGTCTTTTGGAAGATTGTTAGTTTTTATTTGAATATTTGATCTTATGTATCCTTATCTGTTGTTTAGCTTCTCTTTACCGCTCCTATCCCTTGAGAGGGAGCCATTAAATTTCAATAATCTTTTTTAGATGGTGAACAAGCAGTATTTCAGAAGATAAAGAATTCCTGTTCTATTTTCGAACGTAGAATTTAGCATATTAAAATAAGAGGGTGTTTGAACAAAGGTATGGGTTGAAAATAAATTTTTTGTTTTGAAAAAAAATATTTTTTATATTAATATATTAAAATAATTGAATTTTCTTTTTGTATGCGAGAAAAAATTATTTTAATTTTACCATCAATATATTAAATATTGAGTAGATTAAAAATTAAGTTTAATATTTTTTTTAATTGTTTTCTATAATGTTATCAAGATCTGATGATCTGGATAAAAAATATAACAAGTTAACCTGGATTAATCTGAGCAAATCTAATATATTATAATTTTAATATTTTAATAAAGATATTGTTTTGATTTCTTTAGTTAAGCTATATTTTTACTAGTCATTTGAGTTATTTTTAGACCTGTAAAATTAATCAAATCATGTCAAGTTAACTCCAAAATAATTTAATTTTTTCCCCTTTAAAAAATATATTAACAAGGCCTAAAAATTTATTCTACGTTCAATAAAAAATTAATTCAACACATAGCATAACACAAACAATTATCTACTTTGGTTATCCTATCAGGACAGAAGAGATATGGATAACATAGAAAAAAGGGTATGTCTTTCCTGCCTTTCATGTTCTGTGCCATTATCTGTCTCTTTGACTGTTTATGTCCTCACTGTCTGCGTCTTTTCTATCCTAACCAAACAGTACCTATACAAATACAAAGCCAAACACTACCTTTACAAATACAAAGCCAATAAAAAACCCAATTGAGAACAAAATAGTTTGAGGACCCAACTAAGAATCGGTGAATAGTTTGGGGACTAGTTCGAGGGAATCCAAAAATGGAAACTGATTTGGCCGCACATGAAACTTGTCAGCCGATTCCCTTACAAGGCAATGACAAGTGTAAGAACACGGAGAAATAAACAGCCGTTATTTGACCTACCTTTTGTCCAAAATTATAACAATTAAAGTTTTTTTTTTTTTGTTCTTCTAGTAATTAATTACAAAATAAGTTATTTAATGATGATTTTGGATTAATTAGCCCTTCATATTTCTGCAAGATTTTATTCTCCCCTAAATTCACTACCTTTCCAAATAAATTAAGACTATTGATTCCTTCTTGCTTTAAATGGATACGCCACAAAATAATTGAAGAAAATCTATAACTTTACTGCGACAAATGAACATCATGACATATCTACATGTAAGCCCAGAGAGGTTTCTATAATTTGCCTGATGTCATTAAACAAAAATAGTAAAAAAAAGAATGCTGCTGGAGCATATATGTAAATAAAATTGCCAAAAAAGTTAAATAATCTATTTTTCAAATCATACATGAACATGGGATTTTGGTTTAGATTATGTGTCTATCTACATTTTTAGATTCCATAAAAGCATGATTTTCTAAATTATTGCTGGAAATGTTTTGTATTCTTCTCATCATAATAAAGATATGTATTGTTGATGTCTAATTTGTTAATGACCTGTAATAATAATAATAATAATTCAATTCATAATTAATATTTTAATTTGCTCTATAATTATTTTCAACTTTTTCTTTTTATAAAAAATAAAAAAAAATATCTAGCATAATTTTCTTGAAACATGAGCAATTACTTTCACGTGCAAGTTAAGCGCGTGCAATCATCAAACTAGAATAATTCGGTTTTATTGTTATTAAGATTATTTATAACTTCTTAACTAAACATTCAAACAGTTACGCGTTGATTATCAAATCTATAAATATAAATTAATAACACGTGCATTGCTATAAAAAGAAATTATTAATTTGAACATTGTATGAATATCGATAAATTATGTTCATTCTATATGATCATTAACTATTATTGATCAATCTTCTCAATTTTAAACACAAAAATACTTTTTTTTTTAATTTAACTTAGTCTTTTAACCTTATTTTATTATTTGGTTTCAAATGTAAATATAACACACATAGCATACTCTCTAAATTGAATATAACGCTATGAACTCAAAAAAAATTATCAAATTAATATAACCTAATTTTCAATACTTTCTCTTATTTACTTGAATTAATATTTGATTTCCACCTCTTCACATAGACAAATGAAATTGCCAAAAAGTTTTTTATTTTTGCATAAAAAAAAGAAATAAACTTTTTTTTTTAAATCAAAACCATAATAAAAGTGGCCCCCACTCAAGAGAGCGGATTTGAAAGGAAAAAATAAATTAAAATTCACGAGCACACAAAAAATCCGAGTAAAAGCAAAGCAGCGGACGGACGGGTGGATTCTTGTCCTTTTAAATACACACACCCTCTCTCTCTCCAAAAACCCAAAAAAAAAAAAAAAAATCGAAACGTTCCCCCCCTCTCGCCTTCTCTCTAAAAAAAAATAACCCTAATTTCAGAGTAAAATCACAAAGAGCTTCAAAAACTAGAGAATCGAAATCTGATTTTTGAATAGTTTGTGTGTTTGAAGGGTTTAAATGTTGTGAGATTGGAGTAATTAGAGCGGTAGATTTTGAAAGATCTGTCTGTATTTAATTAAATATAATTGAATTTTAAGTGTTTATTTATTAGAGAAAGAGATTAGTACTAATGGCGTCGTCAAATAGTGATAAAGAGCTTGAACAGCAGTTACTGGAAGCTGGAACCAAGCTTCTTAACCCTCCTTCTTCTCTTGATGACTTGCTCCCTCTTCTTGATGTAAGCTCTATTTTTTTTTGGTATTTTTTTGGTGGATTGTTGTTGACTTATGTAAATTAATGCATGAATTGGCTTTTGATTTTTTTTAACGTGTTGTTGACGTTTGAAGATTCCATTTCTGTAATGATGTTTTTTATATTTGTGTTAGGTTTTTGAAGTGTTAATGGTCGAGTTGTTTTTGGTATAATTGCATGCATGGATGGATTTCTCATAACGTGTTGTTGATGGTTGCAGATTCTGTTTCTTCAATGATGTTTTTTATATTTGTGTTAGGTTTTTGAAGTGTTAATGGAGGAGTTGTTTATGGTATAATTGCATGTATGGATGGATGGTATGATTTTGTTTTTGTGTGTGTTTTGATGGGAATTTGTGGAAGTTAGATGGAGGAATTGAGTGAATTTAGTGAGAGTTTTTTTGATGGGGTGGGGATTTTTGCGCTGATTGATTTGAAAAAGGTCGTGAGAGTGGGTTACTTGGGTTTGAAAGTTCAAGAAAGGTTTTCATTTCATTGGTTCTTATGTCACACTTGACACATGGTATAACACATGGTATAACACGTGTTTTGTGGGTGTGTTCCCGTGTAATTTCGAAGCGTGTCCTTGCGCGGGTTTTTTTGGCTTGTTGTCGGGGTGATAACTTGGGTTTCTGCATTGAATAATGTCTATTTTGGAGTTTGAGTTTGCGAGACCGTTGGAAATTGTGTATATGGTAGTTTTTCTGTTTTTAGGTATGCGCGCTCGTGCACTAGATTTTGAGTTTTTAATTTGGGATTACTTTGGATATTGCATTTATAGCAAGGACATATTAGTGTAAAGGTCAGGAGATTTGTTGGAAGGGTCTAATAAATTTTGTACCTTATATTTTTGTTCTCATGCTTAATAGAAATTGTAGCTTTTCTACTATAAATAGTTAATGGCAGGATGGTTTTACAATGAGAAAATTGAAGTTATTAGATATCCACTGTGTTGGATGATATCAATGACTTCATTTAATGTTAATCAAGCAAATTGAAGTGGAGATTGAGAAAGAGAAGAACACCTAAAGACCGAATACCACATCACCCAGTTGGTTTGATGGAAAGTTTTGTTAGAGAATAATTGGTGGGATCAAGTAGGATTTCTATCTATTATCTCCTTCCACAAATGGAGATTATAGTAGTTGACTATCGCTGGTTTTCCAATTCGGGTGAGCCCATCTGCATGCTTTTGTTGCTGCTTGCATTGCATTTTTAGCTCCCTGAGGATGTGTCAAACCGTGAACGGTGATATAAAGTTGTTTAGGGCGCATGAATGGCCTTATCCTTCCAAATAAGCATAAAAGTCAATTCACATAAATACTTTCTGTTAATGCTTGCCTTTTTCCATTGAAAACAAGAGGAGCGATGTTATAACTTGCCTTTTCTTGTCTCTCATTGTTAGTTAATATGGCGACACTCTTGAAATCTTCTGATTTTGTAACTTTGTGATGCTTTGATAAAGCTTTGGTGAATTTCTTTCATATGCCTAAGGTTTCTCTATGGGCAGTATCCTTTAATGAGTTTTTTCTTCAGTAAAATTATTTCTTTCTATTATCGTAGTTATTTCTTTAAGTGTACTTTCTCCACGGCCACCATCGACACCCGACACTGCACTGTTATGAATCTCATGATGCAAATTTTGGGCCTGGATGTTGAGCCTCTGGTGTATCTTAGGCATTCACACCTTACAAACAGCAGTTCAAAATGCAGAATGTTTTCTGTGGTTTTTCCTTGTTTGAACAAAAGTTTTCTTTTCTCTATTCACTCTGGTATGAAGCAGGTAGAAAACCTGCAATATTTATTATGGACATGCATGCATATACGTGTCTTCATGTCTGCTGCACTCTTACTGATATGGTTTCATTTCTTTGGTTTTCTTTTATAATCGGGTATTACTTGGCTTACAAGCCACTGCATGTTGTCCGAGTGTCATTATGTTTGTGGGGTAGAGCAGGAGGAATCAGTTTGAGATTATTTGACCTTTCTATAATATGATGAATTACCTCCCAATGAAAATAGAGGCACTATGTTCCTCTTGATTTTTCTTTGATATGTTGGCAATTAAAATCTCAATTTCCTACCTGTAATTTTACCATGAGATTTAAACAATTTTAAGTTATTCATTTGCTCATATCATTTCCTCTTCCCTGTTGTGTAATTGTAGCAAGTTGAGAATTGTTTGTCAAAGGTGGAGCAGTCGCCTTTAAAATCAATGCAAAATGCACTCTCTCCTTCGCAGAATGCTCTGGTCACAGATCAACTCTTTAGGCATTCAAACATTGATGTGAAGGTTGCCGTTGCCTCATGCATTAGTGAGATAACAAGAATAACTGCACCAGACGCACCTTATGATGATGATCAGATGAAGGTCTGTGGTTTTTGACGTCTTATAATTTTTAATGGCTTTAGAGCTTGTGCTGTATTGTTACCTTATCTTGATCATACTTTCTGTTTTTTCTTCTTCTTCAATTTCATGGGCATGCAGGAAGTTTTTCAGCTGATTGTATCATCATTTGAAAATCTAGATGACAAATCTAGTCGGTCTTATGTTAAGAGGGCCTCGATTCTTGAAACTGTTGCGAAGGTTAGGTCGTGTGTGGTGATGCTGGATCTTGAATGTGATGCACTGATAATTGAGATGTTTCAGCACTTCTTTAAGGCTGTAAGGTATGGAAGAATATCTTCATTGGAAAGGCTATGTATGCTGTCTTGTTGATTTTGGTGGCTTCCTTTTGTCTTTTTGAATTTCAGCTGCTTCCTTTAGCTATGTGCCCTGAAAATTACCCTGAAGATTATATGTTTTTTGCAAGAAATATTATGCTCAAATATGCTTCTCCCTTTTTGCTTGATTGTCTTCTGTGTCTCATATGCATGATCGTGGCTGGCCGGCCCTTGAGGCTTTGGGTGACGTAGCATTTTTAGAGGTCACATTGGAATTCATTTGGCATTGATATAAGGATTACTTTTGGTCTTGCTGTAGTAATGTAGGTAATGTGGGGGGTTTTTGAGTTAATTGTTTGATTTATTTAAATCTGCAAAATGGCAACATATGTAATGCTTAATGTTATATTTTGTGATGAATTTCCAGTCTAACATGGTCCATGGCTACACTATGGAATGTGTAATGGGCTCAAACCCGTGTATTGATAATATTATCTGCTCTTGCTTCTTAATTGAGCTGATACCTTTATTTTATGCGTGTAGTTCCAAATGAACATTGCTGGTGTGCTGTGTAATGTTATATGAATCGGGAAATGATTGTCTGTTGAATGGTGATTGTTTTGTCTTTAATTTGTTTCTATTGATGGTTTATTCTTTTTTTCAGGGATTATCATCCGGAAAATGTCCTTTCATCAATGGAGACCATCATGTCCCTTGTCTTAGAAGAAAGTGAAGATATCTCCGTGGAATTACTGTCACCCCTTTTAGCTAGTGTGAAAAAGGGTGATGAGGTGAACTATCTCTATCAGTTCATGGCACAAGCACTCTGTTTATTTCCATCCGTTTCCATGAATGAACTAACCGCTTTTACTGTTTTGCAGGAAGCTCTACCTGTTGCCCAAAAGTTGGGAGAGAAAGTACTTGAAACCTGTGCTACGAAGGTTAAACCTTACTTGATACAGGCTGTGAAATCTTTGGGTGTATCTTTAGATGACTACAGCGATATTGTTGGTTCAATGTGCCAAGAAATCTCTGGTTCCATTGAGCAGAAAGATGTCCATGCTGGTGATGAAAATAAGGTAAGCTTGTTGTGCTACTAAAGATAACATTGTAGTTATGGTGCTGATTTAACCACTCATTTAATGGTGTATCTTGTGCTGCCGTCATTAAGCTGTATTTAATATATCTAATGGCATTGCTGTTTATTTTCTACAGATGATTTAATGAAGATTCTCAACCAATTTTTGCCACTTCATTCCTTATTACTGAATTGGAATTGATTGAATTGGCACATCATTTATCGAGTATTTTAGATATCCCAATATTCATTGTTGCACCACATAAGTCAAACCCCTATTATTAGTGTTGATGAGAAGTCTTTTGATAAGTGCTTGGCATAAAGTTTTTGTTTTGTGTATTGCCTTGTATTTAAGATTGCTATTGCTGAAAAACCTCGATCTCAAGTAGATTGGTTCCATCCTGACTGCTGCTGTGCTAGTACGGAATTGCATCCTTCAAGCAATTGGCCCATCTGTGACTTTGTGTATGCTGGGTCTAATAAAAATTTGATTTGGAAGTTTTTTGGTTTTTTATTCTGATTTTTTTGTCAACAGTTTATTGTGCATCTAATCTAATCGAAACTGGTGACTAAGTGGTATTTGGTTGATACTGGCAGTTGTTTACTGGCTCAATATTTTTTCTTATGGTCTAAATTCGATTTCTCTTAACAAGCCCTTGACTTGTTGCAGGCTGAAGAGAGCAAGCCAGCTGGGACATTGTCAGCTACTGCTGCTCAGGCATGGCACCTTCCGTTCTAAATTTTGTTTTTTTTTGAATTTATATTTATTTTTGGGTTTTTGTTCTTCTCCAGGTTGATGAAGAGGAAACAACAGAAGCGGCCACTCCTAAACAAGCTGATCCTGCAAATGAAAAATCTCCAAAGTCAGCTGTGAGCAATGGTGTCGCTCAGACTGGGGAAGATGACTCCTTGGCAGATTCCTATTCCTTGAAGAAGCAGGAGGATAATCATACTGATCAGTTGAAAAGCATTGATATGCCAAGTAATGGTGAACCTGTCATTTCAGATGCTGAAAAGGTAGTAAACACAGAAAGTGAGGCAGAGCAGACAAGCAAGAAGAGTGCTGAGAAGTCTCCAACGAAATTGACGGAGCCTTCAGAGAGTTTTCCTGCTGTCCCTGAGAAGGAAGCTGAGGAATTGCCAGATGATAAAATTCACGGCGAGGATATTCCCAGTTCTCATGAAGATCAATCTGTTGAAGAAGCAATATCTTCTGAGAATATAAAAGAAACTGTCACTCAGCCCTCCTCACCTAAGGCATCAGAGGGTGAGTCTGTACCTGTCGCTTCCCCATCTGTTGGCGAAAGCCCTCCTGATGAAAGTGTTTCCAAAAAGGGTGGACGATCAAAGAAAAAGGAGAGCTTGAACAAACATTCTGCACCATCTTCTGATGATGTTCCAAAAAAGGTATCCGATGGAACAAGTGATTCAGAATTAAAATCGCATAAACACTCTGGAAAGAAGGCATTTGCTGGGACTTCCAGTGAGGATAAGACACCAATGATGACAGATGCATCCAAGAAGGAAAGCGACACCACTAGTGAACCAGAGGCAAAATCGCTGAAGCAATCATCAAAAGAGGTGGACACATCCAAGAAGGAAAGCGACACCGCTAGTGAACCAGAGGCAAAACCACCGAAGCAGTCATCTAAAAAGTTGGACGCATCCAAGAGGGAAAATGACACCACTGGTGAACCAGAGGCGAAACCGTCAAAGCCATCATCTAAAAAGGTGGATGCATCCAGGAAGGAAAGCAATACCACTGGTGAATTGGAGGCAAAACCGCTGAAGCAGTCATCTAAAAAAGTGGATGGAAGTAGCAGCAATGATGGGTTGTCTTTAAAGCAATCTGAGGATAAGAAGCGTCAGAGTCGTGGAAAAGCAGCTTCAGAAAAGCATGCGACCAAAAGCTCAACTAAAGATGATGACAAAGTACTTGCTTTCTTTGCCAATACTTGTGATTTTACTGTTTATTTGCTAAGTCCATTAATTAATAAGTTTTTTGTTGTTGTTATCATGATTTATTTAGGAAAAGACCCCTTCAACCAAGTCAGCTGCAAAATCAGCAAAAGAGGAACATCACTTAGAGGAGACCCCCGTGACTAGTACCAAGAGGAAGCGTGGTGATGAAAAAGTATGTGTTCTTTATACCTACAGTCATACATATCTGCAACAATTGATTCTTATTTGGTATTTCAGTTTGTAGCTTATCAGGTATGAGTGGTTTACTTACTGAACCATAGATAGACAGTACTGATGTGATGCTCATTTAAAATGTTTTTGTTTTACCAAATTTACAATTTTATAGCATCTAATTGTCAAATGGAAACATTGGAATTTTTTGGTTAAATTTCCATGATACTTCCAAATGGTTATTTTATATATTAAATCACACACTATGTTCCCTGTCCTGTCCCCTATATTATTCTTTAACGTTCTGCTTTCTAGTATTACAATGAATGGTTGAATAAATACATATATCAGCTGTATAACATGTGTTTCTTTTTTGGGTTCTGTAGCCTCTGAATTTAAAATACCTTTGTGTATGCTACTTTGGCCTGGAGACTTGTTCTTTAGGATTATTTCCTAATTAAGTGATAATTGTGGCAGGGATCTGATATTAAAGAATTTGATGAAAATGTGGTTGGTTCAAAGGTTAAAGTATGGTGGCCAAAAGATCGCCAGTGAGTTCTCACCTCTTCTTGATTTTTTAGTAATGCTTTCATTAGTTATTGTTGAAGGCTGATGTTTGTACTATTATTGAACTGGTACTTGTGTATATGTGCGTGTGTGTACTTAAGAGCCATTCTTTCAAATTTGTGATATGATCGTTATTTCAACCTGGTTGTTTTTCTTCATATTATAGCATTTATCTTAATGCATTTGAATTGAAGTTCAGGCTACCCAATGTTATTTCTTGTGCCAAGCAATTTTCTCCAATCATGGGCATCCCTTTGGCTTCAACCACCTCACTTGTGGGCCTCTCCTTATTGTTGAATAAAATTTTAATTATCATATTTAGCCCTAATTTTCCTTCTCTCATCGGCCACAAGTACATTGCACTCTTCACTATGCATAGAGAGTTCTCATGTTCCTTGTGTGATTTTGCAGATTTTACGAGGGTAAAATTGAATCTTTTGACCCGATTAAGAAGAAGCATAAGGTATGACCTTTATTAAGGATGCCTGGTCTTGATTGTCAATATAAGTTAACATGGGTTTAGAATTTGGGTTCTTGCTTTTATTTGGGTCTTGTCTTTTTTCTGGAAGGACTAATTTTATTTTATAACCTTCTGCATGTGAGTACATGAATACTTACAGGTCTCTGTGTTTTTGACTAATTGAAAGAAGAAAAGATAGGGTTTTCTGTCTGAGTTAAATGTCTTTTTACTTTTGTAGGTTGTATATACCGATGGCGATGAAGAAATTTTAATCCTCAAAAGGCAAAGGTTTGAGCTTATTGATGATGACTCCGAGTCAGAAGAGGTGGGTGGCTACCTGGCTTGACTCCTATTATATTTTCAAGATTTTGTCATTTTGTGCTAAAACATTTCATTTACAGGAAGAAGCAACTGATCACCCAAGTCCTGAAACCTCTTCTGAACCGTATGTGCTCTTTATTGTTGTATATTGGCTTCTCAATTGACAATTACATTATGTTTTTAAACTTCTGATTGTTTCCCCCTTGTGACCTGAGTAACCCTTAAATGATATGAAATACAGAGACTGTGCTCTTCAAATGCACAGGCCTCAGCTCAGTGGCTTGTGTGATCTGAAATATATCCCCTGATATGGTTTCATTTTTTATGATTTTAAACAGGCCCCTGAAGAAGAGAATGAAAACAAGTTCTGATAAGTCATCTAAGCAAGGAAAGGTGGATGCTTCCCCAAAGAGGTTTGTTATAACTCTTCTGAAGCTATGCCAGTTTCATTTGCTGGGTTTCTAATAAATATTTAATCAATAGGGGCAGCGGA
Source organism: Populus x sibirica (assembly GCA_019202695.1). Lineage (NCBI taxonomy): Eukaryota > Viridiplantae > Streptophyta > Magnoliopsida > Malpighiales > Salicaceae > Populus > Populus x sibirica. The sequence continues at coordinate 4,553,301 of JAGMVL010001443.1, forward strand.
GCTTCCTCCAGCAAATCCAAAATTGCAGCTGCAAAATCAGGAGGAAAGTCTAAGGAAGCCGGTAAAACTGGTGGGAAATCTGTAGATGAATTGAAAGTTAAGAAATCAGATGATCGTGGCAAAACCAAGGATCATACCCCTAAAAGTGGAAGTAAATCTGACTTTGCTTCAAAAACTGCCAGCAAATCAAAAAATGACAACCCTGTGACATCCAAGACTAGCAAGTCCAAGGAGGATGGCACAAGCACTCCCAAAATTTCCAAGTCCAAGCATGAGACCCCAAAGGTTTCGTCCTCCAGTGCCAAGGGTAAAGCCTCAAAAAGTGGTGGCAAATCTGATGTCAATGGTGCTGGAAAGTTGAAGCCTGGCTCATCTAAGGTGAAAGAAATTGATGATGAAGAGACCTCAACAGATTCAGAGAAAGTGCAGCGAAGTGTGAAGGTGAAAACTGGAAGCTCATCCAAAGGAGGGAGTGAGGCTAAGAGTGGGAAAAAGCGGCGAAGAGTTTGAAGTTGAAGATCTCTCCTTAACCGCCGCTTGTTGCAAGCGGAGTTGTTTCTTGTCCCCAACACATGGACCTTGATTGCCTAGCTCTCTTTGACGTCCGTCCCAGAGTAGTTGCGGCCACACAGTAAGCCATGCATTTGGTATTTATTACCATCTTTGATGCGATCCCAAGTCATTGGCTTAAGTTTGTTAGTCTAGTTAATGGTTGCCTGTAGGATTAGGTTTCTTCTATTTTGGTTTTAGATGGTATCTATGTTGTTCTGGGAGCGACAGTAGAGAATAGATCGAGTTAGTTTGTTGAAATAGATGCCTTAATAGATAATGACAGATCCATGAACATTGCCATTGCTATGTCGTCCTCAATTCACTATTGGATCATATTCTGGTCGATAAATCTCCGTGTCTCTGTTGGCTATAAAAATCTACTTACAGGAACTCTTTGAAACGGCCATGGAGGGACCTGAAAACCCTGACTGAAACGGCCAGAATTCCAAAAATCTCGGGGAGGCTGTGTGGCATAATCGTTTTGGTTGTCGTCATTGTGTTCTTGAGCTCGACTGATTCTAGTCTGCTTGCTCAAAATACCAAAAATTCGAAACGAAGGCAAAAAGAACATCATGGGCGTAGTGGTGGTACTTGTGGTAGAAGATTATTTAGGGTAAATTTTAGTTGGGATATGCGATGGTTTTGTTTTATAAGTGATTGGCACGAGATATCAGAGAGAACATGATGAGCTTAGGGCCTGCTTGGGATTTTGAATTCGGTTTGCATGGTTTTGAAAAAGCATTAAATCTTAGCTTTGTCAAAATCAAGGTTTTAAATGTTTTGAGTTTTTAAATTATCAAATGCTTATTTTTGGCTCAACTTGTTTTTTTGTGGCCAACTCAAGCTCAATAGCATGTAATTAGAATCCCTTTTTGCACTGGATTTTATACATATTTGTATTTCAAATTTTGGATTTTATACATTTCAAATTTTAGTTTCTTAAAAGCTAAAATAATTTATTTTCATGTAAAATTTCATTTGACAATAATTTTAACTAAACACAATAAAATATGTATTTTTTTAAACTTTTTTTTTAAAAAAACTGTAATTGAAAGTATTTTTTTTGTAAACGGTAACCACAACAGCTATTATAATGCTAAAATACAGCTTTGGGTGGATTTTGGGCTTGATGGTCAATCCCCAGTTCAAGGTTTGGGTGGATTTTCATTTCCAGAGAAAGCCATAGACCTTTTCAATTCCTAACCCAGCCAGAGATCCTTTTGTTCGTGGGCTATTATGTCTTGAAAATTGACTCCTCAATATCAGTAAAGCTCACCAGCCAGGTAGAATCGGGCTATCAAAAAATAGAGAAAGGAAGAGAGACCCTCTTTTCCAGACTTCGACGCTTCTTGGGTTGGATGAGTCCTCTGGGTTTTTGTTTTCTTTTCCAAGGCTAATAACATCGCATATTGAGACTAAATCTCTCTGTGTTGATCATGGAGGAGACATGCAAATTAAGAGAATGAATGATGCTCATCTGGGTCTGGTAATTCACTTTCTATCTGAGCTTGAGAAGCCATTGACGCACACATACACATATTACTATAACGTTCTGGTACGGTGGTGGTGATGGTGAATGAAGTTTTTTAAAATGTTTTTTAATTGAAAATGTATTAAAATAATATTTATTTATATATTTTTTAATTATTATATCGGTAGATCAAAATCATTCAAAATCACAACAAAAATATTAATTTAGTGTTTGAAGGTAAAAATTAATTTAAAAAACAGGTTATAACGACAAAAATAAACCCTAAGCAAAATCCAACAAACTCCTTGTCGGATTCCATTAAATTTTATATTATTGGATGAACACTTTCAACACTCCAATACATTGTTACATTTCTAAAGTAGCCACAATTGACTTCCAACGGCAGTGTTATTATTAAATTGGAACCAAGGCGTAGAATTTTCTCTCTAGGTGTCCTTGTAGTGATGATGCCTCAATATTGCATACCACTGTGCCCAGTACTCAAAAATATGTTGTGCCTTATCCAAGTTCTTCTCTCGTTAACAGTGACTTCCTTTTGACTTTTTTTCCTTTTTGTTTAATCCTTTCGCAACCACTCGTCAAGTAGTGTTTTGTCCACTTGTTTTCTTATTACAGAATCATATTGCTCCAATATTAATATTCATCTGGGCAATCATATGGTAGCTCTAACTTTCGTGACCACCGGCCCCAATCCCCACATGCAACAGCAACTTGCTTCCTCCTGCCTAGTGGAGTGCCGCTTTTGTTTGTTGGTTGATGTTGAAACTCTGATTCCAATTCCCTTTTCGTCTCTCTCAATTTCTTACACTTTCTTTGGGGGTAAATGATCTCATTCTCCATTAATTTGTTAGTCAAATGTTACTGCAGATTAAGCAAAGTGTTTACTGATGCGTGTATCTTTAAAGAGCATGCTAGATACCACGAACCACTTGGTAACCAAGTGATTGTATATTCTCCTCCTATAATGAATTATGAACGGTTGGAGTCATGCTTTAAGTGGGTTGGTGATGAACTTACGGCTAATTCTTCATGTATCTTTAGAAGCTTCTGTCCCCATGTAGTGTGCTGAGAGAGTCTAAAAGGGAATTTTGTAGGATGAGACGTGGTGTTTCTTGATGGAGCTAGCTAGATGTAATTAAGTGAAAGCTATGTATTCATTGCCACCATTTATATATATAGTGTATATACGAAGATACGGCTAATTAATTAGTAGAGGCATTATCGTTGAGCAACTAGTTCTAAAGTGCCGTAATAATAATTTCATCTTGATTAGTGGGGTTTTTCATGCCTTGGTTGCATAGATTCTAGACATCAAGCACACGCTTTTGAGAACTTGAATAGTTAACATCTACTTGATTTAGTATGTACCAAGCATGTGTTCTTGGCAGATTTCTCAAGTGATAATGTCATTAGCTCACGAGAGCTTTGAATTTACACGTATAACACCAATTGTGGAGCAGATTTAACCACAATTTTGGACAGAAAGTTGTGGTTTGTCAATGTCAAGATCGTTGGTGTGATCTTGAACACTATTCGATCCATGTATACTGGATAATGATAAATGACACACGGATCAAGAAGATGAGCAAACATGATGTGGGTGGAAATTAAGCCCCCATGGAGACCTTCAGAGCAAGGTGGTTTAGTTTAATTAGTTGTAGGAGCTCAATAAAGATTTCAATTCCTTGAGAATTAATGTATCGCAGGAAGGTTAGAGAAGACAAGTCTCTTTGAAGTCTGAACATGAATTATAATTTTGGAAAAAATCTGAGATTAGCCACCAAATCATCTACCTATTATCAACAGACTCTCCAAGCTAATAATTTCTTCAATCAAATACCCAATTTATTAATTGTATTAGAATCCCTCAATTGAGAATCCCCATCCATACTGGATAATAATTTCTGTTACAAGGAATTTTTTATGCAATAAGATAACTATTTTGAACATAATTAAATTTGTAATGATTTTTAAATGGCGATCCAGTTTAAGGAATTAGTTATAATATGCGAGAGATCCAATTGAGAAGCCTTGTTGTTTGAAAAACGCATCAACAATCAATAGATATTAGATGTAAAGTTTGAAAAATAGTTTGGATTTCTTTTAGTTATCAAGATCATCCAGATAGTAATTTCTTCATGATTTTCTTAAAATTTGTAATGGTTTTGGATGGGAGTTTAATGGAGGAATTATTTTGAATTTTAGTAGGTGGATGAAGAAACCTAGTTGAGATTTTTTTTTCTTTCTTGATGATTACATTGAAAATCAAACATAGTTGGGGCCACTTTGGGAGAAGTATGTCTTTTAGCATATATCTTTAGTTGGATGTGCCCATGGTGCTATCAATTCTAATTTTTTCTTTCTTTCTTTTCCATGCAAAGAATTACATATTTCTATAAATTTACTTTATTTTTTCTTATAAAATATAGATAAAGATTCATAAAAATATATATTTTTATAAGTTTGAGATTTACATTCGTAATCACCAGGCTGATAAATAACACATAACATAAGATAAGATTTTAAAAATATATCATTTTAAAAACTTAATGAGTCATTAAACGTATCTAAGAATTCAAAACTCGAGTACAACTTACCTTTCTTTGATCCCTAGTACATCATGTTGTCTATTGTCATACTAACTCAGGATAGGTGGCATAACTTTCAAAATATTTAGTTGATCAACTTGCTCATGATGTAGTAATCTCTAAATTGATCATGGGATGCCCATGTAACCTAATAAAGCAACACTCCTAGGTAGAAGGATTGACATATTCAAAGCATAAATTCTGAACATGGTAATAAAGCTACACTGCTAGGTAGAAGGATTGACATACCTAAATATATAAATCTTGACCATAGCTACACCTGAAGATACGAGCCTAGACAGATATATTTTGACATTAAATTCTTCTATCTACTCTTTGTACTATTAGTACTTCACATTAAATATCTCACATTTTCTTGTCATGATTGAGCCTATAAAATAAAGTTAGGGATGCTCATATATAATGACTGACTTACAAGATATCACTCAATATACTTAACAGTGAACCACCAACCATCAAGAGTTGTTGACATAAATGATTGTCACTAAATCAAGTACACCAATACTTTTTCCGTTCTACCATTATTTTTATACAAGTTAGCGTAGTTCATGGCTATATAAATATCGATGAATCATCAAGTAAGTCATGTTCTAATTTTCAAATTTCTCAATGCATATTCTTCTTCTTCTTCTTCTTTGATCATTACATCTCTTTTAAATTCTCCAAACACATACACTATATAGTTTCTTTGGCTGCATTCACCATACATCTAAGTTAACTCAAGCGCCAAAGATCCTTTAAGTCCAGCATAGAATTTGTTCAACAAGTTGATGTACGAATTTTAAAGGGAAGTTATTTTTCCATAATTATTTTTATTTTAAAAAATTAAATATTATGTATAATAATTTTAGGAATTAATCTCTATAACAACTCTAGAATTAATTTAAAATCTCTCTCTCTTCAATACAGATATAGAACTAGCATAAATAAAACTATTTAACTAGTATTTCAATAGACGATCATAGAGAATAAATACAGATATAGAATTATAATTTCCTTTTTTGAAAGTTCTATCTTCTCCATGCTCTACTTCCTTTTTCTTAGCTCCGGCAAAGTCACAGGTGCCTGCGATCTTCAAGTTCAACGGCATATTCACAGCCTTTCAACCCATTAACCAGATTTTCTTTACAGAAACTGGGTTTGCTACTCGCATGCTAGCTGTGGTGCACAGCATATGCTTATCTCGTTTTGAAAAAAATATTAATCTATCTGTAGATTTTCCCTCTAACCTAGCTCGTCGTATAATATTATGAATTCAAAGGATAATATAAAATCAATACATGTCATATGGGGTTGCGATCCCCAACCAATCAAGATTCCTTGTCAAAGGTTCCCAATGACATGGAGTGTGGGGATAGGTGAGAAGCAATAAGCAGTCTTGTCTGCAACTGAGGCAGCAATATATATACAAACTATTTATTTTTATATATAAATTAAATGAATAATGTTGGTTTATTTTTTCCTTTCTCTGCCCCCCCACCCCTAATATCTTAGATTTTTTTTTAATTATCCCTAAAGGTATTTCAGCACAAAATTCAAGTTATTTTGGACCAGAGCATGCATTCTCACTCAATTGGACTGTACAACTCATGTATTTAGAATTAAGATTCTGTTGATAGTTAAAAAAAAATAAAATCTTTCCTTCGTATAAATTAAAAATGGCTTTTTTTCTCCACAGATCAATACCTTTTTCTTTCTTTTTGCTAAAAAGATTCTGAGATTTACCTTTTTTTGTTCATCGATCATGGCTATTTTTTTTACCATGTACAAGGATCTCTCAAGCCATCTTAATTTTTACCATGTTCTTCATGCATAATTTACTGAATTAAAAAAAAATAAAAAATAAAAAAGGGATGCTTTAATTTTTACGCCAGTTTTTTTGTTCATCATGGCTTTAAAATTAAGAGGTTGATACATTTTTCTCTTCCTCTTATACCTTTAAACCTCAAATAATTAGATTGTATTTTTTTTTAATCAAATCTCTATTATAGGCATTAGATTGCTTGAGAGATTAATTCAATCTCATTATTCTCTCATGGCCATAAAATTGTACAAAATAAAAATAAAAATCCCATTACATTTGCGAGATTGTAGCCTTAGATCAAAAGTTGTGAATTCAGATTTCATCATCTCCAAATAATTAATCTATTTTAGTACTAAAAAAATAATCTCCAAAGCTATTTGAACACCGAAACAAAATTAATTTCACATGAACGAAAAACTTTCACTTTCATAAAATTAGAGCAAGTGCTATACATGTTCCATGAGAAGAGATGAATAAGAATACACATATCACACAATGATCAAGAACTTTTTCCTCTGAAAATAATTGTAAACAAGTTTATATTGTACCAAAATACGTGCTTGCCTTAACTATATATATACGAGTGGTCCATGACCTTAAGCTTACAATGTACCAAACTATGTGCTTGCCCTAGCTATGTATGAGTGGTCCATGACCTTCTCCTTCCTCCATATCCTAAGTTGCAAGCTTTGAAGTTTTTAAATGAGGAAAGAAAAGGTAGATAAGTGGGTCATTAGAGGCTTTAAAGGCGTGGTCTCTGCTTCCCATAAATTCATACTCTTTCCAGTCTGTTTGCACTTATTTATCAATTCGCACAGTATTTGGAGCGCCTGGTCCTTTCAATGTATCGATCGCATGTATAAAATTGTTAGAATGCATGGAAAATTAATTAATATGAAATTCTTTCAATTAATTAGTTGTTATAAAACAATTTTCTACAGATGAGAAGTAATTAAAAAGTGGGGATTAAACACATTAATTTGGATGGAAATAAAAAAAGAAAAAAAAGAAAAAAAAAAGAGAGAAAAGGCATTAGATCGATCATATGGTCCAATTATTTCAAAAAATATAACTTATACAACCGGATTTCTTCTTTATATATGGAAAACTTCCATTCCATCTCTCTTTGTATTCTTCACTTACTGCCCTTATATATATATATAAAAGAAAGCTCATATGGCTAATGATAAATCGAAAGGTTACCTCGTAATTAAATGAACGCTTATGGTTATTAGGGTTTAAAGCTTCTCCATGAAGAACAGAGTCAAAGTCCTCACAAAATTTTCAGTTTATTGTGGATATCTTATAAATTTTTAATCAGATCGGAGAGGTAAATTAGATATCATATAGATCCAAAAGAGTTTATGCAAAGAAAAAAAATACTATATATATATATATATATATATATACACACACCTAACCATAATTAAGATAAAAAAGAAATGTCCTGTATAAGCCTGTCAGGTAGCCAACAAAAGGTTCCCCTCGAGCATCACTAAGCACTGAATCTCCTTCTGACCCTTCTTCAAATCCAAGTTTTCTTGAAGAGAGGGTGGCCCAGATCGCAAAAAACTTTAAAAAATGTCACTCCATGGAGTTTGAAGATGAAAAAAGGGACATAAATGTAAAAGAAAAGGGATAAAGAGATGAGAAAAAGATAAGACTGGGACTAGAGTATTACAGTACGGTTGGTCCCCGCCCACAACACTGTACATAGGTTGTATTTATTGAAAAGGTTGCCTTCTACTTGGGTTTTGATTATCTGCTTTGCCCTTGTTCTACAGCTCCACACTCAACAGGGTAAAACTGTAACCAACCAGAATTTGGCACCGTGTTCAACTTGATTTCTTAGTCAAGTTGAAGACAGAGCCGTTTGTTCATGTACTTTTTTACTGATAATTTTATTTTTAAGGTATAATCCATTGTTGGAATTTTGGTGTTTAAGACAGAGGGCGAAAGGTGAAGCTAGGCTTTGATTGTTTATATGTTGCGATCTGCGTCATATACTGTAATTTTACATGGGGTTTATTGAAGAATTTCTTTTAAAAACTTTAATTAAAAAAAATCTAAAAAACTATTTTTTACATGCTATTTTTTTCAATTTTTTTTTATTTTTTATTTCGATACATCAAAGTTATCTAAAAACACATAAAATACATGAATTTAATTTTTAAAAAAATAATAATTTGAAAAGCAAAAACTACAGCAGTGCAAAACATACACTTAGTTTGAGATGATTCATGTGTTTGATATTTTAGTATATTGTTCTTTTTAAAAGTACTTTTTATTTAAAAATAATTTTATTTTAATTTTTAATAATAGCACATGAAAACCATAAAAAGCACTAACAAAAGTAAATATAATTTTTTTTTAAATACATTTTTAAAAAGCAGAAGCAACATCCCTCCTAAAGACACTACAAAAATATTTGAGTGCGAATGGCATAATTATTCACGTACCTAAAATTCAATCGTGATGATAATTGGTGTGGAACCATTTTTTAATATTTGATGCATAAATGGGAATCCACTTCGAACTTAATTAAAAAAAAAAAAAACCAAACTCCCCCACCATCCCACCCAATAAATATAGAATAGGGATGGGTGAGGTATAACCCGACGGTGGTCAAGAATTTTCAAAATTTATATTATTTCTTTTAGTTGTATGAATTTTTACAACAGGAATATATCCTTATATGTTTTTGAAGTTAAAATTTGTAACATTAATTCAATAAAAAGTTTTTTATTCGTAAAACAATAACAAATATATAGTTTCTCATGTATTAATCTCGGTTATATATAGATTTATCTATTTATACACAACACTTAAGTTTTTATTTAGAAAATTGTGCATATGAAATTGAAAAAATACGAGTTGTGAGGACAATATATTGCTTTCAAATGAAGAAAGAAGCTCTGTGTTTAGAGAAGATCTTGCTATTTGAGAAATGGGTATTGCTAGAATCACTAATTATTCTCACCACTTTCTTAATTATTAATATTTATTATATTCCAGCTTAATGTATTTTATTTTCATTAATAATGACATGAACATGTTATAATAGTCATTTAACAAAAAAAAAGAGTAGTGGGAATAACAATTTTTACAATGAATTTATACAGCACCAGCCTTAAAAAAATAAATGACCATAGAAAGGATGGAATTAAGCCGTGGACAAACTATAATTTAATAATAGTAATTAATATATTTTTTTCTTACATATTTTTCCTACTATTAAACTATGATTTTATACACTTTTATAACATTATCAAAATAAAAAACATATCAACCATCAATGTTTTTTTAACATACAGAAGTGTTCATGTTGAGTTGTATATAATTATGTGTCTAAAACTGACCCACATATATATATATATATATATATATATATATATATATATATATATATATATATATATGGGTCATTTTTAGACAAATAATTATATACAACTCAACTTTTAATATTTTATAAATTATAAATTTAATTCATTAATTTTTTTTTAAACTCGAGCAAGTTGGATATATCAAATTTGGCTAAAGTTTTTGGGATACGAATTTTCTTATTCCTTGCAAGTGTTGAAAAATAATGTGCAAATCTGTTGAGCCCTCCATATTATAACTGGTATTTTTATAACATTGAAAAGAATGAAGAAAAACAAGATGCAGCTAAGATAAAATGAGCATGATTGAGCAAATTATTATCCAAATTAAATACAATTAGCTGGGTTAACCAAACTACTGGGTGATATGAATTTGGCGGTGGAGCACAACTTAGGGACTTCAGTTTGACTTGAATTCCAGTCTTGAAACAAGCTAGCTAGCACCAGCAATGAAAATCTCACATGCATGTTCCAGTTTTATGAAGTCTTCTCAATTACAGTACTTCAACAGAGAAAATACCAGCACTAGCAACATCGATCCAAAAAGAAAAATAAAATAAAGCAAAAGAAGATAGAATGGGCAATTTTGACTTGTAAGTTTCATGAATAGCATGCAACAAGAGAATAGGAAATAAATTCAGTAATAGAATAGATATTTACCTAGCTAGGGTAATTAATATTATTACCATGTAAATCCTTAATTTCTTCATTGCAAGTCTCTTGCTGCTTGTACCTCAAAACCTAGTTTACTTGTGCTTCTTCCTCAAAATTAAGTCAAAACCATAAAATGAGTCTTTTAGATAACCTAAAAATATAGTATCCAGGGAGCTGAGAACCCAAAGGGTAAGCAATGAGCTTCTTTTTTTTTAATAAAAAAAATAACATTATGTAAATTTCACTCACATGGTCAAAAAAGAAACTTCTTTCTTTTAAAAACTTGCCAAACTTTAGGATTTATTCTTGGTAGATGATGGGAAAGAAACTTTAATTTTCCAATCCACACTTATAATATCTATTGTTTTGATTAATCATTATCTATAATATTTATATTATTTAGTTTTTACAGGTTATTTAGGTAGGATTAGATATATAATGCAAATATTATAGATTAACCATTTTTTTTCTCAATACCTCACGTATTTAAAATTTAATGAGTGAGATTGATAATTCATGATTCCAGTTCTATATATGTAGTATTGACTTTTTTATGCTACACTAATTTGTTTCTGCCAAAAAAAGAAAAAAAGAAGCTGCAGCTTTTCTCGATTATTAAATTGTTATTCCCACTCAGCGTAATTAATTAGACAGTAGTAAAACTAACAATCTTTAGAAGTTTTTTCTCCCACAAATTAATTAAAAAACAACATTTTATATATATATAAAACATATAATAATTTAACAATCCATTTTAAGTTTGGATGGTTTTTCGTGATTATAGATATTATGGATTCTTCGATTAAAAAAAAAAATCATTTTGTTAATATAACATTTTCTTCTCCACCACGAATTTATTGAGAAGATGAATTTAAATCTCTTTGTTCCATGACCTTTCTTGGAGATTTTTTTAGGGGAAAGCTTGTATCATCGAACTATATAAAAATATATGTTAAACCATTTATATATTTTGTATTTTTTTAATTAGATAATGCATTATTTATTGAAAACATGATAAACAATTCCTTTCAATAAAATAATTAGATGTAAAATAATTTGCAACTGTATTATATCACTAAAATTTAAAATTTTCTGTACTAATAACCCAATTGTTACACTGACATTTTACCACTATACATTTTATTTTTTGTTTTGATATTGTTTATATAACTATAATAACATTTCTATTATGTAAATACGTCAGTTCATTAATCACCCATCTGCCTCGAGGGGAACTAGCTAGCTGTTATGGCCCATGCTACGGCCTGGGGGTGTCATGGATAAGACTTTGACAAAAGTTTCATTTTAGTCCTGAAAGTCTTTTTTGTTTCTAGGTATGCCTCAAACTTAAGCTTCTTCATAAAAAAAATATAACCTAACACTATTCCATGCCAAAACCTTAATTCCTAAAATCTTAGATCCACTTCTGTTATCTTAGACTTGAATGGTAATAAAATTAAGTTTAATGTAAGAAATCAATGCTTTCTAAAACTTGATCAAGAGTAAATTTAACCTTTTATAATGTAAATAATGTAGGATTTCATGTATAGAAATAAGTTGAAAAAATCAATCCGAAAGGATAGATGTAAATTGCAATTTGATATATAATAAGTTTTTATCTGAATTGAGATATGTAAAACTAATTTAAAAACTAATTTAAAGGCTGTTCTCAAAGTTAAAATCCATTATAAAATCATGTTTTTAAATTATTGAAATGGTATATATCATTTGGAATATACATAATTTACCATAAATTATATATCGAGATTTCATTTAATTATTTTATTGTGTTTATTTTTAACGAACGCCCTTTATCTTTTTGCTGTAGACTCTGTCAGCAAGAAGAAAATAATAATAATATGTCGGTATCTCAGTTGTTAAAGAATTATGGAGGATTTGACATCCTAAATTTAGAGGCATCAGGGGTTCAAAACCTTGGAACATCAAGGGCGCCGCACACGACGAGCTGGTTCAAGACGAAGAGCAGAGCAGCGATCTAGAGAGAGAGAGAATACTCTTGGGTGGTGTGTTTGCTGCCATGTTAGCGTCGTAGAGAAGTGCAAGAGAAAGCCAGTTGCAGAGAGACAAAAACCCAAAGGAAGAAAACCAAGAGCATTAGCCTGTCTCCCTAAATGACGCAGTCGCATCACGCCCCATTTCCAAGAAGACACCACCACGAGTAGCTTTAAAGACAAAACATTGCCTTGCCAGTGGACCCACAACGATGACAATCAAACGGCAGGGAATAGGGCTTTGTAAAGAAGTCAAATCAAACGGCTATGTATTAATCAATCAAAGGTCTTAGCTTCAATGAAAGCAACACGTACCTTCAAACAGTCTCCACCAACCAATCGAAAGCTTCTTTCCTCTTGCTTTCTCGAAAAAGCTTCGTGCACTGTACTCCTCCCTCCAAAATCTACCCTTATTAACCCACATAAGCAGCAGGCAAATCAACAAACAAAATAAGTTTTTGCATCAATCAATCAATCGGATGAGGTTTTAAATTTATTTTTATTTAAATTTTATAAATTTTTAGAATATTAAAATTTATATAGTTGTTACTTTTTGAGCTTATAAAATTAATTAAGATACGAGTAAAAACTGGTCAGAACATCTATATTAATATATATAAAAAACAAACAAAATAAACATACAAGAACTAAACCAAAAAGAAAACAAACCCGAGTTCTGTTCCTTCTGCTTGCTTGCAACGTGGTCATGGTTTTAATTATACCCGTGTTTTTATATCAAAAAAAATTATGATTCAAGTTCTTATAATAATATTTTTAGTTTAAAAATATAATTGGAGAGTGGCACCGCATTACCGAACATACCTAAATTTGCTGGGTTTTACCCTACCCTTTTATTTTTGGGTAAAAATTATGTGGCCGTTCGTTACTGCAAAGGAAAACTACTCCATGTTTTTTTTTTTTTTTTTTTTTAATGAGTGGTTGGGCGTGCGTCTATATAAACTGGTAGATTTTGTTAGAGGAAAGGACACTTGTGTACGTGTCACCGACACCTGTACATCTTGCATGACAGAGAGAGAAAGTGAAGTGCTACTCTACAAAGCCAAGCAGTTTGAGTTCCTATCTACTTCCTTTTCTTTTGGTCTGGTGAGAGTGTGTGGGTAACAAGAGAAGATAAGAGAGATACATACACCGAAGGGTTCTTTCTCTCTTCTTGTTTCTTTGACCTTCTTGCGGTGGCTATTGTTTCTTTGTTTTTTTGATCTCTTGGAGAGAAACCCTAAATCTTGATTGGGTTTTGACATACAAAAGAGAGCCAATTGTAGATTTTTGGCAACTTTCCTTAAAAGGGTACCCGTTGTTTTTCAGATCTGACTCATTCTTTTGTACATTTTATGCTCTCTCTTTCCTTTCCATTTTTGGGTATGTTTTATCTTCCACTCAGAGCTCAAAACTAGAACAGAAAAGGTTTTGCTTGCTTGTTTTCTTTCCCGTTTTTTCCAGCTTCCGGGACATTAGAAATTGACAGAAGAGAGTGAGCACACAGAGGCATATTTGTATAAAATTATACCATTGCTTTTGTGTGCTCATTTCTCTTTCTGTCACTTCCAGAGCCGGAATCTGATCTCTTCTCTCTTTGATGATCATCTTTTGGCCTGTTTTTTGCTCCAGAAATTAATTTGTTTCTCTCTAAATCTTTTTTAATTCCCTCTCTTTACACACCCAAACAAAGAGAACTCCTGGAGAAGAAAAGATGGTGGTGCATCGTAGGCAAAAGAGGAAAGGAAGCAGCAAGATATCCACTTGGGGTTTCGTTTTTGTTGTTTCAATTTTATTAGTTTATTGTGTATTAAATTGTTGTTTAGTTTAATGGCGTTGCTTTTGATGGTATTTAAGACTGATTACTGTGCAACTTATAGCGGAAAAACACTGTGTAGAGTAGTATATATATACATAGCATGGGACCGTTCCATTCGCGGGATCTCTAGCTAAGTTTTTCTGAGCATTGTCCAGCTTACTTGCAAAGCAAAAACCGTTCTTTTCTTTGCTCTTGTCTCTTGCGCATGCGATTATGCTATGTACTCGAGATACGCATCTGATATGACCTTGTTTTCACCTGAATCTGGCAAGAATATCTAGTAGCTTGTACTTTTTTTTTGTGAAAATGGGTTTTCCTTTTTATTGGCTCAAAACCCTAGTCTAGCTGCAGATAGGGTTGCTTGTTGTACGAGTACAAGAAGGGATTGCTGGAGAGTAGTCTTTGCTTTGCACTTGGTAAAACACTGATCTGATCTTTTTGCATTGGCTCTTGGAAATGGGTTTTGTTTTACATGTGTGTTCTTGTTATGGTACATGTTCGATTTGATGTGAATGTGGTATTTTTTGTACAAAGAAGAGACAGAAAGTCTTTAAACTTATCGTATGATGTTCTTTCCAGAAATAGGAAATTTCTGCAGCCATAGTTGCTCTTTGTTGTAGTTTTTTTTTTTTGAGCTTTTGCGGATAAGCCATGGATAGTCAACTCATTTATCATGGAAGAGACAAGCAGGTCTGCAAGCACTTCAGATAGCAGACATTCAGCATTTATAGCACAGACATCTGTTTATTTTATGTAGTTTTTGACTAGTAAGGTACTTTCTCTACTGTATATTATGCTTAGTGTAATCTCTACTTCATTATTATCTTCATTTGTTTGCTTAAGGATTATAATTTGAACTTATACATGGTTTTATCTATCAAATCAAATCATCTTGTTTTGTGATTTTTGCATTGCAAATTTAAGCAACCTCTTACATGGCTTGTGATTCTTGTTTTCAAATTGAAACACCAACCAGTTTCTTTCTTCTATTCTGGATTCACATCAAGATATAGTCCAAGATTCTTGATAAGATTAGAGAAATGAAGGTGTGTTATCAAGCCAAAGAAGTTTTCAAATGTTGTGTTCTACCTTAGTCTGCACAGTCTTGATAAACTGTAAGTTATGATACAGCATGAGTTTTGATTAAACATTTACAGAAAATTCTTAAGACATTTTTCAGATTTCTCATATTTTGATATTTCCTTTTTATCTGTTGTTGTCATCATTCTTGGTTTCAGCAACAATCATATAAATTGGATTGAACTCTGTGCTATACTGCAAGAAAATTTCATTACTTTCTATGTAGAATCAGAAAGAGTCGATCTCTAATTTTTGTGTTGTGACTGCAATACAGCACAACATTTTGTTTGTTATATCATGGCAGGGTCATCCCGAAGAGTATGAGCACGGTGATAGTTTTGGATGATGACTTAAGGGCCTTCAATTGCTTTAGAGAACAAATGGTGGCAATGATCCATGGAGTGTTTAATAACTCGTTGTTTGCCAAGGTAACCATTTTTTTTCCTCTTCAATTCTTTTGAGCAACGAGACTTTGTTAAATTCTTGAATTTTAAAGTAGTTGATACTGCTATTCTAGTAGTTCAATTCTTGAAATGCTTTGTGTGAGAGTTCATGTTACATCTTTCCAACATTTCGATTTCTTTGTAGCATGCCCTACTTCTACTACTTCAATTAAAAATTACTTGTTTATATCAATTTGCCTAAAGGATCCTACTCTATATGTAATCATCTCTTGCACAAGATGCTTAATTAGTTCACCAATCCGCCTGTTGGGAGAATTTTAGGAATAATTATCTAGATATTTTAGCTGGCAATTCTGAGGACTTCCTAGCTAGGAAGTAAAATTAACTGCTCTTTTATGTTATCGAGGTGGCTGGTGCATTCATTAGGGATTTCAGCAATATTTTTTGTTTGTTTCATCTCCATGATTACACGAATGTGGACACTGGCTTGATACAGCCTGTCTTTGTTTTCCCTCTTGTTCTTTGTCTTGTTTTTCCCGATACAATGTATCACGAATTTACTTCTTAAATACAGTAAAGGCCTGGTCAGAATGTTTTGCAATTGCTACACACAAAATTAAACAATTTTGTAGTTGTTTGTGGGCATGCACCCAAACATCAGAGGACAGCTAGTTGAGAAGTTTTTAGATGAAAGTTGGTATGGGGTGCTGAACATGAATTTTATATATTTTCTTTAAAAGAAGGAAGAATCTTAATTATATTTTCCAAGCTGATGCCGATGCTTTGGAGAATTCAAGTTCTTGATTTTGAAATGTGGAATGAATATATATGAGCTCAACAATCATATAACAAGATATGTGATAAAGAGTAAATGCCTAAAGGATGATGAAAAAGAGGTCCGAAACAGCATGAATTTAAGAAGACATTAAGAACTCTGATATGTAATAATTGAGGGTCTTTGTGAGCAATACGTACTTCAACTCTAATACACAAACTAGATGATGATGCTTAGCCTGTTTTAGCTTTTGGTGCAAAATGAAGGCACCAACTGATGATCACTTTCAACTATTGGGTTGGCCTAGTTAGCCTGATCAGATGAGCCGCCTCACTTTTACATCACTCTAACTCAATGCATCTAGCATGGCCTTCGTTGCTATTTCTATCCCTTTCCAAGCCAACGATTTAGACAATTTGGTGCTTGTTATAATGGACGGACAAGTGATTTCAAGTCAGCACCACTGCTTGAAGTTCCATGGCATCCACTTACATTTTGTAGCTGTAAATTTTAACTCAAAAGGCAAGTAACTACTCTATCTCTAAAATTTTGTAACCTCCAGGCATATATATTAACACGTAGCAGAGGGTGTCCGAGAATAATAATGATTGTTTTTTTGAATAATTTCTTGAAAACACCGTTTCAAAAACGTTCCTAAACAGCACTTAATCTTATCTTATCTTATCTATGTGGTGAATTTTAGTGATAAGTAATAGTCTTTCCTTGGGTTTGCCTTCCCCTCGTATTCCATGGTAGCATCACACACACACACACACACACACACACACACACGGTGTTGAGGTAACATTTTTTCTACTATTGACAAAGTTGAACTGCCATCTGCTATTTTTTCTGCAGGTGATTTCAACAGTAAAGAAAAGAATAGATATCAAATGCATATGTTCTTGAAATATTAGGTGTGCATCAAGATTAAAATTTAGGCTTAAAGCTTAGCGAAACCTAATCAGGACAAGGGAGATTGTGGAAACCTAGCTAGTGATGACACCTTAAGGCAATGGGGAATCTTATCCCATAGCAAAGCTTGGATTGTTCGTCACCCTTTTGGCCTCTCTATTTAGGTGATATGATGTAGTACAAAGGTACTTGACACGTGACAAGATGTAGTACAAAGGTTCTTCACACACATCTTAATTAGGACTTGCAATCTACATGCATGATAAGCCATAGCCATAATCCTTATTTAATCTTACAACATGGCATAATATTGTGACTCATGCATAAGATCTTGTATTCCTTTTTTTTTTTAAGTTGAATTTTATGATTTAATTCATAGATGTTTCAATTTTATTACTCTTCCCTTCTCAAGAGCATGGTTGTTTTTATATTTTAAAAATATTTTTAAAAAAAATTAATTTTTTTATGTTTTCAGATCGTTTTGATGTGATGATATAAAAAATAAATTTAAAAAAATAAAAAAAATATTATTTCAATATATTTTCGTATAAAAATTATTTTGAAATTTTTTTATAAATAATGAAACTTGTCGTGAGGTTATGATAGTATAATATGTCAGTCTCTACTTAATTTACAAGAAAACTTCCTCTATAAAAATGAGTTTTTTTTTTGAATTAGGAAAGTTGATAAAAATAATTAGTAAACTATAGCATAGCTAAGAAAAAAGCAAAATTGTTGTGCCTCCTTATAAAAAAATAAAAAATTAAGAAGGTTGAGCTACATCATTAAAATAAAATTAAACTATTAAAGACTAGCCCATGGATCTATTAAATGAGACTATACCTACAAGTAATTTTGAAAAAAAAAACCTAAAACCTTGAGCTTTTCCTTTTGACATTGAAAAATTATACTTTGCATATTTAGTTGAGAAAACCTTATATACTGACCTACAATTGTTATTATAATTGATTTAATGTTCAAATGCTCTTTATAGTTTTTTTTTTTTTTTAAATCTTCTTCTCCCTCCTATCATTGCTTTGGATTCCATATCAAAACCCAAGTATTTCTCCTTTGCCCACCATTAAATCAACATGACTACTACCACTCCCTTCGCCCACCATGCACTCTCGATTTATCCCAAAAGACAAACAACCACTAGTCAGAAAAGATTCTAGACAATTCTTTCAACTTGGCGAATCTAGGGTTCTTCCATATAGCACCCACTAACTATGGATTTGCTTTGTTCTTGAAAGAACCTGGATGCACTAGCTCTTTAAGTTTGAGATTTTATTTTTAATTTCTGGTTTGGATTTGGGGTATCCTTGAGGATAAAGATTGTGGGGGCTGACTTCATGGGTGGTTTGGTTGTTGGGTTTTGCAAGGTTTTTTAACGTAGTTTTGATATCAATTAATGTAGCTCGGACATAAACAGAAACAAAATTAACCAACACATAAAAACAACAATTAATGATCAAGAAAGCTAAAATTCTGCTGAAAAGGTTCTAAGTTAAGGGCTTAACAATCTCACATGGCTAAAAGATCAGATCCTATATGGAGCACGATCTTCTGATTCTCCTCGAAAATTTTTAGCTTTATCTAACTATTGAATTAAAATTTATACCTTTTACCATAAGACTGTGTAGCCAAAAATTATGTGTTTCACACTTTTAAATAATTCAGAGGATAAATATTTTTTTTTATTATTAGGCAAATTGATGCAAAGCTTCTTTTAGATTATTTTTAATGGGTTTTATGTTTGGTAAACACAATATACGACTCACCTTTTCTTACTTTGGCCAATCTAGCAGGACTAATTAACTTGACAAGGAAGCTGAATCTCTCCCATATTATCAAGGTATCAATCACTTTGTGTCTTCTTTTCTATTACTGTTTATATATAAATATATATATAGAGGAATCAATTGTTTGATATGTGGAAATTTCTTTTTGGGTTTAATAAGTGAAAATTAAGCGTGACTTGTATTCAAAATTTCTCGTTTTTTTTGTGTTTTTCTATGTCAATAGCATTGTTCAAGCATAGATTATTAACTTTGTGAATGAATTCTACTAAGAGGTGTCATTTGAATTTGAGTTGAGAATGAATGAAATTAATGTGTAAACTTATTTGTAGCATGTTAGTGTCAAGGTTGTATATTCCAATATAATTGGTTGCATGTTGTTGTCAGGATTTTGGATAATGTGATTGTTGTGGTTGGGGATTATAAGATGATTTTTTTTTTTTGTAATCTCAGATGGCAAATTCTGCTGGGAGACTAAATGATGATGAAATTGCTGACAGAAAATTCCGTCTGTGTTTTTTAATTTTCTGATAGTGTAAACAAGATTAATAAAAGATATGGTGACTGGAGTTTGGAGAAATATTCCTAGGCAAGGAGGGTTGTGGTGCATGTAACGGTTGCTTAGAATGAGTGCAGGATGATATTAACTAAGATAGGGTCTTTTGTTTAATAGGTTGGTGAGATCCAAATGCTAGCAAAACCAATTTATGTACTCTGGGGAAGGAAAATATTTGGTCAAGTATCTGCGGGAAACATCTTACATGATGAAAAATGCGAGCTGTGCTAGTTCGTTTTCCTTAAATCAGTGAGGAAAGTCACTTCTTGATTTCACAATCTGTTAAAACCAATGACCAGAGTGCCACAAGAATTTCTTCATGCCTTTTTTTTTTTGAAATTTTATTCTTAATTAATAATATCCTGTTTACACTATCAACAGCTTCAAGCAGGCTCGAAAGTACTCCTTTCAGCCAATTTATCAGAAGTCTCATCCTAGCCGCACTGAATGTATTTCTATGCTGAAAACATGAATCTTGTCGCTGAAAGTCAGACGATGCCAAGGAATCTAAAAATCAAACTTTCCATGAGAACAACACAGGATGGAGAGATTCTTTTTCTGGGTTACTTAAGCACACGAGAAGGGGAGTAGCTTCTAAGTTAAAAGTATGACCAAAGATGCAACATGGAGGCTGATCTCTAAGGACAGCACAAGGGCAAATGTTTGAACTGTATATGATAACTTTTTCCTGTATGTCAGAATATAGCCTGGTGAATTCCAAGCAGTTTTAGGAAATTTCACAGGATAAGCAATACCACTATCAATTTTAGGGTCTTCTATAGTCTCTCACAGTATACTGGGCAGACTACTTGCTCAAGTAGTTGACGAAATTAGGCTTTTCTTCTTTTATAGTTTGTAGTGGGGAATTGTAACTTGGGCAAACTCCTAAGCCTCAACCTAAAATTTTTTGGTTCTTGTAATGATCACTAGACCATTTTGCACTATGAAAAGTGCCTGGCTGGAAATTGTTTTCACTTCCAATCATGCCCCAAGAGCACCTTGTTCATATGCTGAAATCTCAAGAATTGCAGACATTATGCGAATGCTACTTGCATGAATGGCAATTCATGATGTCTAGTTAATTCCAGCATTATTTCCCTGCTTGCTATGTATCACATACTATATATATCTATCATCGGACTGAGCAAGCTGAATTAAGCTCTAGAGTTGAATCACCTGGTGAATTCTTTAAAGAACCCGAGTATGAGGTAGTCGGTGCAAGAGTTGAGGGTTTCCATTTGTTTATAATACCAAGATTTCAAATTCCAAGTTGGGATTAGTCCTAAATTGAGTGATTGCAGGATTGTGATGCACTAGATTAGCATATAATTCGCAGGACTTGTGAATTCTAGTTGCAATTTAACTGGTAATTAACGAGTTGAGATTTCTAGGTTTCCTGTTGGTTTTGATTTACAACTTTTTCTTTCTTTCTTTCTTTCTTTCTTTTTCTGTGGAGTTGTAAAAAATCAGATGGCTAAAATTACAACACTCTCTTGCAGGTAGATGATGAAGAATATTGAGCCTCATGCCTGCTTGTAAAGACAAGCTCGCCTTATGCCTACTTTCTGGTTTTAGTTTTCTTGTGAATTACAGAGAACCATGCCTAGGGTTTCGTTACCTCTACCAAAAAGCATCAACCAAAATAAATAAATAAATAAAAAGGTATCTATAAACTCTGAAATCATATTGAAATAATAGAAAGAAGCAGCAGAAAATTTTCAAGTGCATGCTTTTATGTTCTATAATGCAAGAGAAAGCAAGCAGATATTGATGGCTTACATGAAACTTGGGCAGCAGATACAAGGGCGGACTCGAGTTTTCACCAGGGCCCTGCATACATCGGCTTCGAAAGCCTTCAAAGATCTTGCATGGAAAGAGAGGGGAGATGCTGAAACAACTGCACACGATTTTTACTAGATCTTTGGAGAAAAAAATCTGCAGAAATATGACTTACCTTACGTTTTTTCAGTGCCTGAGCTTGTTTTTATGTATTAACTTGTATGGCAATGTGTGGAAACAGTTTATCCACTTATTTTCT
The DNA here is from genome assembly GCA_019202695.1 of Populus x sibirica. Lineage (NCBI taxonomy): Eukaryota > Viridiplantae > Streptophyta > Magnoliopsida > Malpighiales > Salicaceae > Populus > Populus x sibirica. Next base: position 4,575,187 of record JAGMVL010001443.1, read on the forward strand.
GACTGATGGGGACACAAAAAAGTGCTATGGCGGGAAAATACAGGGAGGATTCCCAAATCCCAACTGTTTCTTCTTCCAGTAGGCTGTACCGTTTTCTGTACTGTTTTTGGGAAGTACTGTGTTTTGAGAACAGGGCATTTTGTGACTCCATGATTTCACTTCTTTTTTTTCCTTTTTTTTTTGCCCTCTAGGATGCACAAATTGGGTTCTCCAATTCAAGGTACAAAAGGGTTCTGAACTTAAATGGTACATGAATCCAAGCTTCATCGTATGGATTGTAATGATTAGAAGTAGAAACTCTGACCAATTGGATCTATGCATACTTGTTGATCCTGTTGAATTCATTGGTTGACAGCTTTAGCTTTTGTTGAAAATTTGGAAACCCTAAGATATTTTATCATTTGCCCCAGTAATGGATAGACACAAAATTAACACCCTACCCCTCTTGCTTGTAGACTAGTACGAAACTAAAAGCCTGATGGTTATGTGAACGCGAACCGGTAAGTACTATCATAAGTATGACATGACAAGTAGCTAATCCAGACGGCACACAGAACACGGCACGCAGCAAGAAATTGCTTAGAAAAACGAGGGGCTTCCTTCTTCCGTTCCGTTCTAGTTAGATTGATTATGTGAATCTTGATACACAACCTTGAAATTGCTAAACAAACTGTGCCAAGCTAAAAAAAAAAAAAGGGCAGTGTCATAACTGATTAAGATTGTACAACAATTTTGATTTTACTGCTAGTCAGTGTCAACTGATGGTGGACTTGCCGGGGGGGAAACTCGGACCATTTTCAGTTGGTCAACCCGTCCAGTCACATCATGCTTTAATAATGGTCACTGACTTTTAGCGAGGGCTCCAGCAGCGAAAAGCAGATTCCTACGGGAAAACTGTCCAAATAATATGGTGCAAAGGTTATATACTGGAAAACCAATATCGAAAGGCATAAATAAGAGGAGATCAAGTTCAAGGAGGTGAGCTTTTAGAGAATTACCCTCAAAGTGTAAACTGGAGTAGACTTCGTCGGCAAAGTTTTTAACAATCTCAATCTGTTTGTATTTCCACTTTTGCTGATTAAATGAAACAGGTACTACTGTAAATGGCCCCGCAAAAAAAAAAGTTCAGAACATAACGAGCTACTTTAACAGGGAAACTTACCTTTCTTCTGTCCTTGGGGCCTTTGTGCTCGTAGTTACATCCCATAATTTTACAGTACAGTCAGCTGAACCAGATGCTAGAAGAGATCCTTCACAACTGGCATTCAAGATGAGAAAAATAGGTTTTGTTAGAAATCTAGCCATCAATGACTAAATATTGACAGAGTCCAAAAAGTTGTTTTGAAATTTCTTCTAGTGTCTCTAGGATTTGCACCTGAAGGCAAGTGACCATACACATGAATTGTGGCCTATCAAAGGTGATATGCAGCGTCCACTTGAGAGGTCCCACATCATGATTGTGCCATCTTCATCAGCAGATGCCATATATCGACCATCAGGTGACATGGCCAACGATAAAATCATACTCCTATGACCAATAAAAATGCGGACACACTCCCCGCTTTGTACATCCCACAGTCGAACTGTTTTGTCACTGGAGCCAGTGGCAATGTAGTTGCAGTTGGCATGCCATTGCAAGCACTGAAATATATGGAATCCAATTCAATGTAGCTGATATTGCAGAATTAGAAAACAAAGGAAAGTATTTTACTAAATTTGCTGACTTAATATTATACATAGAGCAGGCTCAACATGATAAATTCATCCTCGGTGGATACAAAAATTTATGAGGGACGTTAACTTGAAGAATGCATTTCGCCCATTTCTTCTATTTAAATCTCATGAACTACTTTGTTGCAACCAAATCCAGACTACCAGACCAATAAAATAGATGTAAAAGCTACTTACATCAACATCAGACAAATGACCTGCCATTATCCTCAAAGGCTGTATCCTATCCATAGACCAAATCCTTGCTGTGCGATCATGTGAAGCACTGGCAAAATATTGTCCCACAGGACTGAACTGCACCAATAGTTTAGTATGAACGCATGAGAAGTGAGGTATGACCATTAGTATTATGGAAATCTCTGCCATAGTCTCCTCAATTTTGATCACGATCATCAAAAGACGATGGATGGATAAAACAATAAAATCAAATCAAAATGAAGTGGGAAGTTCCCATTTATACCTGAACATCCCAGACAGGGTAATTATGGCCCTTGTAGCAAACAAGATTTGCATTGAGTTTTGTGCTCCATAATCGAACTGCAGCAGAGCAGTGTGTCATTTGCAAAAGAAATAAAATAAACAAAAAATCAAAAACAAAAGAAAACTTTCATGTTTGCAGAGAGAGAAATAAGCAGTGAAATGATAATCTAAGAGAATATACCTGTCGTATCTGCTGAAGAAGACAAAATAAAATCCCCAAGAGGGCTAAAAGTGGCTGAATGAACTGGACCTGAATGACCCTGAAACAATGTATAAGATCTTTTGCCACTGTTTGGACTCTGGCCTTGTTCACTCGGAGCAGTATCATTTTCACCCTGCAAAATAGCTGACAGCAGAAACATTTACCATTATAACTCCTCTTTGCCACAATGACAACCATATCAGAAAGATATAAAATTCTGGATTATGATGAACTAACATCTACAGTGTTTTTTCATTATGTCTCTGTAGTAGCTCTTTGGCTTGACTATAATTGAGAATTTTCCAAATGGATAATGTACAAAAAACACAGAACAATTCATCAAAACTTGGTATTTACACCGTCTAAAATACATTTTGAATTAGTAAAGTGTCATAAGAGATGATTTGTATAGTACTTTACTGCTGCTGGAATCGAAGAAAAAAGAAATTATCTAACAAACTAATCCTTATTTGGAGAGACTTACAATTGCCAGCTTGATGTCCAAGCTTTGCCATGTCCCAAACCTGTAAAGGCACAAATCAGAATTAGCAACAGCAGCGGCCAACATGTTGGATTTGGGTCAAGTATGGGAGGCAACCTTCAGTGAGGAGTCTGAGAATCCACCAGCAATCAAGGATCCATCATGTGAAATTGATGAACAGTTTAAACTGGAAGAAAAATAAAAAAAATGAACAATTGATCATGTAAAAAAACTGAGAAGCTTGATAAAAACACATAAGTTCTGAAATTACCCATTATGCGTGTTGATAAAGGTATAAAAGCTGACAGATGGCAGTGTCACACTACTCAACTGTACACGGTTTCTCAAGTCCTCAAGAATAGACTGTTCCACCTCAGTTGGCCTGAAGGAACCGTTAATTTATTAATTATCAGAAATTAAGAATGCAGCACTAACTTATACTAGCAGGAGAATCAAATGTTTATTCCAGTTGGACCTAAGTCACGCAAAAGCCTTATAGCAGAGACATCATAAAATATAGTCATGTGGGAAAAGATGCATGACCAAGCTCACATTGTATACATTATGAGCCTAATTAGGTTCCAGGGGTCAATGATAAAGCATGGTAATATAATAGATTAATCAAATGAGGAAGATGACAGGATAAAGGAAATGAGACTTTGAACAGTCAACAAGCGTGCCTGTAAAAACCTTATTAATCTAGTTGATAGAGACGAGGAGTATAGTTATTATGAATCCATAGACCAGTTCCCCATGGAACCCAGCTTCTGTTCATAGTCACACTCACACCATGCTGAGGACATGTAAAGTAACAACTTACCTTGGTTAGGTGTTATTAAACATTAGTGCATGCTCATGTTTTTCAGCACCTAATTAAAGCGAGTTTGTCACCTTGCATGTCCTCATAACATGCCTAAATGACATGTCCATTTTATTCTAACACACCTGAAAGCACATATGATGTGTTACAAGATGTAAAATATCATGTGTTCAAGTGTGTTGAACAAGCTTTGTTGAATAAGAATTCCTACGTGTATAACATGCAAGGCTTCTCAATAGTCTATAAAAGGGAGCCATAAAGATTGTGACAGGATCAAACTTCCTATGTTCGTATACATTTTCTTCTCTTTAGCCTTGGCCTTTTATGCAACACCCTCCTCTTTGTTAGCCTTGTAGATATTACCACCATCCATGTCCCATTTCGATAATATATATCACAACAACACCATTGATCTAGTGAAGAAAATGACTTGGGATTCGAGAAAATACATTACTGGCAAAGGAAGCTCGGGTTTGACTCGTGGTGCTGCAGATACTGTATTAGCTTCAGGACGAGCAATTTTAGTTGTTGCACTAGCAGCTTTATCCTTTTTTGACTTTTTGATTGAAGCTCCTTGCTTTCCACCATCTATTGATCTTTTCTGAATAAGACATTGAAGACATCAATGTAAAGAATAACTCAAGCTTTAACAGAAAGGAAAACCTATAGGACAATCAAAGTAGAAATAACATATATTACAAAATTAAATTAAAGATAAGCAAGAATTATTAAGTATATGAAATCCGCATCAAGGAAATTATGGAGGAGAAGCAGGATTTGATGAGTATTATACCTTATTCTCATCCATGTCCCCCTCTTTGGTTTCTCCTTCCGTCTTTTCAGTATCTGAGAGAAAACCCCCAGTCTTCTCCAATCGTTCTTCTAAAGAATCTTCAAGCAACTATTGCAAACAGAGAAGCTCAGAGTTAACACCTAAACAACAAAAGCAATAAAAATAACTAATAACTTCCTCAATTACTACCAAGATGAAGAATGCACTCACCCCCCAATGTATTTCTTTTTTATTTATCTGATTAGCTGCATCCTGGCTGCTTCCAATTAATGTTACAGCATCAGGATCATCAGAAATTGAGATGGGCTGTCCAGGAGAAACTGCCAACATAAAAGAACTTGTACCAAATTCTTCATGAACTGAACATGCAGATGCAACTAATTTGGAAGTAAAACGTACCTTGGAAGTTAATATGCTCATTGACAATCCCGAGAATTATAGTCCATTTTGACTTCCGAAGATATTGCATCAGGAGCTCGTTGGAGTACTGATAATAGGGTTAAAACAACTTTTGAGAAATATACTCCAACAGAATTCTTATATATTACAAATTACAGAAGAAAACCCTTAAATCACCTGACATATCTTAATGTTGACTTTACTCTGCCTAAGAGTATGAGCAAATTCCATTTCCTGACAGAAAAAAAAATTAAATAAAAATAATGAGATCTTCTACAGAAGTAATTTAACCAAATTAAGAATGGAAAATGTAATGCAAAATCTTAAAGAGGTATTAACCTCCAGATGAGAGGGAGAAAGAACTCCTTCCAACTTTTGAAGGTCTCGTGAGTGCATCATCTCATGATCTTCACGGAAGCTATTGAAAAAATTTCTTGCTGGGGATGTAAAATGATAATAGCAAAAATATGAGACAACTGCCACACTAACGAGCCACTTAGGAATTTACAGGTTTCAATAAGGATTAAAGAAGAGGAAAAAATTCAATATTTACCCTCTTGGATATGTCCTTTAGCAACAATATCCATATAACAATGGACAAATACTGGATAAAGCACACGAAGCAACTCATGCTGCGGAGTTCAAAGGCAAACCACATCAGCAAAGTACAAAAATCATATGCCAAAACAAATATGTACATGTCGAACCATGCACAAAGAAGAAATTAATCACTAGTTTACCTTGTACAGATCAAGTGAACTATAAGCCCACGACCTTAGTTTACTATACTCATCTTGGTAACGTGCCGGACTATCCTCTGGCCTGAATGACAAAAATAAAATTATTTTGGAAATGAATAACCACAGTCTCCAGACCGAATGAATAACCAAACTATTAAAAAACTTGAAAGAAAAGGACATTCTCATTCCCTTGTAAATAAAATTCTCCAAATTGAGCATTTTCCAGGAGCCATTTCTACTTTCAAATTCTTATTCAAAATCTTCACTCTCGACCAATCATCAATTTTAGAATCATAATGAGGGTTTCTCGCACACATTGTTGTTTTAAGTGCCTCTTATTTCTTTTTTTCCAAAGGATTGTTACAGTGTCATTGAAATTCCAGTAAGTAATTGAACATAAAACTACTTCCATGACTAATTTCCACTCTCAATGTGAATTAAGAGTGCCTATTTTTCACTAATGTTAAACCGTTTACTTCCCTCACTTCAGCTAAAACCCTAAATACATTTCTAAAAAACTCAAATCTTTAAACAAAAAATGTCCAAATTAAACAGTATAAAAGCAGATAAATTTTTCACTCTCTATGCTTACTTAAATTCGTAACATATTCGAATCACAAAAATACACTAAAATTGCTCATTTCACATTGCCCATGAAAGCCATTTCTTTCTTCTCCAACAATAAAATCAGTGCACAACCAGCTAAAACCCCTGACTACTAACTTATTCAAGAACCCATTATTTCTTTAGCAATTTAGAACTCTGTGCTAAAAAAAAGAGAAAAAAAACTACAAAAGCATCAAGCTGAGTAAAAACTAAAAAGAAAGAAAGAGTAGGGTTCGTGAGTTACTGAGAGAGGGAGTGAAGGAGGGAAGAGAGATCAGGATCCGAGTGGATACTGATAGCATTATTGCTGTTGTTTTGTTGTGGATGCTGCTGCTGGATTTCTTCATGGAAAGCGAGCTCTGCTTGCTTGAACCCTTTCTTCTTTAAATATGTCTCCACAAATTTCACTACTGCTTCTTCGTCCATAACTGCTCTTCCTCCTCCTCTTCTTCTTCAAGTAAAAGACCAAGGCAAAGTGCCCCTTCTTTATCTTCTTCAAAATGAAGCACGCATCTCTCTTCTTTCTCGCTTGCTTCCTGGTCGAAGATTTGCTGATTTGGGATGGCGATAGGGCTTTGATGTATCAATCTGGAGCCCAGCAAGAATATCATTTTGGGTTTGAGGTTTGTTTGATAATTGAGTCTTGCAATTGTTGTTGGAACGTATTTTTTAGATTTTAATTTTTTAAAATTAATATTTTTTTATTTTCTTGATTTACTGAAATTTTATGTTAAAAATAGTTAATAAAAAATTATTATTTTTATATATTTTTAAATAAAATCATTTTTTAAAACATCATACATCACAATTTTAAATACAAATTTTTAAAACCTAAATCTAACTATTAAGCTTGTATAATGGGTTTTTAATATATATATATATATACTCTTTCGCAAAATATAATTTTAATTATGAAATTCAATTAAATTCATAAATTTAACTCAATAACTTTATGATTCAAACTTTGTATAAGCTAGATTTATTTTTAATCTATATAGAAAGTAAGTTGATGTGATCAAATTAAAATGATCTAGAGCCGATTTAGGAGTGTGGTCGCGATTATTTTTTAAAGTATTTTTCATGCTGAAATGCATCAAAATAATATATTTTTTATTTTTAGCAGAAAAAGATTTTAAATTTTTAAAAGCACGGTGTACATCGCGTTTCCTAACTATGTCTTAATTGATCAACTCATCACTTCAATTTATTTATCAAACTCATAAAATTTAGTTAGGTCAATTCAAAGATTTTTTTTTAATATTCGAACAATATTATTTTAGAATAAATCTACATATCTACACTTATAGGTTTACTTGGCAACCTAGGCTTTAACTTGAGTTGAACTTTGAATCGTGTCTGTAACTATCAATATAGCTGACGAAGAACTATATTTTTACATGAATGAAAAAGAAGGGAGAACAACACCAAAATATACTGAAAATATGAAATAATCTTTGCGAAAATATAATCAAACTATCCAAATTAGATATGTTGGGACTTAGAACTAGCTTTCATATTTTTTGATATATTAATGAGGAACTGCCTAGTAATTGATGTTTTCTGTAATCTTAAGTTTTAACGATCAAATACTTCTCTAGATTTTGCATGAAACCCTTGACGACTACTCAAGAGCCCGTTATTTCTTTACCAATTTAGAACTCTGTGCTCAAAAAAAAAAAAAAATACCCACAGAAGCATCAAGCTGAGTAAAAACTGATTTACTTATAATTTAAACTACTAAGCCTACCTGTTTGTAATTTATAATGGGCAAAACACATTAAGATTAAAAATGTTTTGCTCATGGTGTCCCCTGATAATTTTGTCAAAAACAAGAGAAGAAAACGACATTAAATGGCTAAAAATATATACTTGTAGATTAATTTGTAACAAAGCTCGATGGTACATGCTAATTAATTAAATTTATTCCTTAGAATCGCCGAAGCCTGTCCAAAGATCTTCGTTCGTATGTCTTGTTGTCTCATGGTAGTAAAGAAAAAAGACGTTGTCTTCAACCTGCTTGCTATCAGTCTATCACTGTACAATCGTCATCCCTCTAAATTCCAAAGATGAACCTATTGTCTTCATTTTGTGTCCAGAACCTTGTTGCTGTGCTCATTGTACTGATGCAAGGAAAAGCACTGCCACTGATTTCAACCTCCTCTTTCCTCCTCACTGCAGCTTCAACAATCACTGCTCCTCGTAGCTTTGGTGGAAACGAGACGGATTATGAAGCCTTGCTAGCCTTCAAAGCAAAGATACAAGACCCGCACAGTAATACCTTGAGCTCGTGGAATGATTCTCTCGATTTCTGCAACTGGCCAGGGATCACATGTGGCCGTCGACATGGAAGGGTCAGAATTATCAATCTAGAGGACCAAAAATTGGCTCCTTACGTGGGAAACATTAGCTTCCTTCGAGAAATAAGACTCGCAAACAACATAATTCATGGTGAAATTCCACCTGAAGTTGGGCGTCTGTTGAGATTACGAGTTCTGATGCTGACCAATAATTCCATAGAAGGCAAAATTCCAGCCAACTTGTCAGGCTGCTCCAGCCTTGCAGAGCTCTATATTGATCGTAACAAGCTTGGGGGTGAAATTCCTATGGAGCTTGGTTTCTTGTCAAAGCTCACAATACTCTCTTTTCGTCAGAATAATCTCCAGGGAAAGATACCGCACTCCATCGGTAATCTTACCTCCCTTGAAAGTTTGTCTTTGAGAAGTAATGTTTTGGAGGGAACTATTCCTGATTCTTTAGGCCGACAGAAGAGATTAACTAGTCTTCTGCTCGGTGAAAATAAACTTTCGGGTTTCATCCCTCCATCTCTATATAATCTGTCGTTGATTGCTACTTTCTATTTGGGTGGCGATGGATTTCGCGGAAGTCTTCCGTCGAATTTAGGCCTATCCTTTCCCCATCTTCAATGGCTTGCATTATGGCAGAACCAATTTTCCGGACCGATTCCAGGGTCATTATCCAATGCTTCTGAGCTTGAAATTATTTCTTTTACATATAACAGTTTGACAGGAAGAATACCTGATATTTTTGGAAAACTACATCATCTCTCTCGACTGCATTTCGGAAGTAATAACCTGGGAACCGGAGGAGATGATGAAATGGCGTTTCTTGCTTCTCTGACCAACTGCAGCATGTTGAAAGTTGTGAGCATCAACAACAACAGATTAGAAGGATCGCTGCCGATTACAGTAGGAAATCTTTCAACATATATGGCTTATTGTGGGCTCTCAGGAAATTACATATTCGGAGTGTTAGAGAATAATATAAATCATATTTTGAAACCTCATCTAATAGCTTAAGTTTTTGGGTTGAGATGGTTCTTTGACATGGTATCAGAGCCTTGATGACCAAGCGGTCCTCATTTATTTGATAAAAATTAAACACAAGGTAATGTATGCATGTGCAAGTTTCAAGCCCAAAAAGCTTTCACTTGAGAGGGTGTGTTAAAGAATAATATAAATCATATCCTGAAACCTCACCTAATAACTTAAGCTTTTGGGTTAAAATGGTTCTTTGATACGGACAGATCCCTTCAGGTATAGGGAAACTTTTAGGTTGAAATGGTTCTTTGATACGGACAGATCCCTTCAGGTATAGGGAACTTAGTTGACTTAACTTTCCTATACATGGATCGAAATCAATTCACAGGTGAAATTCCAACTTCTTTTGGTATTCTACGAAAGCTAGAGCAGTTTTCACTCTTTTCCAATAGACTGTCAGGAAAAATTCCATCTTCTTTAGGAAATCTGTCATTGTTGAGTGTCCTTTATTTAGATGATAACAAATTACAAGACACCATCCCTGCTAGTCTTGGAGGTTGTAAAAACTTGGTGTCGTTGGGCCTTTCTAGAAACAACCTCAATGGCAGCATACCAGAACAACTTTTCGGTACCTCCTCTGTATTATTTTCACTGAATCTATCTCATAACCAATTTACTGGTTCCTTGCCTTCAACCATTGGTAGTCTAAAAGGTCTGAGTGAACTGGATGTCTCTTGGAATATGCTGTCTAGTGAAATTCCAACTAGCCTTGGAGGATGCACCAGCCTCGAGGTCCTGCACATGGAGGATAATTTCTTCCAAGGATCTATTCCTTCATCATTTAGTTCTGAGGGGAATTCAATTTCTTGACCTTTCTTGTAACAATCTGTCAGGCCAACTTCCAAACTTTCTTGTGACAATCCCTTTCATAAGTTTAAATCTTTCCTATAACAATTTTGAGGGGGAGGTTCCGAGGAAGGGAGTTTTCACAAACGAGAGTGCAGTATCAGTTTTCACAAACTTTGTGGTGGAATTTTGGAATTGCATTTGCCTGAATGTCCCAACAAAGAGCCAAAGAAGACAAAAATGTCTCATCTGCAATATTTATTGGCAATCACAATACCTTGTGCTCTTGTTGGAGCCATCACTGTCTCGTCTTTCTTGTTTTGTTGGTTCAAAAAGAAAAGAAAGGAGCACTCTTCTGATACTTTATTGAAAGAGTCGTTTCCTCAAATCTCTTACGAAAGGCACTTTAAAGCAACCGATGGATTTTCTACAACCAACTTGATTGGAGTTGGTAGTTTTAGCTCTGTGTACAAAGGAAAGATTGATGAAGATGGAACACTGGTTGCAATCAAAGTTCTTAACCTGCAACGCCGTGGAGCGTCTAAAAGTTTCAAAGATGAATGTGAAGCCTTGAGAAACATTCGGCATCGAAATCTTGTGAAGATCATAACTTCTTGCTCAAGCATTGATTTTCAAGGTAATAATTTTAAAGCTCTAGTTTATGAGTACATGCCTAAAGGGAGTCTGGAGAAATGGTTGCATCCTACTCAAGAAACACATGATGATCAGCAGATAAATCAAGTTCAGCGTCCAAACCTTCTTGAGAGAATCAACATTGCCATTGATGTGGCTGCTGCACTTGACTATCTTCATCACCATTGCCACAGCCCAATCATTCATTGTGATGTAAAACCAAGTAATATTCTTCTTGATAAAGACATGATTGGCCATCTTGGGGATTTTGGGCTAGCTAGAATTTTTCAAGAATTTTCAGAACCAAGTCTTGAAAGCAGCTCGGCTGGAATAAAGGGAACTACTGGATATGCTGCACCAGGTAACAACTGTTCATTTCCATTGCCCATTCCCCTTAACATAGCCAACATCTCCTAGTATATTTGTCATGTAATAAGGGGAAAAAAAATCTTTTTCAGCTATATTTACATATATCTAAACTTTCTCGAGTGACAGAGTATGGCCAAGGAAGAGAGGTGTCAATAGATGGAGATGTCTACAGTTATGGGATCCTATTGTTGGAGATGATGACAGGGAAGAGACCTATCGATGACACATTTGAGAAAGGCCTTAATCTTCACATGTTTGCCAAGATGGCCCTGCCCGACCATGTTATAGAGATTACAGACCCAGTGCTTCTAAGTGAGAGACACTTGGAAAATGCAGCAAGCATGGAGGAGTGCCTGACTTCTTTGGTGAAAATTGGAGTGTCATGTTCCATGGATTCTCCTAGAGATCGAATGGACATGAGCAGGGTTGTCCGCGAGTTGCTCATGGTCAGGGATACTTTTCAAGGAACTTCAAGTAGGCCCGAAAACAACAAGTATCCAGGTGCTCATGGTTTTCACAGCTAAGGTAGGATTCTCTGGAGAAAACAATGAACAAAAGTGCCTGAATATGTCCAGACTTGCTGCTTAGGATGGCGATTGTGGCATTGAATTGTGAATGATTGAGACCAACAAGACTGCCTCAATTTATTTTCTGGGCTTGTATATTGAGGATCTTGCCAAGCCCGGTGATTAGCAATTATTTATGGGTGGCTAACTATGTGTGATATTATTTTCAAACCACCATGAAAATGACCACCGAATTTGTTTTAAGAACATGATTTTGAGGCTAATAAGATTCATTTAATTTTCATGTTAAAATTTTATTGAAAATTATTCTTGAATAAAAATGCTTTAACATAGAGTATTAACATGTTTAAAATAAATTATAGGTAAATAAAAATTGATCTAATTAAAACAACTATTAATTAACATATTTTTACAAATTTAAAATCTTCAATCCTTTATTGAAAGATAATAAGATTTTTTTTATAATTTATATAGTGAAAAGTTAAAGAGTTAAATTGAATTTGTAGAGCAAGGAAGTTTTCAGAGATGAGAGACGGACTTTGGTTTTTAGCCACATGTGCACTAACTCAACTTAACCTAGATTTTAACTTTAAAAAAATTATTTTTTACTAGCTTGTGAATAAACTATTTGAACAATAATTTTCCTTTACTTGAACAATTAATTTCAAAGGAAAAAATGTAGTTTTTTAAAGGAAAAGAAGTAGTTTTTTAAAGCAAAAAACTATTAGATTTTTATTGTGGATAATTAAGGCAATAAACAAATATGGAATTAATTTATTGTGGATAATTAAGTAAATTATTTGTACACTATTTTCAGTTTAATACTTTATATTATAAGAAAAATACCTTGAGTATGTGTACATGCCAAGAATTTCTCTTAATTCAATTGCAAATATAAGTACTTTATTTTAGCTTATCAATTTGCATGCAATCATTTTTAAACATTTTAAATTGAACTAATTTTTAATTTATTAATTACACATAAACTCTTAGATTAAACTACACAATTGTAATCAACATCATCATGTAAATAGCTTATCGTTATCATCACACTTCTTGAACGAGAAAGCTTCATGGTGTTATAGCCACCATGGATTGTTCAATTATTGAGGTTATTGGGGGTCTCTGGGGTTGACGTGCCTATGGGAGCAGCACAATATTCTTGCTGTCTGGAAGACTTTTAATTTCTAAGGAAAAAAATTAAATAATTTTCGTATAATTAAAACCACGTTTAATTTTGCGAATAATCCATTTATATCTGCATTTATATCTGCATTATATCTGCATCATCCGTTTATTGCTTGGAGAGGGAGGGCCCAACCTCTCATGGAATGTGGTGTTGCTCTCATTCACGAAAGCAGACGCTTTGAACCACATTCCATGCTGAATCTAAGCTGTCAAAACACAATAAGGCTATAGTGGAGTCAAGTCACATAGAAACTCTTTCGAAGTATGTTATTTCCTCGATAAATAATGTTAAAACATCCATTTGAAACTACCATATTGGTGAAGAAAAATAGCTCAAGTTCTTGGGATTTTGCTGATATGTTTTTATTTTTGAGCATGTTTAGGAACACGGTACAAACCGTATTCTTTTAAAAAATAATTTGCATAAAATAATTTTTTTATATTTTCAGATCGTTTTGATGTGATAATGTCAAAAATAATTTTTAAAAAATAAAAAAATTATTTTAATGTATTTTTAAGTGAAAAACACTTTAAACCGTCACCACTACTATAATTTCAAACAGACCTTTCATTGTAGATAAAACAGTTTGAAAAAAAGAAATAAAACAAAAAAAGAAATATCTTTCTTCTCAAAACAAATCCCTATATTTTTAAATTATCCATCAACTTTTGTCTTCAAGTCCTCAAATTTTTTAATGAATTTTGTTCTATGTCGGCATCTGATTTGAATATCTGTAATCCTGGAAGCCTTGAAATATCTTCAGGAGCCGGTCAGTAATTGACAAATAAATTAGCTGAAATCATGTTATAGAATCACAATAATTAAATTCCGTCTGTTCTGGTAAGTCAACATGATCTTCAACATGATTTTTTTTTTAAATTCAACTCAAAGTTTACTCGATTTGATTGATAGATTCAACGAATTAACTTGAAATCTTGTCAAAATTTATTTTAATATTTTTTAGAAAACAATAATATTTTAATTAATTAAAGTTAATCTGGATCGGTTTCTCTAACCACGTACAGAAATGAGTTTAATAATTTTAAATAATTGTATCCAAGAAATATCTTCAGGCGCCGGTCATATTATGAAACGGATAGAAAAAAAATACTAATCCTCTCTTTAATTACAATTAAAGTACGTATTATTATTATTTAATCATATCAAGGAGCGTAAGACTTGTCCCTTTAATTATCGCTCTAATAAAAAAAAATGATTCAAACTTTGAATCTTATCTTTCCTTTCAAAATTCTAAGTTTCTAACTGAAGTGATTCTAAGTTTTTCTATATAAATAAATAAAAATTTAATATTTTAGATGTCTCCCTCATGAAATTAAGTATTTTTATTTATATCAATACATTAAAATTATCTGAAAAAATTTAAAAAATTAATTTAATATTTTTTGAGTTAAAAATCAATTTATAAAATATTAAAAAAAAAAAACATGTAATAGCACAGAAATAGACACTCAACGTCTAAAAATACACGCCGACAAGAGTTGAACATTGTTAAAAGAATATCTCTCAGTAACCACAAATCACTAATCAAAGACTCCAATATTCAATTGTGAAGCATCGAACCCAACAAACGTGTCTTCTCCTATAAGTAAAAATAGAAACTTGTTTATATTTCAATTCTTGCAGGCCCCGAGGGAAAAAAAAAAATCCTTGGTGCTCCTCTGTTGGCCTCAAAACAATCAACAAATTTCCCTTCTTCTTCTCGATTTTATACGACCAACTCCTTCTTTTGACAACCCTTTTAATGGGATCCATCAAAATTAGCATCTCTTCCATCCTTTCTTGGATTCCCTTACATCATGTTGTATAGCCAAATCACCAAAGTCTCAAATTGAACCAAGAAAGAAAATCTCGATGACAAGTTGTTGAGCTTTATTCAGTCATGGAGGAGAGGCATGTTCTTTTTGGGAAGTATGAGATGGGGAGGCTACTGGGGAAGGGGACTTTTGCTAAAGTTTACTATGGGAAACACTTGGTAACCGGAGACAGTGTGGCTATCAAAGTTATAAACACAGATCAAGTCAAGAAAGAAGGCATGATGGAACAAATCCAGACAGAGATCTCAGTGATGCATCTTGTTCGTCATCCCAACATTGTTGAGCTCAAGGAAGTCATGGCTACAAAGACTAAGATCTTCTTCATCATGGAGTATGCTCGAGGTGGAGAGTTGTTTGCCAGAGTAGCCAAAGGAAGGCTCAAAGAAGAAGTTGCTCGAAAATATTTCCAGCAACTAATCAGCGCGATTGATTATTGTCACAGCAGAGGTGTTTATCATCGAGACTTGAAGCCAGAGAATATATTGCTTGATGAAGACGAAAACTTGAAAATCTCTGATTTTGGCTTGTCAGCCTTACCTGAACAATTGCTGCAAGATGGACTTTTGCATACTCTGTGCGGGACTCCTGCTTATGTTGCCCCAGAAGTTTTGAGAAAGAAAGGCTATGATGGATCAAAAGCAGATACATGGTCATGTGGGGTGATTCTCTACGTGCTTCTTGCAGGATTCTTGCCATTTCAAGATGAAAATGTTATGAGGATGTACAGGAAAATCTTCAAGGCTGAGTATGAGTTTCAGCCTTGGTTTTCAACAGATGCTAAGAGGTTGATTTCAAGACTTCTTGTTGCTGATCCAGAAAGGAGAATCACAATTCCTGCCATAATGAGAAATCATTGGTTTCTGAAAGGGTTTTTAAGACCAATGTCCTTTTCAATCCAAGAATCAATCATGGATAAAACAGAACAAGATCAAGATCTTGATTCTTGTTCTGTTGTCAAGCCTAAAGTATCATCACCAAGATTCTTCAATGCATTCGAGTTCATCTCTTCAATGTCATCTGGGTTTGATCTGTCCAGTCTTTTTGAGACTAAGAAGAAACCAGGGTCGATGTTCACTTCAAAAGTGTCAGCAAGTGCTATCATGGAAAAGATTGAAGGAGTTGCAGAAGGGCTGAATTTTAAGGTAGCAAAAGTTAAAGATTTCAAAGTGAGGTTACAAAGTCCATGTGAGGGAAGAAAGGGGAAGCTGGCAGTGACAACAGAGGTGTTCGAGGTGGCACCGGAGGTTGCGGTGGTGGAGTTCTCCAAGTCTTCTGGAGATACCTTGGAGTATGCCAAGTTCTGCAAGGAAGATGTCAGGCCTGCACTAAAAGACATTGTTTGGACATGGCAAGGAGACAATGTTTGTACTAATGATAACAACAATAGTCAAGTAGAAGATTGTGAAATTCAATTGTTGTAGAAAGGCTTTGATCTTAACTGGGGGAGTTTTACGATTTTCTGTCATCTGTAAATAAGTTTTGGCAAGTAAATTAATGCAGAGGTTGAGTGTCTTTGTTAAGCACAAAATAACCAGAAAGTTTTACACTCTCTTATGATCATCTTAATATCAGTTTTACTTGCAAGAAACTTGTATGCTTGACGGAGGAAAATAATTTTGGATGCCACCAATATAATTTGATTGTCTTAAAAATAAATAAGAGAAATTATTCACTATAACATATGATCTTAATATATGAAAGACCAATTTAATAAAGTATTTTTTACTCATCAAAAAATTATTTTTAATATAGCATCTCAAAATAATATGAAAGTATTAAAAAAATATTAATTTAAAATAAAAAAATAAAAAAAATTAAATATTTTTTAAACAAAAAAATAAATAAAATATTAAATTAGTTTAGAAAACAGTTCCACTGGCTGGTAGTTGTACAAATGGTAGGAAGAACTGGAAGTGGTTATGCTTTCATTGTCGTGTTGGTTTCCCTCCCAACTATCTATGTTAATGTTCTTTATTTGAGACACGCGTTCAACTATCATGGGTTTTGGCATGGCAAGATCCAAGGAAAAAGGGGGGGCATTTCTCTAGTAGGAGAGACAAAAACCTCATCACCCTCATTTGCTGGTTTCCCACTATCCAAATGCCTTTTTTTTTTTTTCCCTAAAACTAGAAACTATAAGAGAAGTTTTGGATTTTGCTCGATGTTATATATGATTGGTGATGACGTACTAAAATCAATATATTCAAGTAAAAGGTTGTTTGATTTATGAACCGTGGTTATTCAAATATTTATATCATTAATTTTTATTTGAAGTATAAAACTATTAAAGAAAGAGACTACATATATGTAAATACATTATATATAGAATAGTTGTTATGTGTAGCACATTCCACCATTGTATTGTATACCACCCTAAAGGTATAAATACAAAGGGATGGTTGGTTTATCAATCATCATCACAATTATACAAAAGACTATCTCTCTAATCTTAACTTGGTATCAGAGCAAAACAAATAACCAGCAGCCTTCTTTCCCAGCAGCCTTCTTCACCTGCTTTTAGACTTCTCCCTTACATCCGGTTCTCTTCTTCCAAAGAAATATCAAGAACGTAATCTGCAAATTTCTTCCCCTTCCTACCAATCGAAAACGTGTTCTCGCCAAACTTCTTTCTCCTATGGACAATCAAGAACTTCATTATTCGCCGCATCCGCACCTCAATCTCTCTTTCTCCATTATGGCGCCGATAACCACCTATGGTGTGTCCCCCGCTTCGTCATCATATCCCTTCCTAACACGCAATGTAATGCCTTTAAAACTCTCCAATACCAACTTTCGTACCTTGGAGGATGCAGATGAAGCCGTTCCTCTTAGGCCAAGGCGTATACTCTTTTGTTGATGGCACATCAACATGTCCTCCTTCTCATCTGGAATCTGCTGCAGTATCTTCATTCTTTGGTTACTTTATATCATCCAAAGCCACCATCTTCGCCCCTTCCACCGTTACCCCCTCACCACCTACATCTCATTTGGCTCCCTTACCATTATCTCGCATGTTATTATCATGATCATGTCTGTAGGTACGAGTTCAGATTCGCCACCCTCGCATGCAAGTGTACAGGTTCAGATCGCTCCGCCGGCTCCCTGGTTCTTCTCTCCCTTGGTTCCCTGCTCCGGTGGTGACTCCAGCAGATTCTACAGTTGGTTCTACCCCACGGCCTGCACATATATTGAGCTCCTCATTAGGTTCTTCCTTCGATTCCTCTTATAGAATTAATCTATGTGTTGATCTGTCGAAATTCCAGCTTAAGCAGATACCGGCCAGTGTTGATAACAACTCCTCCTAGCTGGCCCGCCTCCATCCTATGGTGCTTCGACCACGTCCACCAAAGGATGCTAACTTCAGTGTTGCAACTCCTTCACGAGTTGCAATGTTACCTCAACAGGAGCCGTTGTCTTTTAAGGATGCCAACAGGTATTTGGTTTGGCATAATGCCATGCAGGAGGAAATCCAGGCACTTCACTTGAATCATACTTGGTCATTGGTGCCGTCTTATCCGTCTATGAATGTGATTAGTAATAGGTGGGTTTACAAGATTAAACGCCACGCTGATGGTCAGATTGACCGATATAAAGCACGGTTGGTTGCTCGCGGCTTTTCTCAGCAAGAGGGGATTGATTATTTGGAGATGTTTAGCCCAGTGGTTAACAACGGTACGTCTTGTGCTCACTATTGTTGTCTCGTATGGTTGGAATATTCACTAGTTGGATGTTCATAATGCTTTCTTGAATGGCATTCTTCAAGAGGAGGTATACATGGCACAACCACCGGGGTTTGTTGATTCTGTTATGTCATCTCATGTGTGTCGTCTTCATAAATCTTTGTATGGCTTGAAACAAGCACCTCGAGCTTGGTACAACAGGTTGAGCGAGTTCCTCATTTCCATTGGATTTCGGGCATCCAAGGTTGACACTTCTCTGTTTATTCTCTCTCTCAATGGTGCCATGATTTATCTGCTTGTGTATGTGGATGATATTTTACTGACCGGGAGTAACTCAGCCTTGCTTCATATACTGATTACTTTACTGCAAATAGAATTTAAGCTTCGACATTTGGGTTCTGTTCATTTCTTCTTAGGCATTGAAGTTAAACCTACAGCTATGGGTATCTTGTTAAGTCAACACAAGTATGCACTCGATATTATCCAACGAGCAAGTATGGCTTCCTGCAAACCGGTTGATACTCCTTTGTCTACCTTCTCTAAACTAGGAATTGTGATTGGTACTCCTCACTCTGATCCGACACCGTATCGACAGCATTGTTGGAGCACCGCAATATCTTACTTTCACTCGACTCGATATCTCGCTATGCAATCAACAAAGTATGTCAATTTATGCATGCCCTTATCGATGATCATTGGGCTGCTGTTAAACGCATCCTCCGTTACTTGCAGGCTACAACAACCTATGGTCTGCACATTACTCGAGACTCTCTTTTGACTCTTCATGGTTTCACAGATGCTGATTGGGCAGGTAGTATTGACGATCAAAAATCAACAGGTGGTTATCTTGTATACCTTGGTTCTACACCTATCTCATGGAAATCTGGGAAACAATGCACTGTTGCTAGATCCTTTACAGAAGCAGAATACAAAGCCTTGGCTGATGGTACTGCTGAAATTTTATGGATTCGTTCTTTATTGGCAGAACTTCGGATTTCCACTTCGTCCATGACTACGTTATGGTGTGATAACTTAAGGACCACTTTCTTATCTGCCAATCCGGTGTTCCACGCTCGTACTAAACATGTTGAAGTTGATTATCATTTTGTCCGTGATCGTGTTGCTAAGAGAGAGATTCAGGTACGGTTCATCTCTTCAAAGGATCAACTCGCGGATGTTCTTACCAAGCCTCTCCCTCCAAGTCTCATTTGCTTATTTTAGATCCAAGCTTCGGGTGGAATCTCCACCTTCAGCTTGACGAGGTGTATTAAGGAAAGAGTCCACATATATGTAAATACATTATATATAGGATAATTATCATGTGTAGCACATTCCACCATTGTATTGTATACAACCCTAAAGGTATAAATACAAAGGGATGGTTGGTTTATCAATCATCATCACAATTATACAAAAGACTATCTCTCTAATCTTAACTAAAACTAATGGTAAAATTTTAGTACCTACAAAAGTAGTTCTTATCGGTGAGATTTAAAGATTCTTCGATAATAAAATCAGTAATTTTAAATAGAAAAGACAATAAATAAAAGGAAGAGCTTTAAATTTCAAGAATAAGAATGATTGTTCTTGTTTTTTAATATGATTAATGCTTTAAAATACACAAGCTTTTTAAAGTAAGAAAAGTTACGAATCCTTTACTTGGATAGTTCAAGGAGTATTTGTAACTTCTGAACCTTGTTGTTTTTAGAAAAAGAAAAAAATCAAGAAGTTCTTAACTTCTGATGACATTAATAAGGGATAAATATCTTTTATACATCATTAATAAGGAACAATTATATCTTACATATCATTAATGAGATGAAAAATATAATAGGATCATTGAGAAACCTTTTATATATAGGGATATGATTACCTCCTGCATGAACAATTCATGTAGATAAAACTATATGGTCTTAACATGAATTTCTAAGTCCAACTGGGACCGGCGTATAGCCAAACTAGAGAAAATGGATCCGATGTCTTACCGGATCCACGATGATTTGAATAACTTATGGATGAATCTAAATATATTGAGTTTGACATCTTGTCAAACTCATGGTATAACTTGGGTTTAATTCATGGTTGTAACTAAGTATATTAGGTCTAGCATCTCGCTATATTCATTATGATTTGAGCTCAGTTCATAGCTGAACTCAAGCTTATAGGGTCTAATATTTTATTAGACTCATATTTGATTGGGCTACCCTCTTATCTATGGGTTTGGATTGTTTCAAAACATAAAAATATTGACTCATCATTAGAAGAGAAAAACAAGTTTGGACCATTCATGGGGATGAAAGTCCTATTAAACATTCGGTACCCCTCCCATCTACCTTTTGTTCTAGCTAACTAAGCTGTTCATGGCTTCTTCTTCGCTTAAAATTAAAAATATTGATTCTTGAAAAATCATAGTTTAATTATGAACTTCTTCTTCTTCTTTTTCTTTTTTTTCTTCTTCTTCTTCTTCTTGATTTTTAGGGTTAGGATTTTTTTCAACTTTCCATGCTAACAACTTTTTTTAATTTTAATGATTTGATAAAAAAACAGACTTGCCCATATTTGTTTTTATTGGATGGGTTATTTTAGAGATAAAATTACGCGATATTCCATTGTAGATTGATTAGGTAAGTATGTAAACTTTTTATGCATGGACGTGATATTTCATCGTAGATATTGATTAGTTAAGTATGGAAACTTTTTATGCATGGATAAGATCATGATGCTGAACATGTATATATATTTGGGAATTTTATAAGCTTTTTGACATATATTATTTCGAATACTTTATTTGAGAATTTGGAAGGATGCGTTGACATCAAGACTAAAGATAGTGTAAATATCAGGGAGAAGCATCGAGCCCTAAATCTCCTGGTGAAAATGATACGTAGATTATGATCTATGCATCCCATATAAATAAAATCATGTTGATAAGACACAAATTATATATAATTAATTTACAACCTTCTGAATATATATATATATATATATATATATAAAATCTTTGTCATGGCATGCCGGGCAACAAAGCATCAAGCACCCTCAATCCTGTTATAGATCTTGCGATTGATGAGTGATAAATCTCTCAAGTCTTTTCATTAAAGTGGAAACTTTTCAAGCAAACTCCGTAAGCTAAAAGTGGAAAATGACATTTTTTATTTAACTAGATGTGTCGTTTGGTATATATGCTTTTTAGAAATTAGGAAAAGAAAAACATTGACTCATAGAATAAAAAACTATATTTTGAAATTGTGTTGTATTAAAAATTAATTTTTAGAAACGCGGTGCAAATCGTGTTCTATAAAAATTTAATTTTTTTGTGTTAAAAATTAATTTTTTTAATGTTTTGAATCATTTTGATGCGCTGATCTCAAAAATAATTTTTTTTAAAAAAACATCATTTTGATGTATGTCAGCACGAAAAACACTTTGAAAAATAACCGCAACCACACTCCCAAATAGATAATTAATAATGACCCTATGATGATAAAATTATTTTTAATTCAAAATTAATTTAAATTAGTGTGTAATTAATCCATCTTTTATGTATATAAATAAACAGAATATCATTGTAATCGATATTGTAATGTATGTGTAATATTTTAAATATGCATGCACTAAACATGATATATATATATATATATATATATATCAGGATAAAATCCTTCTTTATTTCGATTGTTGAAATGCAATTTGTATATAACAGTTTTTTTGTTTCAAAAGCAAGATTCATAAAATAGAACTTAGTTAATTATTTAGTTATTGTGTGAGGATAAAATAAAAGGAAAAACAAAATCATATTTAGTTGAAGAGATAAAGATGAAAACTTAAAATAAATATGTTTTTGAGATAATTTTAAAGTAAATTTATGTATTTTTAAAACATGAAGTACATGAAAAAATATTCTCTCTATTTTTATTGTCCTGTATCTTTTTTCTTAGAACAATAACTAAACGACATCTAAAAACTCGATAGTATTTGATAAATTATCAATCCTATTTGTATTTATAATTATTTGGTGAGAGTTAATAGAAGATAATATATATATACCGGTTTCGTAATGGTACTGATCCATGCTTTTCAAAAAATTTAAACTTTATTTTTTGAAAAAGCTTTATTAATATTGTTTTTAGTTTTTTTATTGTTTTGATATGTGATATTAAAATTTTTTTTTAAAAAAAAAATTATTTTAATATATTTTTAAACAAAAAAATAACCTATAATACACTAACACGGGAAAAAAAAAGAAGAAGAAGGGAAAGGTAATGAATTAAAATCAATGTCTAGAAATAAAAACAAAATCAAATTGTGCAAGATTTGCCCACTTGAATTTGGGCGTACCACTAAGATAAAATAGGCCCAATTTCTCAAGAAGAGACAGAGTAGGCCCACTGAAAAAAGACATAATGGGCCTGGATAACTTTAGAAGAAAGCCTATGGGCATGCATCAAGTCAGTTATATCGCTTCAATTTTTTAGGTCTCACCAGCCCAAGCCAAGATTCGTGAATTGCAAGAAAAACATTGGATCATAATTCGAGATTATATTTCTCTCCTTTTGTGCCATGAATTACTATAATACTCCTTCATTATTTTTAGGTCATGTCCACGTGATAGATTCAAGAAAAATTTAAGGCTCGGGTAATTTTTGAGCTAGATGGGTAAGTTAACACCATAAATTTACTTGATCACCACAATTAAAATAAGTTAAGAATATATGTGGCTGAGCAGAACTTAGAAAGCTATAAGGTTGCCTTTCGACTTGATTTTTGAAAAGATAATAATTTGAATTTTTTATGTATTTTTTTGTTAATTTTAATATGTTCATGTTATAAATAAAAACTAATCTGAAAAAAATATATTTTTAATATATATATATATATATATATATATATATATATATATATATATATATGATTTAGTACAAAAATTTATTACCTAACCGAAAACAAAATCAATTGAGTTGATTTGAAAATACTAATTCAATCCTGACTCGAATTAAAAATCATGATTTGACCCGAAATTAAAACAAAACAAATAATTAAATAAAAAACAAATACTCAAAACTTAAAAATAAAACACAAAAACATAATTTTTTTTTGACAAAAATATATTAAATACCAAAAACATAAAAAAATATACGATAATCATGGTTTGGCCTGAAACTAAAACAAAACAAACAATTAAATTAAAAATATATGGTCAAAACTTAAAAATAAAAACACAAACATAATTTTTAAAAAATAAAAACAGACTAAACACCAATAACATAAAAATACCATAATCATTCCAAACGAAACTAGGCAAACACAAATCACAAAAGGGACACATCATCACCACGTATGTGTGCTGATCTAATGGATTAGAACATCATGAAAACAACCTCAAATTTGCAACCAAGTGGTAGGGACATCATGACTTCTAGCTACAAGAGAAGTGCTTGCCGTTGTTGACTTAAAAACAAATCCAAGTCTTCCACTTAAATGTAAGTGCTGATTCCACCTTATCAAGGCATTCGACTTTGAAATAACGTGAAAGGACAAGACATCCTGTCCCCATGGTTCCTTTCACAACAATATTGTGGAAAACCTTTTCCATTGTCCTTGCATGTTCTAGCCATTCGTTTGTTGGCTAAAAAACGTTTTGAAACAGGAGCAGTATCATATTCGAAAAGTAAACATGGAGCATCTCACATTCCAGGAAAAGTTGAGAGGTCTAGATTACTCCCATGCATGACGATGGATGAGGAGGAGTGAGTGATGCAATATGCAGACATCATCAGGAAAATAATACAGAGGATCACTTGTAAGACGTCATTGAGGAGATCTTGACCTGCAAATTCTACGCAACAAGGAGTAATTAATTTATGATATGTGGAAGAAATTAAGCACGTACTCTTCGATTGGAAAGTTGAGTTAGAATTCCACAAGCAGGAGAAATTTATAGGGTGTAATATATAGTTAGATACGCGTACTCTTTGATTGAAAAGTTGAGTAAGAATTCCACAGGCAGGAGAAATATTTAGGGAGTAATTATAGTTAGAATTCCATTAAAAAGATTGTGTATATATATATATATATATAGAAGCAAATCTCATGCTAGTACATAATATTTTATTAAAAAGATTTGAGTACCGACAAGGGAATTGAAACCCTGACTCATGCTGCACAAACCAAAGATCCAAGGGCTTTATATGTACTGGATAAACATGTACCAAGAATTCTACGTGAAATGTTCAAGCAAGCAGAGCAGGGGAAAAAAGATATAATCAAAGAAAGGAAAGAAAGTCCAGAGGTCGATACTTATTTCTGCATAATTTGCCTCATATATAATTAATACGCTTGATTTTTCATGCACAGAATTTATCTCATTCACAATGTTGAACGTATTAATCTCTAGACAAATATATACAAAAAACACGTAAAAAATAAAATTTAGATTCTGATATTACTGATTATAATATAATTGAACTTGTTTACAATATTTTTTTTTCTTTTAATTTTCTTTAAATTCATTATATCAATAGATTATTATATATATAAAAAAAGTTAGCTATTTCTGCAGCAACAATGACACTGAATAGCAAAATATCTTGTTTCAATTGGCCATAAGAAAGTCACCCAACGTGTACTAGAGGAGTGTATGGGAACCACGTAGTTAATTATTAATAAACAAAGACTTTAATAAAGAAATACTTTAACACAAACATGACTCAGAAAGACAATACAAGCAATGAATTTTACTTTAAGTAAGTATATCAAAGATAATGCATATTTTTCTTGCATAACTGATATCTAAACTCCCATGAATCATTAGATTTTTTAGTGATTATAATATTAAATAATATTTTTTAAATTTTATAATCATAATTTTATAATTAAATTAAAAATTTTATTTTAATATTTTTAAAAGACAGTTCCATCATTTAATATCGTGCACACCTTGACATCCATCATGGTTTTTTCAAGGTTATTTAACGAAAAACATGACAAATTCTCTTTTTGTGTTTCATGTGTATAGCCTCACAACACATTTTGTGGGGTCACCCATGAACTTTCAGTCAATTTCAACACAATTACTCATGGTTCTAATTAAATACATAAAAGAATCTAAATCTTTTACTTTTCTCTTTTCTGTACAATATTTTATTAATAAGTTTACATACTGTGGAGAAAGATTAGGTCAAGATATTCTGTCTGCTAAGGTTTGCATTTTTTCTACGGCACAAATCTTTGCCCTAATAATTTGTATACAAAAAGATATCAATATCCTGTAATCACTGTTCTTTGTGTTTCTTGCAAGGGGTGCTGTATTGTGTTGAAATTTCTGTCCTCTCGATCTCACATATGTAGTGCTCTACTTCTAAATTTGTTGCCCTATAAATTTCATCGATCTATTATAATTTTCACGCCTAGCTAGACAACCTAATATCATTCTGCAAGTAATTTAGAGATGTAAAATATATCACTGTATATAGAGATCTTCCATTGTAAAGAGTTAGAGTATGTTTGATAGTGTGGTAGCGATGGTTTTTCAAATAACTTTTCGTCTTTGAAATACATGCTAATGATTTTTTTTCATTTTTTAAAAATTATTTTTGATATCAGCACATCAAAACGATTCAAAATATACAAAACATATTAA
The DNA here is from genome assembly GCA_019202695.1 of Populus x sibirica. Classification (NCBI taxonomy): domain Eukaryota; kingdom Viridiplantae; phylum Streptophyta; class Magnoliopsida; order Malpighiales; family Salicaceae; genus Populus; species Populus x sibirica. The sequence goes on from JAGMVL010001443.1 coordinate 4,601,435, forward strand.
ATTTTAGCAAAAAAAATTGAATTTTTTAGAAACGCGGTTTGCACCGCCTTCCCAAACAGTTTCTTAGTATAAGAACATTATTACAAGTGTCTCACTAAATAATTTAGATTTTTAAATTGAAATGATTTTTTAATTTACATTAAGACCTCACTGATCAAGCGTTGACAATTCAATTCTACCACTCTCATTTTTTTTAATTAAATTAAAAGTTCAAAACAATATAGTGGTAAATGCAACAAATTTTCAAGTTTAAATTACTTTCTTTCAAGATGATATGTTAAAGAGTTAATACTGATCTAATGGTTTAATTTTTTTTTATTGATATGATTTTTTAACATTCACAATACATTGGATAAGATGATTTTTTATTTTTATTTTGAAAATTCACACATACAAAATGAATAATAATTTTATTGGAATAAACTTTGGAATGCTTGAAAACAATTTTTTCTTAAGGTCATTTATATAGAAACACTTATGATTGGTAGGCTTAAAGAAGAAGATGAAGTATTAATCATATATAGGACATCAACTTTAATTCATAAATCTAAGTTAATAGATTGTAAGTGACTCATTTTTACTCGTTCTCCAATATCACATATTTCATGTGAAAAAACCATTATGCAAACATTATAAATTATTGTGAATTGGAATAGTGAGTATATAGTTTTGCCTTTTAAAAAAAATATAAAAAATTAGCCTTTAAGGGTAAATGTTCTTTTTACAAGATTCATTTGTTATGCTAGAATTGTTTATGGATATCTTAGTTTTTTTCTAATTTATTTTGCATAGTTAAATTACTTGATTGCCCTTAATAACAAAAAAAATACTTAACTATGGTATAAGATTTTTTTATCTCACCTTTTCAAGTAGTGTAATTAATGGCTATATTGCCCATAAAAACAAAAACAAAAACACCTAACTATGGTATAAGGATTTTTTTTTATATTTCAATTTTTCAAGCAGTGTAATTAATGACTATATTACCCTAAAAATCAAAATTTTCAGAGCTTGCCTATAGGGGCTTCTTCATAATTTCACAGTGTTTTTTTTATAATAATTATTTGATTCTATAGGCAATGTGGTAATTTGATAAATTAAAAACTCAAAAAAATTGCTTACACATGCATGGCACACATCGCCGCTCTACCACCTTCAGGCTACTTGTAAGAATAACTTTGATGGTCAAAACTATTGTTTTGTCGTGTCAATTGATTCATCTTGGTGACATATGTGATCAATAAACCTCTAGTTCGACACCAATTAATTTTTCTTTTATTCTCCCAAGTTAATTATTGGGGATTGAAAAAGTAAATTAACTGTTTTGTCCTTCAAACAATTTCTCACTCATCCTCTAGATATTTTTTAATTGATTAAGGTTACTATAGTCTTTTACAACTTTTTTTCATAGTTAAGTCACTAGAATACCCTTAAAAACAAAATAACACTTAACTTAGGTCGAGAGGTTTTCTTGTGTTTTCATTTTTTTCTATCAAGTTTAATTATCATTCTTTTTGTTGTTTATTATTTTTTTGCTTTTGACAAGGTTTTTACATTGATTTTTTTAATTTTATCTTTTAAAATTAAAGTGGTTGGGAACTAGGATTCTTGAGCTCGAGTATAAGATTTCACATATTAAGATTTTAGAAGATTAAATCAAGTTTAGAAAAATCATCTAGATTTGTTTGTTTTTTCATATTATTAAAATAGACTTGAACTTATTAAATTCAATCAAATCAATAACCCGATTCTTAGATTTTTTTACTCATTTAAAATTTCTAGAATCCACTAATTTTTTTTCTTGTTACATTCGAAACAAAGTTTCGAGTGATTTTTTTAATTCATTTTTAAATTTGATTATTTTTTCTCTTTTAATATTTGATTTGTTATAATTAAACTTTCTATTTTGTTTCATTATGATTTTATTATAATCTCATATCCTAAATCATGAGCTTTACAAGTTAATTATTGTTGATCATGATCGATCCAATATGTTATAATCTCAATATATTTTTTTTTTAAAAAATACATTAGCTAATATATCACTATCTTAAAAGCATTTTGGCCGTTATGCATTAAATTAAATTATTGACTTCCTAACATCTTAACACTTTTTAATTAAAGCTGGAAAAAAAAATCCAACCTAATATTTAATGCATGGACTTTTTCTTTAACTCGTCGGAAATCCATATAGTAGGCTTTTGCTATAGAATAGAGATCTGATCCTCTCTGATTTCGTTACAACCAGTTCGACAGAACATGCATGCATGAGTACATCAACTTAAATAATATCTCCGATCTGTAATAATCTCAATATATTTTTTTTAAAAAAAATACATTAGCTAATATATCACTATCTTAAAAGCATTTTGGCCGTTATGCATTAAATTAAATTATTGACTTCCTAACATCTTAACACTTTTTAATTAAAGCTGGAAAAAAAAATCCAACCTAATATTTAATGCATGGACTTTTTCTTTAACTCGTCGGAAATCCATATAGTAGGCTTTTGCTATAGAATAGAGATCTGATCCTCTCTGATTTCGTTACAACCAGTTCGACAGAACATGCATGCATGAGTACATCAACTTAAATAATATCTCCGATCTGTAATAAAAGTAACACAAACTGGGTATATATGTTTGAGCGAGATCGATTAAAACTAATTAATAAACACAATATTTGTCCACACAATTAGATCGATCGACAGTCATTTTCCTCTTCAGATTTCCTCCCCTTCTAGATGCAAGTGAAGTTTGATAATATCCAACTTCGCAGAAATAACGTTGGAATTAATCGGTCCCAATTACACCGGAAAGTTGAGTAGGCGATTTCATCACAATAATGGCCCATTGACCACCCTTGAGAAGAACACCACATAAATATACAGTTTGTCCACTCAATTAGATCGATCGATAGTCATCTTCCTCTTCAGATTTCCTCCCCCTTCTAGATGCAAGTCAAGTTTGATATATAATATCCAACTTCGCAGAAATAACGTTGGAATCATGACTGTCGATTATGATAATTCATTGGTCCCAATTACACCGGAAAGTTGAGTAGGCGATTTCATCACAATAATGTCCCATTGACCACCCTTGAGAAAAACATGCACCACACAAATATAAATCGGAAAAAAAAAAACAAAAAAATTAATTCAATAATTTTGAATTCAATTGAGAACACTAAGATATAACTAAGATTATAACTTGCTAGAGAATAATATAAATCATATCTTGAAGCCTCACCTAATAGTTTAAGCTATTGGGTTGAGATGGTTTTTTGACATGGTATCAGAGCCTTGATGACTAAGCGGTCACGAGTTCGAATCTCACCATCCCTATTTATTTGATAAAAATTAAGCACAAGATAATGTGAGCCTGTGCAAGTTTCAAGCCCAAAAGGCTTTCATTTAAGGAGGTGTATTAAAAAATAATATAAATCATATCTTAGAGTTTCAACCGCTTAAACTATTAGATTGAGATGGTTCTTTGACATAATTATTAAAAAGTTTATAATTCAATAATTTAATAAACAAATTAGCACACGAGATAAAAATTAATCCAACCAAAAAAATCTGAAGCTAAATAGAAAATATAATTAAAACAGTTGGTTACAACCAATTAATTTTTTTTATATATAAAACTATACAATAAAATTTGAAGGTGAATCAACAGATAAATCAAAAGATATATGAATCTTTATTTGTCAAGCTGCACAGTAAATGCATTCAAACTTCTTTGCATACTTTGCTTTATCTATCTTATCAGTAAACGTATGTAACGTGTTACACATTAATGGTAGCAAAACGTACAGAAGTTTTTTTTTTTTTTTCAAAGTTTCTAGACGGAACGAGCAAGCTTTGATAATGAGAGAGTGAATATATAAGAAAAAGAAATTAATTAACTAATGATAAAGTTCTTTGCTTATTTTAACTCCTTTGAATTCTAATCCTCTGGAGACTTGATCTTAATTTGCCGTAGTTATTTCCATCCGTTTTTAATTAGTAAAACCTAATTATCGATTATGTATGACACGCTTTCATTTCCACTTCATTTGAATTAGATTGCTACCTAGTTTTTGCTCAACATAAATATTAAGGATGAATATTCATAAATCGAGTTTTTTTATATTTATATTTTATTTTTTATTTATTGTATATAAATTTTAAATATTTATATTCAATTTAGGTTTGTATATCTATATGGATATTCATTATTATTTTTTTATTATTTATTATTTAACAAAAATAAAATAGTAATATTTATATTGGAAGTATATATATATATATATATATATATATATATATATCCCCACGTGTTATATTGAAATATGAATATATATTAATTGGATTTAAAATATAATGGATAATATTAAAGTTATATCAAACAACACGACTCTCTCACTTCTTTTTAGCAAAAGACAACATGCACTTTTATTTTTTTCATCATTATAAATCTAGCCATCTCAATACTTAATTTGTCAATACCCCAAACCTAGTTATTTCCATCTGTTTTTAATTAGTAAAACCTCTTTTTAATTCAAAGGACGTAGCATGATAGTAAAGGGTTTGAGATCTGCACAGCAGGTCTCGAGTTCGAGTCAGGACGTGCACCTCTTGTAAGAGTCTGGGACAGCCGGGGTTTTACTCGCTCATCTGGGCCCACAAAGTGTGCTTTCCAAGAGGTGGGGTTTTCTCGAATCCAAAAAAATAAAAAAACCTTTCATTTCCACTTCATTTGAATTACATTAGTAGTTTTTGCTCAACATAAATATGAAGGATGAATATTCATGAATCATATTTCTTTATATTTATTATTTATTGTATATTTATTATTTATTGTTTGAAAAATTTAAATGTTCATATCTAATTCATTAGGTTTCTATGTCTATATGGATATTTATTATTTTATTATTATTTATTATACAACATAAAATAAAATAGTAATATTTATATTGGAAGTATGTATATATTTACTAAATGATAAAATTATATATATATATATATATATATATATATATATATATATATCAATACTGAAACACACACACACACACACACACACATTGGATTAAAAAAATATAAATAAATAATATTAAAATTATAACCAGCAACATGACTCTCTCTTCCTCTTACATTTCTTCTTCTTTTTTCTTTTTTTTTTAACAGAACACACCCTTTCCCACTATTTTTTCACAAATCTAGCTCTCATCATTATAAATTTAACCACCTCAACACTAAGTTTGTCAAAATCTTATTCTTAGTTTAATTTCTTTTGAAGATATTAACCACATCAAGGAAACAAATCTACTCATTTTTTGTTGTAACCTTTTTTTTTTATGTTAATGTTTTTGGCATTTTATGTAGTATGTGTAGTTTGTTTGTGTTGTGTACTTGTTTTATAGTTTTTTCCTAAAACAACTTGTTGTATGAATATAAAATTTATACATGTAGAGGTTTGTTTGAGATTTTAAAAAATTATATTTGTTTGTCATTTAATGAAATTACGTTTGATTTTGGAACTTGGGTTATAATGAAAGAAATAATGGGTTATTTAATGGATACATTTCACATTTTGTCAATTTTATTGTTATGTTGAAAATTTTACTAAATTTGGAGAAACTTAATATTTTTTTTTGGAGAAAATTGATAATGATTAAAAGATACTATTAAAATAGATTAAATAAGTTTGAATTAAATCAATTATAGCTAATTAGTTGAGAACCGATAATTTATTTAGTTCACATTATAAATTAATGCATGTTGTCATCAATATTCTATATAAATTTCATATAAAAAATTTATGATCATTCTTGGATGTATCGAATTTCACCCGAAAAATTGTGCATAATGGATTATTGTAATAGGATTAAGAATTTTATTAATTATGGACTATATAATTTGAAGAATATTAGTGGATACGGTATTAGATGTTCATGTAAGATGTTTAAAAATAAAAAAATTCATGAAGAAATACTTGTTTTGGTTCGCACATAGAAAACCATGATAAAAAGTATGCTTGGCTCAACTTCTAATTCTAACAACATGTATAAAGTTGTAAATAATAATAATAATCCTTAAAAATATGGTGATGGATGCAATGAGAATAGATTAAAGTTATGAAGATGAATGCTCAAGTGTGGATGAAGAATCAAATACAGACATAACTAGGTTTTTTGAATTTTTTTAAAGATTCTTGTTGCATGTGGACATCGAAGCGTGCTAACATATAAAGAGGGTAAAAACATGAAAAATAAATCGTCATTTAATTTTATAGTAACTAGAAACCCTAATTAATCTTCAAAGATTTTCAGTAAGTGATTGATTATTTAATAGTGTAGATAATCATTATTATATACATCTTATTTAAAATAAGCTGAATTGTTATTTGTTTTCAATAATAAATGTGTTTTATTATTGTTTACCTAAACTGATATGTATATTATCCAGGCTATTGTCTTTGTTCATAAAACAACTTCCAAAGAACCTGGCTAGATATCAAACCTCGCCACCCTGGGTTATTTTGGTAATGATGGACATATATGTTTATGAGACTTGTTATAGGTTAAAAGAACATGACCTGTTATTGGACTATTCTTGAATACTTAATAAATGATAAGAATATTGAGTTTTATTTGTAAAAATCAAAATTGTTATAGGAAAACTAGAAATTTTATTGATAAATATTCCACAGATCATGTGTTAATTGATATTATTATTCACTTATGGACAACTAAAGAACAAGTCCAATATTAGATCATATTATCTTGGTTCGATTACTAATTAATAAAAATAATTAATTTTCTTATCAAGAATTAATTAATACTATTATCCAATAATCGACATCCAAAAAACAAGATCTAATACAAAAATACTATTCCATCTTGGATGAATTAATAGTTAATAGAAAAACAATTAATCTATTTTTATCATTATTTTTTACCATTATTATATTTTATTTATTTATTTTTATCTATTATTATTATTATTTTAATATTTATTTATTTATTTAAAAAAAAATTAATCTTTTAATCAACATCTGATGACATGGTTTAAAGTTAAACTATATCATCTTAAGTTGATTAATAAATTATTATTTTTATTAAGTTTTTCTTTTTCTTTTTTTATTTTTTATGGAAAAATCAATTTCTTAGTCTAAGCCTACTAGCAAGTTTTTCGTTATTTAATTCCATTCAATTAAACTCATTGTTCATATCTTTAATTAAAAAAAATATTAACAAATAAAATGCAATCCTGCACATTAATGATTTTCTAATTTTATTGACAACACTTCAAATTTTTATTTACTATATTATTTTGGTAAGCATATCTAAAATTAACAATTTTTATTTTATGGATGATTTATTTTTATTTGTATGTCTTTATGTCATTTATTATTTTCTAAATAAAATTACCAAAAACACCTCACGTGTCCATTACTCTAAAGAACATATTCAATTAAACGTTTTTCACATAATTTTCCTAATGTTGTTTCTCAATAAAAACAAATGATAAAAAAATAATCAAATCATGCTAAATCAAACTAAAGATTCAATTATAATCAAAACAAATTAAGGCTATGAGTTTAACCTAATATCAATCAATCATCAATCAAAATTCACAACAATGTTCTCCTAATCACAAACCACATTAGCATTGCTATGACTATCTGCACAAACATATATTCATTCACACCATTAATCCTAAATCATCATAATATCATAGCATGCATGCTTTGTTCAACAAAAAGAGATCATTTTAGTGTGTTAGGATAGGACCTTTAATTGGAGATTGAAGGGAAGCTAGGCTGTTGTAAGGAAAAATGTTGCTACTGTTCACGTGCTGCTGCACGGCTGAGGCAAGAGAAACTGGCGTCACGGTGGAATTCCTGAAGCTTTGCTGCTGCTGTGATGGAAGAACAGGCTCCAGGTGCTGCTGCTATGAGAAGAAAGAGCTCTACTCCTGCTGCTAAGAGAAGAAAGAAAGGCTTCTGGTGCTCTATCAACTGCTGCTGAGAAATGACGTGGCTGATGCAACAGATCTCCTGCTGCTGCTCTCGGTGCAGAGGAGAAGGATGAGAGGTAACTGGTCTTGGAGCTTTTGCTACTCACGATGGAGTCAGCTGCTAACCATTGTTGAGGAAGCCAATCTTCTGCTACTACTCACGGTGCAGAGGAAGACTGGTGAGAGAAACTCTTGCTGCTGAGGAGAGAGCTGCTGGTGAAGCTGGTTACTTCCACTGCTACTCTCAGTTGAAGATGGCGCTGCTGGAATAAGGTGACGGTTAAAAGCTGCTGTTGGAAAATCCTTCAATGCTGCTCTCGGTTGAAGATATAGGACACTGAATGCTGTTGTTACAGTTGGAACGGTTGCTGCCATGGCTGAGGAGTTGCTGATTCTCTACACAACCAGCCAAGAAGATTTCTTGCTTTGAAGTAGAAAGAGAGATGAAGAGGGGTCATGGTTTTTGTTGTTAGTGTAGTGTGGCTTATCTATTTATACCACCCTCATTCTTTCTATATTTTCTTGACTACTCTAGAAATTTCTCCAGCTTTATAGACTACTTAAGGATGTGCTCCTTTCTTCTAGAATTTTCTAGAGTATTTCCCTATCTTTCAAAAAAAATTAAAGAGTCTTTTTACTACGTCAATTTTATTTTTATTTCTTTTTCTTTTGTAGTTTTTGTTGGTATATATTTTTTAACTAGATTATTTTTTAAAAAAAAAATTCATTTTAATGACTAAAAAACTATTATTTTACCTTCTTCTTCTTTTTTTTTTTCCTATTTTGTTTTGTATTCGCTTTAAAAAAAATATTAATGCCAAAGCTATAAGTGAACTGGCTTAAAGATTATGAATTGAACAAAAATTGTCAAATCACATCAAAATATATTTTATTTGAATTTTGATATTTTTTTTATATTTTAATTTTTAAAAAAATATAAAAAATAGGGTAAAAATAAGTTATTACAATTTTAACGAATCATTATAAGATGAGTATATAAATCATAGTAAATTATTGGTTATTAAACAAATATTCACCATTGAGTTAGATTATGATATGAGTGAGGTTATAGATATGACATGATAGTCGAATAAGCAAAAAACATTTTGCTTGAAAGGAATAGGCTGATAGAGAACTTCTATGTTGCTAAATTCGTAATGAAACCCTATGGTCTAGGATACCATAAAATTGACAAGTATCCAAAATTTTGCATGTTTTACTATAGTGAAAATGCAGATTTTATGAAGTGCAGAATTTGTGGTCATACTAGGTATAAATCCAGAATTGTTAAGGGAAGGATTTTTGTCACACGTAGAAAACCGAGATACTTTCCAATCACTCTTTGGCTGCAAAGGTTATACATATTTTCAAAGACTGTTGAACATATGACATGACATCATTCACATGATGCGGCGGATTGAGTTATGATGCACTCTTCTAATGGTAAAGCTTGGAAGTAATTTAATAGGGTGCATCCTTAGTTTTTAATATAACCACATAATGTATGTCTTGGGTTATGTGTAGATGGATTCAATCCATTTGAATCATTTGTTGTGCCCTATTCTTGTTGGTCGGTGAAACTCACGATTTACAACTTGTCATTGAGGTCGGAGTTCATGTTCTTATCTACAGTCATGCTTGGTCCTAATAGTCTAGGTAGGAATATAAATGTTTATCTTCAACTGTTGATTGATGAGTTGAATCAATTGTGGTCATATATGGGACTTTGACGTATAATGTCTCAAGAAAACAAATTTTTTAGATGAATGCAACTTTGATGTAAACTATTAAAGATTTTCTTGTGTATGAGATGGTTTTTAGTTGGAGCACGCATGAAAAATTAGCTTGTCCATATTGTATAAAAAAAATAACAAGGCCTTTCCCTTAACAAATGGTGGTAAATCGTCTTTTTTTATTGCCATCGGAGGTTCTTGCCAACCAATCATAAGTACATAAAGAAAAAAGAGAACTTTTGTGTAGGTAGAGTTGAAAGGAGTGTTGTACCATTGGTACCTTCGAATGAAGAATTGTATGACGTGGTCTCATAGTATAAGGGCATTATGTTTGGTTTTTAATTTGATAAACAAAAGTTTTATGGTTTTGGTATGACCCACAATTGGGTAAAGTAAAGTATTTTTTAGGAGCTTCTTTATTAGAAGACTAATCTTCTTTGGCATAATTTGGATGTCATACATATTAAAAGAACATGTTTGAAAATATTTTTATCATAATGATGGATGTGAAAAGAAAGACAAAGGACACAATAAAGGCTAGAATGGATATACATTCATTTTGTCACTATAAGAATATGGAATTGGTTTATGATGGGTCACAAGTCACAAATCCCAAAGTCAGCTTCGCTTTAGATAATAATGCCCAATTACATGTCTACCAATGACTTAAGAGTTTGCGTTTTCTTAATGAATAAGCTTTGAACATATCTAGATTAGTGAATTTAAAGGATTGTATATTTTATGAAATAAAGATTCATTATTACCATTTATTTATGCAAACACTCATTACACTTGCTTACATGAATTTATTGTCAAAAGGAACATGAGATGCACTCATGGAGATTAATTACTTTTTTAGAGATATATACTCTAACAAGTTGCATACCCAATATATGGAGAAGCTTAAAACTAATATCATTCAGACGATTTGCAAACTTGAGATAATATTACCTTCATCCTTCTTCAACTCAATAAAGCATCTACCCATATATTTACTATTTAAGGAAAATGTTGATAAAAATGAACAAACTGATAATACATCCAGTATAGATAGATATATTTTAGGAAAATGTTGCTATTTAAAAAAAAAATTGTATACTCTCATATAAACTGATAGATTGAATAATTTCTTGTAGCTAACATCATAAATTTTTATTATCCTAGAATTCACATGTGACTGAATCTCAAATTCTACAATTACAAGATGAATAATTTTTCATGTGATTTAAAACACATGTAAGTAGTACTTGATAATTTTTAACTTTCATAATACTTAATTTTATTACATCTTTTTTATAACTGTTAATGGTTGTAATTATATACTAGGTTTATCAAATAGGAGGCAATGCTAGTAGTAGTTTGAATTTACTATGTTTGGGTCCTGAAAGAAATGTCAAATGTTATAATATGTATTTTATCAATGAATATATTTTTCATACTGAAAAATATGATCAAGGTAGAAAGAGTTATAATAGTGGAGTTTGTGTTAAGGGATCAACTTCTGATGAGTTTGAAGGGAAGTTAGAATAGGTGATTAAATTGCAATATCATAAGACTGACAGAGAAATTAGAGTAGATCTCCACCATGGTTTGGTTGAAATTAAAACAAGGGCTAGATTTTGCAATGTTGACGATGTCTTCATTTTTGCCAAGCAATGTAAATGAGTTTATTATACATACACCTTTTTCTTTAGAAATGATCATTCTATAGTTGATTGGTTATCCGTTATGAAAACCAAACCTAAGGTTCGTGTCCAAGTTTTTCAGGATGGTAACAATAAAGTAAATGCGGGAGACGATGTCTTTCAACTTGATGAATTAATTGATCCACATCGAGTTACTATGTCTACCGTCTTAAAATAAAGGAATACAAAAGGAATATTTTTTTTGTTGTTGATATTGAGGAGTTAAATGATATATTAACAACTAATGGACATACAGAAGTCGATGAAGATGATGAGATAAACAAGCTTCAATTCAATGAATAAAATTATGATAGACATGACGATGATGAAATTAAAGAAGAAGAAGAGGAAGAAGAAAAATCTGGTTAAAAATATTTCGAACTAATTTCTATCTGTAAAACATCAATGGGTAATGAAATTGACTTTAATGTATTTTTTTCATATGTTGTTGTTTTACAATGAACTATTGTTAACACAATTAGAATGTTTATTGTCAGTGATTTTATTATTATGTTATTAAACATAATTGGTGTTATTATATTGTTATTTTACTATATTAGTATGTTGGATAGATAAGGAATACAAAAACACTAGAACACTAGGGAGAAAAAAAATATTTTATATCGATAGAAATATCGACGAACTGTTATATACTGATGGAATTGCCGATGAACTAAATTCATTGGAGAGTTCTAGAGAGTTGAAAAAAAATACAGGACTTTGCCACTAAAAAATAGAGTCACTAAAGAAATTACTGACGGGATGAAATGTCATCTGAAAATTTGTTTAGGGGGGTTTGGAAAACTTTGGGGGGTTTTCAAGAAATTTCAATGTAAATTACCGACAGAATTATCAATAGACTATAAAAATATATTTAATATTCAGTTATTCATCGATAATTTCATCGGTGAAAAACCCCATAAATAAAATATCAAAATCTTTAATTCTAGGAGAGAAAAAAACCCCTTCTCTCTCCCCCTCCTTCCCTCTCCCTCTATCCTCCTCTCTCCCTTGTGTCTATAACTTTCCTCTTCTCTGCCTCTCCTGTCCTGTCTGCTCTACCTCTACTCTCAAATAAGTCTTCCCCTTTTCATCCTCTTACTTTTTTGTTTTCTTTATTGATAGATCTATGTTCATTTTTTAATTAATTTTTTTGCGCCAATTTCTTCGATGAGTTGAAGTTTGAAGTTTTGAGGTACTTGTTCCAAAAATTTCTAGTCATCCCAAATAACATTAAACATTGATTCATCACCTCATTTTCTATGTTGAAGTTTATGGCTTTCATTTCGATAAAGTTTGAAACTTTATCGGTTTTTGTCAATAATTTTATTAGTTTTTGTTGTTAAAATAAGAATGGAACTTAGTATGGTTATTGGGTTACATTTTCTTGAGGTAGTTTTGCTCTTATAACTTTGTTGTTTTTGTATATTTTTATGGTCTTGTTATTTTTCACTTATTCTTGATAAAGCTATATTATGTTGGGATAGTAATTAGTTAGTGCTTTCATGTTCTATATTTGTTGGTTGTTAGGTATTAGTTACTAGTGATGTTGGCTTACCAGGCACTAATTACCAGCCACCTTGACAAAAAAATATAAATTGCTCGCTGGAATAAAAAAATTAACCAGTTATCTAGTATATAAATTAACCTTAATTGTAAATTGCTTGATTTTTTTTGGAATCTCATCACTTACATAACAGTTCCACAAATAAAATCAAATATTAAAAATTAAAAATTATGTAATAAAAAAGTTATAGCTATACAATTAAAATAGCTTCTCTAAAAACTCTTTATTTAGCCAAATAAAATGATAGAGAAGATTAGCATAGCATTGCGCAAGGATGACATGAACAAACCGAGAGATGGTCCAAGAAAGGGCTCATTATTGAGATTTTGATATGTTTAAGGAAGTAGTTGCTTGAATATAAAATCGATCGGGGCAAATAACAATTAATTAATTAATTAATTAACACAAAGGAGGGTTTCATTCAACATGAATAAAAAGGCAGGAAGCAAATATTAATTAATTGTTGATGGTGGACTATATATAAAGATATATAAAAAAAAGTCAAATGTGTTATTTAATATATATATATATATATCTTCTTGACTCCTAATCCCATGACCTTGACCAATTGACCTTATCTGTATGTAAACTATAGCCAATGAGTGATTGACAAGTGGAAACAAAATCTGGGGAGCCAAAAAGATAACTAAAGGTTATAAGAAAAAAAATAATAAAAAATAGAGACATCGTCGATGGGTGTAATGTCAATTTTCCACCTCAATTATCCCCTAAAAAAGGTTCAATGGCCTTTGGTACGGGGCAATATTTTAGAACTTGGCAGTGTTCAGTAACATGAAATGGGTTTGTTTTTTTTTTAATATTTAGTTTTTTTTTCTTTTTTTCTTTTCAATATGTTCATTTGTTAAAAATGAAAAACAAATTTAAAAATAAAAAATTCTTGAAGATTATAATTGTTTTTCATAAAAAAAGTCAAAACCATAATTTATAATAATCATCTATTTTTGTATTTGTGATAATCTAATTGTAAGATATTTATTTTATTTTATTTAAATTAAAAATCATCATGAAAATTTATACTGTTAACTTAAAAAAATATATTAGATTTATAATAAGAATTAATAGTATATTATTTTGAAATATATTAGATTTAAAAAATATATTAGATTTATCTTTGAAATTGTGTAATACTGGATTGTTTTCAAATAAATAGTATATTATTTTTATTGTGAGGGAAAAAACTTCCCTTGATATTGACAAACAAAGTTTCTGCAAACATGCTACCATTTTATTTTTTTTGAGAGATTTAAAAATTGTATGTAACTATCGAGAAATTTTCCTCAGCCGCTTTAATTATATGTTTTTAAGATACATAAAAGTTGTTAGAAGAGTCTCACTATAGTTTGAAAAGTTTGATTTCATTAAATTAAAATCATTGTGTTCCTATTTTAAATTATTAATGCAATTAAACCAAAAGCAAACTAAATTAAAATCTTAATTTTTTATACAAAAAAATCATATATATTTTCCAGCTCAACTAACGTAATGCTTTTGTAATAAATCAAGCTAAAAAAACATATAATTTTATAGAAATTACCATTCCCATGCATCCAAACAAGATTTCTCCAAGAAATATCGGGGTACCAAAGAACAGTCAAATTAATGAACTCTTTTGCCACACTTTACCATGGCAATTTGATTAATTTTCTAGCTAGACTTGAAAGTTTTCAAGGAACATTTCAAAAAAATATGACATTAAATCGGCGTTTCACACAACCAACTCAGAAAATTAAGGCAAGGTCGTGAAAACAACGGGAAGGAAATTAAAACGTATGGCTGATCATTCACGTTACATATACACAACAAGGAACCTCTTTAATTAATGTTTGACCCAAAAAACATTGTATGTGAACACGGGAGGTACATTTGAATATGCTTTGTATCCTTAAATATGGGGTTTTGGAGAAGACATGGCGATATTTGAAGTCGGCAAGATAAAAAAAAACAGGACTTCTAGCAAGCTTAGAGGCTATATATGTATGTATGTGTGTGAAGCCAATATTGACTTCACTCTATTTTCACTCAATCCATGGCAGCTATAGGAACTAGTCGGCCAGAGAAGGAAAATGTGGAGGGTTAAAAAAAACAAAAATAAAAAAATAAAAGGAGAAGAAGAACTACTCACATATCATAAGGATCATACTTTTTATTTTATTCATGAATTTGGATTTTCTTGTGTTAGGAACCGGGCTATACCAAAATTTGAAGATAAGTTGAACATTTCAATTACCCTAAACGTATATATATTTATATAAAAGCATTGATATTATATTAATTTATTTTTAGTTAGAAAGGAAATGTTCAAAACTCAAGACTTCTTGAAGAAAAAGATGATATTAGTTTCCTTTACAATATATTTAACAAATAATACGAATTTGGTTCTTGAAATTAACCCATCATGTATTTAATTTATGCTTGGTTGCTTCTTCCTTTTCTTATCCTTTTGTTTTGAAAATGCACTTCACAGCCTCAAAATTCAATCCATTTCTTATCATTTTGTTACTCCTTTTCTTTTCTTTTTTACAAAAAAAGGAGTCTGTCTCCGCATGGTTGAAGTTTATTATTCATTTAAATAGAGAGGCATTGTTTTCATTTTTCTAATAATTAATTAACCATAAGTGTCGTGACGTGACATACATGCATGGTATCGATTGACGAATCTGCCTCTGAGTGTGTTGGAAAGGGGTTTTGAATATAATTATAAAATTATGATTATAAGATTCAGGGGTTGTCATCTAATATTATAGTCACTAAAAAACCTAATAGTCTACGAGAATCCGGATAAGAAACTAGTTGTGCAAAGAAAAAATACAGCACCCCAGTGCACCCTATCTAAGGTAAGTTGTATTGTTATTTGATTGTTATTCTAAGTCGTGTTTTTGTCCATTGACATTATCTAAAGTTCAAGGTATATCTCCTTTCGTGAGGAAGTATCTACCTTATTAAATTAAATCTTAACCATTCAAGGGACCATACTTATTTATTTCTGGGATATATTTAAGTCCTAGCATTTTGAATGACAAACTAATTATAACGGTACTTTTTGTATTTTGGCTAAACCTTAATGAATAATTATAAAACAGTTACGATATCTATTTTACATTCTTTTTTAAAACATGATAAAAATGATTTTATCTTTCTTTAGAAATTATGTATGAAAAACTTTTAGAATTTAGCGAATGCACAAAGACAAAACATATTTTTTTGTGTTTTTTTGGAAAGAGGAAATTAATTATTTTTTTTCATTTTTTTTAAAAAAAAAGTTTCGGAGAAAACTGAGTATTTTTAATATCAAGTCTATATCTTACAGTGTAAGTCTACAGCTTGACTCATTTAAAGTATAATTAAGTCCTTTCACTTAATTAAATCCTTTAATTTGACCCAAATTAATTCTTAAACATAATTAAACTTTTAATTTGGCCCTTGATTAAATCAAATTGACATGTAAAAAATCTAATTATGTTATTGGGCTTAATTTTTATGCAGATTCATCCAGTAATCATTTAATTTGATCTTAAATTCGCATTGTCTCTCCAATCTTGAGTACAATAAAGTATGATTATGCTCTTAATTCCATCCAAAATTACAGCTTGATTTTTTTATACATTTGAAATCCTTCTCAGCTTTCTTTTGCCAAATTGCTAGACTTCTTGCTATTATTATTTATTTTTGATTTTTTTATACAGAAAGAAAAAAATAAATTTTTGGGGAATAATTCAAAAATGGGTTATAACAATAAGAACAAAGAAAAAAGAACATTGGTTGATGTATGAAGGGTGTAAAATATATCTGAATTAAAAATAGTAACGGCAAAATATAATATTCAAATTATTAAATATAAATACAAAATCATTTGAAGTTTTTGAATTGAGATGTTGTTTTTAAAATAATATAAGAGCCTTTAATTTTTAATTAAGGGTGGGATATCATGAATTTAAATTATATCATTCAAATGCTATCATTCTTGTTCTTTTTATAACTAAAATATGAGTCTATCTATATGTTAAAACGAAGATGCAAGATATAATATTTTTTAAACATATTTATATTTATAAATTCATGTGTAGTTTAAGCTCTTGTGGTGAACAAGATGCAAGATATAATATTCTTACACGTATTTATGATATTTGTTAATTTTTCATGATATTTAATAGGGAATAAGGAGTCAAGAAGAGACCCCTTTAGAATACTTGGATATATATTAAATAACACATGATATTTTTTTATTTATATTTATATATAGTACACCATCAACAACTAAATTAAATTTGCTTACTGCCTTTTTGTACATGTTGAATGACACCTTCCTTTGTGATAATTAATTAATTATAACACACACAAGATATGTATAATTAATATTTCAAATATAAATATTGCTATTTTAGTTTTTATTAAAAGATAAATAGTGGTCAGATGAAGAATATCCATATAAATACTTAAAATTTAATAAATAAGATATATTCAAAGCTTGATAAATAAGATATTTATAAGTAATAAATATGATATAAATATATAAAAATTCAACTCCTAGATACTCATTGTATTCAACAAACCCCTTTAGAATATGAATATATATATATATATATATATATATAGTCCACCAGCAACAATTAATTAGAATTTGCTTCCTGCGCCTGTTTGTTCATGTTGAATGACACCCTTCTTTGTATTAATTAATTGTTATTAATTTGCCCCGATTATCGATTTTATATTCAAGAAGCAACCTTAATTAACAGAACTTCCTTAAACATCTCAATAATTACCTTATGTAATATTTGTGCATGTCATCCTTGCGCAGAGCTGAGCTAATCTTCTTTGTATTGTTTTATTTGGCTCTTATACAAGCTGTTTTAGCTATATGATTATACCTTTTTTATTATAAAGTTTTTTTTTTTTAGGGGCGTTATTATATAAGTGATGAGATTCTCATATTATACAACATGTCAAATATTTATATAGAAATGATGTCACTGTTGAAATTCTAAAAAAAAAAGTCTTTCCAATAGCAATCAAAGGACTACAATAATAAATGTGAAAATAAGATGAAATAATCTAATATTATTTATAATCTTCAATGAATATTAATTAATATTAATGATTTGTATGATGATTTGGTGGCACACTATAAGAAATTTGTTTTAATTACAATGAATGAAAGAGATGTCAGCCATATGTAATAATGAAATCATTCGAAGTCCTCTTATATTTCTCCAACCATGTTCATGGTAAGGAGATATTTTGTTTTTATATTTTAAAAGTGGTTTTAAAAATATTTAAAAAAAATTTATTTTTTATTTTAAATTTATTTTTTTATATTTTTAGATATTTAATATACTAATATCAAAAATAATTTTTTAAAATAAAAAATATATATATAATTTTAATAAATTTTTAAATAAAAAAACACTTTAATATTACCATTATAAAAATCTTGACACCCATGATATTTGCTACCTAAACTACACAACTAGTACAAGCTGCCAAAAGCCAAAAACCTACTGATTAGTGTAGCTACCTGCCTTGTTGGATCATAGTTTTATCCTCGCAGTTCATGCGTGTCGTCTCTTGAAGATAAAGATACTATTTGAAGTTGTAATAAGAATAATTTTTAAAATGATTTTTTATTTTTACTTTTTAAAATTTATTTTTAATCTCAATAATTTAAACAATGCAAAATCATAAAAAAAAAACTAAATTAACTATAACTAAAAAAAATCAGTGTTTCACTTTAGCGTGGGCTACTGTTCACTGTGAGTGAATTCACTGTAGATTGCACTATAGATGCATTGTGAGTGCTTTCATTGTGGACTGCACTGTTGGTGGGGGCTAAGCCTATAGGTGAGCACTCTCAGTGCACACGTGGTGCTTGGGCTCTATCTATGGGTTGGGCACACCCCCTGTGCACACGTGGCGCTTGAGCTCTGCTTAAGGTTTGGGCACTCCTCAACGCACACGTGGCGCTTGGGCTGTGTTGGGTTGGGGACAAGTGACGATTGGGTCATAGCTAAGGACTCAAGGGAAATGAGTCTGACATCAGGACCCAAGATCAGTGGGTCTAGCATAAAGACCCAATTTTATTGGGTCCTTCGTCAAGACTCAATATTCATGGGTTCTAGGATTCTAAATATTATTATTTTTTTTAGAAATATTATTATTTTTATTATAATTAATATTATTAATAAAATAATTAATAAATTTGAAACAAAATATTATTATTTATATTATAATTGTTTATGGTATTTTTTTTATAAAAATAAAGAGTGAGCCTGCAGCATAGTATTATTAAAAATACTCAACAATTCTAAGTATTAATATAAAAAAATATTATAATTTACATTGTCAATATTATTATTTTTTCTTGAATACAAAGTATTCATCTTAAAGATATTATTATTTTTGTTATAATATTATTATTCTTATAATGATTCAAAGTTTTAATATAAAAAAATATTATTATTTGTGTTCTAAATATTCTAAGAATTAAAAATAGTATTATTTGTATTATGAATATTATTATTTTTACTATATTCAAAAATATTAATATTAAAAATATTATTTTTTATGTTATAAATAAATACTTTATAACATAGTGTACTTGGCCTCTTGTCACAGTGCTGGGACATCCCTGCTCCCGCGTGGTGCTTAGGCTCTTACCTCTGAGCTGGGCAAACACCTTCACACACGTGATGTCTAGGCTGTCTGCGTGGGGGGCTGGGAGCCTAAGTTATCAAAATCTGCCATTGGCGACGAAAATAGTAGCTTCTAGCAGTGTCAGAAAATAAAAGGAGTGTCAGACAGGGAATAAAGCCCAATTAAATTCAAGCAAAAAGTAATAAAACATAAATTGAAAACCGGCACTCCAATCATTTCAAATCCGCGTCTGCTCCCCTTCTACTTTTTGAGTCAAATAGAAACAAGACCCCAAAAGATAATATGAAAATAATTTTGCGCCTCTCTTTTCATTGGTGACAAATTAAATACAAAATATTTTCGGATCAGTTTTAATTTCACACATTGAAATTGAGTTTTTCTAACTACTTTTTTTTATTTATATTGCGTCTTCAATTACGTAAGGGGTGCCTTTTAAAAATATATTTGTTTTAAATTAATATTTTTTTAATTATTTTAATATTGTAATACATTTTCTGAACGTTTTTTATATTTATAATTACAAATAACCTTCTAATTACCTGTATGTTTATTAGAGTAGGAATCTATCTAGACATTCAACCCTCGATTTTCCCATTGAACAAATGCCAGAATTGATCTCGGAATCATCATCATCATCTTTTAGTTCTTGTATTATTGAGTGAACTTAGGATCGATACAAGGCCATTTCCAATGTAATCACAGCAGAAAGAGAGCCATTGATTCTTACAAGTATTGTCATTAACTTATTAATAAGAAAATGAAAGAACATGGAAATTAAGTTGGGGGGGCGAGGAGCTCAAAGTCCACCATTAAAGCTTCTCTATGTTCAGAAAATTCCAACTTGAATTGGCTTCTTCAATTCATTACCTGGGCCACAGTCCTTGACGTCGACATGCCACTAAAGAATTCAAAATATATATTCAACTTGTGAGGACGAAAACCATGACTTAATCGTGGCTTTCCCACTTTTTTTGTCTCCTTGTTTATCACCTGCTTCTTCCTGGGACTTTCCTTACAAGCCAAGCCATTGACTGAAAAGCCAACTTTTTCTATAAATATTGATCATTCTTGCGTGTTTCTCTCATTCACTTGACCAAATTCAGACCACACTCGCTTGCCAGCTAGCTAGCTAGCTAGCTAGTTATCTTGTGTCAAATTCTAATTTCTCCAGCACTAAGTTTGTATAAATATACTTAGAGCTAGCTTCTTCAAGAAAGAGATTCATAACTAATTCATCAATGGAATCGTCATGGGTGAACACTTCTCTTGATCTCAACATCAATCCCTTCAAGCATGTCAATGAAAGCTCTCAAGTTCAGGTGAGTTCTTCTTCTTCTTTTTCATACAGTATATATATTTAATTAAAGGATATCCTTAATGGATATTCAGCTCTCAGTTCTTCGATCTTT
Organism: Populus x sibirica; assembly: GCA_019202695.1. Taxonomy (NCBI): domain Eukaryota; kingdom Viridiplantae; phylum Streptophyta; class Magnoliopsida; order Malpighiales; family Salicaceae; genus Populus; species Populus x sibirica. Next base: position 4,622,503 of record JAGMVL010001443.1, read on the forward strand.
CCCGGTTTTTCTTGGTCTTGATATATAATTGTCATGTGTATATATGCGCTAAAAGGATTTATCACTCTGTTTTGAATCAGAAAATCAAAAAATTCGAGGGATATTCTACTAGGGTACTTGAACAGAAATTACAAGTTAAAAATGAGGTCAGTAGTTTCTATCACTTTTGCTTCTGGATTACTGTCTTCTGATCTTTCATCCTCCGAGCAAGTACACTAAATCAGAAACTTTTTTTTTATCATTCTCAGGATGGTGTTGGTGTTCTTGTTGAAGAGTTGACTCGGATAAGTAGTGAGAACAAGAAGTTGACAGAAATGCTTGGTGTTGTATGCGATAACTATATGGCTTTGCAAAAACATTTAGCTGATTTGGTGAGCAAGAATTCTGTAAAAGAACACAGTACACCAATATCATCAAGGAAGAGAAAGGCTGAGAGTGAAGATTATAGCATCGTGATTAATGGAATAAGTGGAGGAAATGCAGAGAGCAGTTCTATTGATGAAGAGTCAAGTAAAAGGCCAAAGGAGAATCTGAAATCAAAGATTTCAAGGACTTACTTTAGGACTAGTGAATCCGATGCAAGCTTGGTAAGTTCCTTGATCAATCAACATCTTGTTGCTAATGATGTGGTTAATTTTGTGTAAAAATCAAGATGTCTATTAGGGCTTTAATTAGCCTTCCTTCTAATATGAATAAACTTGGTTTATGTTTAGGTTGTCAAGGATGGATATCAATGGAGAAAATATGGCCAAAAGGTGACCAGAGACAATCCTTCTCCTAGGGCTTACTACAAGTGCTCATTTGCCCCAAGTTGCCCTGTCAAGAAGAAGGTAATTACATATAATTAACACAATATAGTGCTTTCACCTCCTCTTCAATTTGCTTTCTATTATGATTACTGCTCATGATTAGAGGGATATTTGAGATTTCTTACGAGAGATTTTACTTGGTTTTTTCAGGTCCAAAGAAGTGCTGAAGACCCTTCTATTTTGGTAGCAACTTATGAGGGAGAGCACAACCATGCTAGCCACTCTCAACATGAACCATCACTAGGCTCGAGCCACGGTTCTAATTTTGGTCCAATTCCCACACAATCACCGATCAGAAGTTCAGCTCCTACTGTAACCCTTGATTTGATCCAAAGTGGAAGGCATGGAGATACTGCTACAAAGACTGTTCAAGAAATGGAAGTGCCTGCACTTCAAAAAATTTTGGTCCAACAAATGGCGTCTTCTTTGACAAGAGATCCAAATTTTACAGCTGCACTAGCAGCTGCTATCTCTGGGAGATTCAACCAGACTCGGATTGAGAAATGGTGAAATTACTTTAAAAAAATTAGAATTTTATATATTACTTCGAATATTTAATTATATATATGTGAGTGATCGATCGATGTACGTACATATATCATATGAGTTTGAAACTTATAATTAATGTGAAAAAATAAATAAATCGTAGAGTTTATTTAATTCTTCTTTATTTTGCAAAATGATTAATTTCTATAATTAGTTCTTCTCTATTACTTTGAAACAGGAATAATCACTTATATCATATATAACAGAACAAGAAAGTATAGTATATGCAGTCTTCGTGGATGATTTGTTTTCTGAAAGGGTACAAACTAATCGCCAAACATTCCAAAAACACACTGACCAGTACTGAAATGTACGAATTGAAAAAATACAATACCTTTTAGTGGAGTTCTAGAAACGTGGCACGCAATCCGTCGCGAGTGTTAAGTTTTTTTATAAAGTTATACCTAAAAACATTGGGTATATCTGTTATTTTTTACCCAAAAGTTATATTGATAATATTAATAATAATATTAAACTTGAATTACTCAAGTTTAAGTGAGTTTGGTTGTAACATCAAACCTGGAGCCTTAGATATGAGTCTGATTGTAAGGTCTTGTTATAAAAGTATGATAATTAAAAAGAAAAAAAATTTAATATTAAATAATGAAATTAAAAAAAATTAATTAAAAAGAAAAAAACTATAAAGCAAAGCATTATTCTGATGAATAGTGCTTTGCAAGGAGAGGCACAGTAAAATTTCCTTATGAAATCACAACAATCTAATGAACAGTAAACAAAACAAATCAAAAGGTTTAATTCTTAATTAAATCGATATTAAAAGATGAAATTGAAAGAAAAAAACTACTTAAAAAAAGAAAAAAAATTTGAATCAACTGGTTTAACCCGTCAAACCTGAGATTCGTGTCATGAAATTGAAAGAAAAAAGATTGATGTCTTTTAGTTATAGTTAATTACAATATTTAAAGAAGAAATTGAAAGAAAAAAACTAAAAAAGAAAAAAAAATCTGAATCAATTGGGTTAGCCCACCAAATCAGGTTAACTCGTCAAACTTGGAATTCGTATCATGAGAGTGTGATAACTAAATAGAAAACAATTAACATTAATAAACTAAAGTGAAAAAAAAAGATTAATTAAAAAGAAAAAAAACAAAGGAAGAAAAACCTACGGGGAAGAAAAAAACTAATGGAGAAAAAGAAAAAAAATCTGAATTAACTTGGTTAACCTGTCAAACCAGGTTAATCCGTCAAACATATGATCCATATCATGAAAATTTGATAACTAAATAAAAAAAACTTAATATTAACAAACTAAATTTAAAAAAAATAATTAAAAAGGAAAAAAAGAAAAAGGCAAAAAAAACAAAAATACTAAAAAAATAAATTAATTTTAAAAAAAAAACAAACAAAGAAAAGCCTACATGAAGAAAAAGAAAAAAAATCTGAATTAACTGGGTTAACCCGTCAAATCTGGGATTTGTGTCATGAAAGTTTGATAACTGAGTAGAAAAAAAAATATTTACGGGTTAACCAAGTAATTAGTCAGGTTAACTCGTCAAACCCGAATTCGTGTCATGAAAGTTTGATAACTAAATAAAAAAAATTTAACATTAACAAACTAAATTAAATGAAAAAATTAATTAAAAAGAAAAAATAGAAAAAAAAATCCGGGTTAACACGTCAAACCCGGAACCCGTGTCATGAAAGTTTGATAACTATATAGAAATAAATTTAACATTAACAAAAAAAAATTAAACAAAGAAAAAAAACATCTTAAAAAAACAAAGAAAAAAAAGACATTTCAGCGTTTCACTATGGACTGCACTTTCGAAAAAATTAATTAAAAAGAAAAAACCAGAAAAAAAAATCCGGGTTAACCCGTCAAACCCGAACTGTGTCATGAAAGTTTGATAACTAAATAGAAAAAAAAATTAACATTAACAAAAAAATATTCATTAAAAAAACCAAAGAAAAAAAACAGCTTGAAAAAAACAAAGAAAAAAAAACAACTTAAAAAAACAAAGCAAAAAAAAGAAAGAAAAGGAAAACAACTCAGCGGTTTTAGCTATTGTTATAATTAGTTTTTGAATATTATATATATATCTGCTCTTTGTAGCAGGTAAATATCAATTTTTTTAAATATCAAAAAAAATATAAAGAGTATAGAAAATATTTTAAGCTCTTTAGGTCTAGCGGTTATGGTAGACCCAACAAACTTGGGTCTGACTGCCATGCCTAATAATTTTTTTTTATTTTTACTAAAAAACATTTAAATTATCCATGAAGTATTCTATATAGAAATTTTAATTATTATTTTTTATAAAAAAAATATTTAAACTACCCTTGAAGTATTCAACAAAATGAGGTGTGAAATTGCCACAAAAAAAAAATAATCAAAAAGAGAACTCAAAATAAAAAGAATTTCAATCATAAGATTGAGGATCAAATTCAACAAAAAGGAATTAAAATCAAATGATTAGGGATTAAATCAAAAAATAAAATCCAACTAAATTTTTTTAATAAAATCAAAATAAATAGAAATCAAAAGAATAAGGATAAGATTTGATAAAAAAAAACTAAAAAATGAAATTTCAATGGTGAAATTGAAAAACAAATGAATCAAATTCAATACAATTAAGAGACTGAGGACCACTTTGTATTTTTTCAAGGCTAACACACATTTTAAGGTGAAGAAGAGAGAAAAGAGGAGGGAGGAGAATAATTATAGTCAGAGCTCAGTTGTGACCCGTTGGATGAACGGCCCACCGTGTAAAGGGTCGCGCAAGGCTTTGGACACCACAACGACCACCAGGAGCCGTCGCACACGCCTCTAGAAAGGTGTGAGCGCCTCCTACTTATTGGCCCATGCTCTGCACGCGTCAGTGATTTGTTTATTTATCAAAAGACCAAAACACCCTTAACCCCACGCGATAATTGTAACAATAAAAAAAACCGAGGTCAAAAAATTCAGAAATACCCCTTGACCGGCAAAAAAAAGTTGACCTCAAGGGCTATTTGGTAATTACACTGTATAAAAAATATGAAAATCCAAAAATACCCTTTAGATATTAGTTGTGTTTTTTTTCCAAGGGTATGAGTATAATTATATTGTGCAATAAAATGTGGAAATACTACTTTACCCTCTGAGTGTGAGTTCAATCATTTGATTTTTAAAGGGCGAAGTAGAATTAGTTTTATGTATAATAATTGAATATAAAAATAGTGTTTGGTTATTATTTAAAGAAAAAAAATAGAGACGGTGAAAATAAATGGCATAATAGAAACAGAAATGTAGCTGTATTTAGTAATAGTAAACAAGACAAAATAAATGTTTTTATATTGTATTTGGTTAATGAGGGAACAAAATATAAAAAATTTATTTTATCCTTAATATATATTATCACCAAACTTGCAATATTTAAAATAATAAACAGAGATCATTATTTTTACTTTAGTTTATAATAAGCATTAATATTTCTTTAATTAACTAAAACGGTAAATTCTTCATTCATCACAATCATGTTAGAAATAAATTTTAATCAACATAAAAATTATAATTTATTGATAAAAAGATAATATAATTAAATTATGATTTACTCGGTCATTAAATCATTTCTTCAAATATATTTAATAATAAAATAAATAATTAAATCAATCATGTATAAAATAAAATATTTGCGCACTAGTACAAAGTAAAAAACTAACATAGTTGAAAATGCAAGATAATGATTTTATCATATATACATATTTTTGTTTATCATTCAATCCCTACCTCTTAATCATTTTTAGTTAAGATTTAACATATTTCTTATAATTTTTTATTTTCTAATTTTTAGATTGAATTTTAAAAATTAAGCTAATTAAAATCTATGGTTCAAACTAAATGTAAGGATAGTGACTGAAATTGTAAAAAGTTTAAAGGGATATTCATGGGAAAAAAAAATTAACTTGGTTTTGTCTCTGTTTTTTTATCTTTTGTTTTCCTGAGGGATCTAGAATTGGCTAAAAATTGTCTTTAAAAATAGGAAAAAACTTATTTTTGTATTTGTTTCCATAATTAAATATGTTTTTGTTTTTCAGTTTTTCAGTTTTTTTTTATATTGAAACAATAATCAAATACTATCAAAGAAAAAATATTGATATTTGCAGAATTATGCTAGCATCGGGTAAAGATAAATTTAGTGTATACCGTTAGTATATAGTTTTCAAGATAGCAAAAAACTATTTATCATTTTTAAAGAGATTCTAAATGTTAGGGGTAATCATTTTCAGTTTGGTTTGATTCGGTTTTTATAAAAAAAAAGTAATCAAACCGAATTTTTTTTTAAAAAAACCGAAACCGGTTCAAACCGGCAGGTTTCGGTTCGGTTTTTTAGGACAAAAACCGGTTCAAACCGGTTAGACTCAGTTTGGCTCGGTTTGTTTCCGGTTTTTTTTTCCGGTTTGGGTTCAGTTCGGTTCAGTTCTTTTGATTTCAAGCTTATAAAACCAAACCGGTCGGTTTTTTTAAAATTTTAATTAGTTGAATCGGCTTTTTCACGATTCAGTTTTTAGTTTTTTTTTTTTTAGTTTTCTTGATTTAATCGATTTTTCAGTTTTTTTTCCTTCCCCGACTAAATGTTAATATTGAGGAAGTAATAAGTTTGGGATATCTTTGAAAATTACAGAAGCACTGCAATTTTCAGAATTTATCAATAGCAACATGTTGCAAGCCCATTATCTAGTGCTAATTTGATTGTTTTCTTAGAGTTCGTTTTATAATAGCATCTGTTTTTTAAAATATTTTTTAAATTGTTTTTTATCTAAAAAAAAACATTAAGAGTCTATTTATTTTGCATAAATATTTTATACGTAAAATATTTTCCGTAAAATGCTTTACATGTAAAATATTTTTTAATATTTGGTTTAAAAAATATCTTTACGTATAATATTTTAAAATATTTTATGTAAAATAAACAGACTTTAAATTGATATTTTTATGTATTTTTTAATGATTTTAATATGCTAATATTATAAATTTAAAAAAATCTAAAAAAATATTATTTTGATATATTTTTAATTAAAAAACACTTAAAATCACAATACTAAACAATACGTGGAGTGACAAACTTCGCAAGTTACATGGGTTAATTAAGATTAAATTGAATGAATTTAAAATAATATTATTTTAAAAGATATTAAAAAAATATAATAATATTAAAAAAAAAAACAAATCAAGTCCACTTTCGATCATATCAATAACCCCGAGTCAAATCCCACCTAACTTAATTTAAAATTCAACCTAGGTTGGAAGTTGATTTATTAAATCCCTAGGTGAGGTGGAATTGAGTAACAGTGAATGCACCCCTTGCCACGGCATAAAAAGAAGCAAATTAAAATTATATGCTGAAAAAAAAACCAAATTAAAAGTGGTCTAATGATAGTACGAAGAGAGGTTAGTAGTACAATGACAAGGTGGTGGTCCGTTGCTGTCTATTACTGTGACCATCACGACATTACGCGTAAAAACCGTGGGCACCCATTGACCCTTCCACTTTACCGTGTCTTCTAGGCTCCTGTCCCACTTCATGCCCGTTCTCGCACGTTTCATTTTGTTACCGTACTGGTTTCTTCAATATTTTTTATTTTAATATTAATATCTTTTTATTGTTTCGATAAATTTAATGATGTTAAAAATTATATATATATTATTTTAAAATATTTTTAATTAAAAAATACATTTAAACATGTAATTTCTTGAATACGGCTCCGATGTGTCCGGAAGATTATGTTTGTCAATAGCTGAATATATTGATGTTTTTTTATATATTTTTTAAAAGTGTTTTTGAAAAAAATTAATTTTTTTTAATTTTTTTTTAAATTAATATTTTTTTATATTTATAGATTATTTTGATGTGCTAAAGTCAAAATTAATTTTTTTAAAATAAAATAAAAATATTATTTTAATATAGAAAGATTATCGCAATATACTCAGAATGGTAATGATATTTATTTTTTCCTTGATGATAAGAAGGAACAATTATCATCATCGAGGTAAGATGAGGATGAAGAGATTGGAATGTGTGGACATCGAAAGATACCATCTCCATACTCTCGAAGAATTGCTTGGATAAATAATATTCCTTGACCATTGAACCAAGTCTTTCAAGACACAACTTTTAGATTAATTTTCTTTTTTATTTGAGGGTTTGGAGGGTAAGAGGGATTTTGGAATCCGTTTGTGTATCAATGATAAATTTTCTAGCATGTTTTATGATTAATTTAGTGGATTTATACGATAAATTCTTTCAAAAAGTTAAAAAAAATTAGAACAATAGATTTTTTTCTTAGAGTAAGTTTAAATTATTTCTAAATCATACAAGATTTTTATTCATAGCCTCTCTCTCTATATAGGCACATGCAATTGGACCATGGGTTAATTTAAGATTAATTTTGAATTAACAAAACTCCATCAGCTCTTCTTGCATGATTAATTTGGACCATGGGTTTAAGGCCTGGTAGGACCTTAGCTTAAGAGCTGGATCCAATTCAATATTCTTATTAGTTACTATGAAACAACTTAAGCCGCATGACATTGCCTCCTCTTGGGGGAGAGAGAAAAAAAAAAAAAAAACTTGAATCAATTTAATACATGACTTGTACAAGACTATATAACTTAAGAGCAAAAAATAAAAGATAATACGACTTGTACACATATTTTGAAACTTGTGAGGGTTGACTCGCGGTCTGAACGGAATCGATTTTTTTTATAGGTAAATTAGTGGGTCAATTCTTAATTCAGGTGACTTGATCAAACGATATTTTTACGAACAAGAACTAAAAAACAAAAATAGCTGAATCGGGTCAACTTATTGACTCGTGAATTGACTCATTACCGCAACCTTGGATCATTGAATCGGACCATGAGCCGGGTTTGTGAACAAAGTAGGTGCACCGTTGTGGTGGGCAGGAAATGATAAAAATGGAAGACTGAAACAATGGTCAAGATTGTGGTGTAGGTAGGGGATGGTTTCGTGCATGGATTGGGCTTCTAATTAATAAGTGCTTGACTTCAAATCAGCATTGACTCGAAAAGTATAAAAGGAAGACCTTTACATGTACCTTGAATAGGACTTTTTTTTATTATTATTTTTATTATTATATTTCAAGGTTCTTATCTTATCCTTGCCAGTTAGGCCCACCATATTTTGACTACAGATATTCAAATTTGGTGAACATTTTATGGGAAAATAAAAAATAATAATATTAATAATAAGAGACCAAACCAAATAAAATTGCTAGTTCACTAGTGTTCTTTTTTTAGAAAAATAAATAAATTATGAAGAGTTTGAACATGTATAAAAAAAAAATTAAAGGGGAAGGTAAATTAATTGTGTATATATACTCAGTTTATTATTCATCGCTGTAATATCAATATTGTTTTGCTCTTTTTCAAAATATTTTTTTAAAAAACAAAAGTAAAGTGGAGGGCAAATTAATCATGCATATAGGCTCAATTTACTATTTATTGCTACATTGCTACAGTGTAAATATTATTTTTCTCTTCTCAAAGTATTAAAACATAAATAAAGGGGTAGGCAAATTCACTATAGACATAGACTTGGTTTACTATTTACTTATATAGTTAAATATGGTTTTGCCCTTCTCAAGAAAATCCAATGGCCTTGGTGTTGAGTTTTTTTTTAATCTTTCATGTGGTCCTTAGTCAATGGAGGTTAGAATTGTCTTTTTTATTTTTAAATACACAGTAGAATTATTAATTTACTCTTAAAAGAAAAGAAATTTACTTCTGTTATCTAGGGGCTCTTTAGTCTTTTTATTTATTTACACACAGCAAAATGACTTAAGCGTCCTTTATATTAAAAATTTTAATGCTTGCATTTAAGGGTTTTTTTTGTCTTTTCACTCTAGTATTTTTGTTATTTTCAAGTTGGCCAAGGATGATTTAGTCATTTAATAAACATAAAATATTATTAAAACTTAAAAAGAGATTGGGGTGTGCACCGCACGTGCTAGCATGTGAGAGGCATCTACAGCCTTATAGTGGCGCATGCAGAACCTCCTGATACTTAAAAAATCCCCATGCTTTATCGATGAAATTGTCATGGCATCTTCTTCTTGGTGGGGCGGAGCATGACAATGATTGTAAGGTGAAGCGTGGCAGTAATGATGTTTTCTTTTCTTTTTCTCTCTTTTCCTTTGGAAAAAACGTTAGACATTCAAAATTTTAGAGTTGTCCTCTTAGTTATTGATATTTTAACTTTTTTATTATTATTTTGATTTTTAAATTTTGTTCTTAATCATTTTGTAAAAAATTTGTTTATTTTCAATTTCTTTCTTCAATCCAAATTTGTGGTGTATTGTTTTTCTCCAATTTGGTTCTATTCTTTTAATTTTTTTTTTTAAAAAAAAATTTTTTGTACAATTTTTATTTTTTTTCTATTTCATCATTTAATCCAAATTTATTGTAATTTTTTTCAATGTGGTTCTCATTCTTTTGATTTTTTTGTCATTTTGTTAAGGTAATTTTTCTTTTCAATTTTGTCCTCTAATTTATTTTTTATTTCAATTTTGATCCTCAACCATTTATTCATTATTTTTTGTTTTGTATCCTTTTGTATAATTTTTTTCCTGACTTCATCTTTCAACATTTGATTGGTTGGGAATTGGGTTTTATGATTTTTTTTTTCATATATGGTGCATTCAGTCTAATGATCTAAGTCACGGGTTTGAATAATTAACGTGGGTTGACAACTTTTTTTTGTTTTTTAACTTATTTTTTTTCTTCCAATTTCATCATCCAACATTGTTTTATTAAAAAAAATGAGCTTTGTGATTTTCTTTGATTTATTTTCTATCAGATTATCTTAATCTCATGACTCGAATTGTAAATTTGATGGGTTAACCCAGTTGACTCATCTCTTATTGCTTAAGTTATATGTTTATCATTCTAACTGAGGTTAACTTGAGTAGGTTTTTTTGTCCCTCTTTTACCTAGTTTCGTTATTCCATATTTAATTAGCTGAAATTTAAACTGTATTGTTTTTCTCCTTTTAAAAAAAAAATTCAAATTATCTTGATTATTTTTTTTAAGTTTAGGTTCGTTTGTTATCATTGTCCTTTTTTTCTCATCTAATTAAAATAAAATTAACTTATTTGGTATAATAGTCTACTCTATGATTCAAATCATAAATGTTTTTTTAAAAAAATATGTTTGCAACTTTCTAGCATATCACTATCTCAAACACTAAATAATATTTTAATTATATATCTTAGATTTTGAAACATAGGTGAAATTATTTTTTCTCGTTTTCTCTTTTTCCTTTATAAATTCTACATTCGAATTTCTCTTTTACACCTTCCAGCCCGCCTTGGCTGGTCCCTTTTCTAGTAGTCGTCGCGTCCAACCTCAAGCAAAATTATATTCTTGTGTGACTTATGAATGAGAACAGCACCAACGACAACAACTTCATTTTCCAGCTTTTACTGTATATGTAAAATGCATAAAATATGTTCAGTTTGTGAATGTGGAAAATCAAAACGTGTCCACATACAAATCATACTCTCTATTAAAACATTTGGAAAAATTAATGATGCTTTACCGTTCACAAGTTTTTTTTTTCAAACTTTTCTCTCTCTTTTATTTTTCCAATATTGTTTCCATATCATTTAATAAAAATTAAAATAAAAAACAAAAACAATGTAATTTATAAGTTTTAATAAGTTTTAACCAAGTTAACCGAGTCATGAATTAATCCACCGAGCTAGACTAAATCAATTTTAAGTTAATGTTTTTTAACACCTGACCTAAATCAAGGGTCGTGTGGATATGTCTTGTGTCAATCACCTGAGCTAATCTGGGTTTAGTTCATCTGCTCATCACTATTTGTCTTGTTGAAAATATATTGTTTTTCAGCAAAATTTCTACCTCCTACTCACGTGTGGTTTCCTCAGTCGAATTTGATGGAATAGTCTAATGAAAATTAAATTCTTCATTGGACCAGATTATTAGCAAGCAGTCTCATTTGTCCAAAGATTCGATCTGTTTGCATTAATTAGCAGAATTCAGACATCATTGAAACAGGCTGTCTCAGCCGTCATGTAAAGAAATTGATCAAAGATTTGTTGGTTTGGAGATCTTGAGTTTCCTGGTTTTGTCAAAAAAGAACAACAGGCATTAGACTATTCTCTCTCAAATGCGCCTACCATGTGGAAAAAGCAATTTAATTCTATTTTAACTTGGACCGTATGTTTTTTTTAGATTATGTTTCATCATTGATGTTTCAAAACATAGATATTAAAGGGACAGAAACATTTTTAATTGAAGAATTAAAGATGAAAATATAAAATAAATATATTTTTTAGACAATTTTGAAGTCAATTTTTATACATGAAAAGCATAAAGCATAAAAAAAACATATCCCCTCTGTATCTTCGAAATCAAACACTACCCACTTGTAAAGTTTGCATTTCTTAACCTTCAACTTTACTCAATTTTATGTGTTCATATTTTTCTATTTCAGTTTGTTTTGTTGATTCGAAGGGAAACCAGTACTAACTTTTACTTAATTCAAGCCTTTTTGGTGGAAAATCTTATCTAGGTCACTCCAAAGTCAATTGATTATCCACGGAAATGCCATAAACCTTTTAGTATAACAACAAATCATAGCATGGTTTAGTTGGCTTAGACTATGATTATATTTGCTATTAATTAATTAGTATTAATTAAGAGAAGTGGCATGGCATCGCGTTTAATTTGCTTTTATATCTCATCTTTCTAAAAGATTTCAAGTTCAATTTTATTTATTGAAAACATGACATAGAATCAGGATATTCACATTTAAATAATGGAGATTGAACATTGAAAAAAATCATGGAGATTGAACATTGAAAAAAATCAACACTTAAATTAGACGAATTAAGAGGGCAACTACATCATATGAAGCCCAAATTTTCGTTGATTTTCTAATTGACTAAAGAACAGAGGTATGAAGAATATTTTGTAGAGTGTGTGTGTGAAAGGTATCTATACGTTGATTAATTCTTGCTAAAAAGATGTCCCGTAGTTGAATAGAAAATTGTTTACATTCTCCTAAATTCACGATCCCATTTGAAAAAATAAAAGGAAAAGGAAAAGGAAAAATTATGGTAGATTTTTTTCTCTTCCGCTCATTTTTTGTTCACAAAGAAAGCGTTTGATTACTGTTTCAAACATAAAAGATAGAGATAGTGAAGACAGAAAAAATAACACAGAAAATGAAACGAAGACACAAATACATTTGGTAGTAATGTACAATATAAAATAATTGTTTTTGTATCTTATTTAGTTATGGTGGACAAAACCGAGTAAAATATAAAAAAATCTATTTTACTATTAATATATATTGTTTTTAAACTTACATAATTTTTAAAAAACAATTAAAATTTTTTTAACTTTATTTTTTATTAAGTGTTGAAATTAATAATATTATAATAACTTTAATTATAAAAGCATGAATGACTTGACGGGTTGATCTAAGGCCTGGATTGATCCGAGCTTAAGAAAAAATAGAGGAATGATTAACTCAACCTGACCCGATCAAAAACCCAGGTCAACCCGGGATAAAATTAGGGTTAAAAACCCATTGACTTTTTTTAAAAAAATCTATTCAAAACAAAGTTGCTTTGATTATTTTTTAAAAAAAGTTGTGTCAGCTGGGTTAACCCTCCCAACTTGTGACATGAACCTTGCATCGGGTCGACTCCCGAGTTGGGCTTTAAACTATGATAATAATTATTTTTTTCTATACGTTGACTCGAGTCAACCCAAGTTGATCTCCCGACCCGTGATCTAGACCTTGCCTCGGTTGACCTCTAAGTTAGGTTTTAAAGTTATGATAATAATAACTTTTATCCTTACATTTACCCGGGTTAACCTGTGACTCAGACCTTGTCTTAGGTTGACCCCTGAATCAAGTTTTAAAACTATGATAATAACCACTTTTATTTTATGTTGACCCTCCTTACACATGACTTGGGCCTTACACCAAGTCAGGTTTTAAAATTATAATAACAATCATTTTTGTATTTATGTTGACCCGGCTCAACGATCAACCCCACTCATAACCTGGGTATTGCCCTAAGTCGACCCCAAAAATTAGATTTTAAAACTATGATATGAATCATTTTTATTCTTAAGCTGACTCGAGCCAATCTTACCTGTGACCCGGGCCTCAACTAGTGACCTGAGTTTTTCCCCAAATCAACCTTTGAGTTGAGTTTTAAAACTATAATAATAATTATTTTTATCATTTCATGTCTTAATTAGACAATTTTGGAATTGAGGGTTTTTTACAAGGATATTTTAGAAATAAAAAATAATAAATATTGTTTCTGAAAACATATCACTTTTTATATCTCATGTTTTGAAAGTATAGAAATTCACTTTAAAATTATCCCAAAACATATTTATTTTTATATCTTTATCTCTTCAACATGTTTCTGTTTTTATTATCTATGTCCTTTCTATCTAGAAATAATAATCGAACGCTACCACCTTTTATTGGAAGAATTTAGATAGTCCGTCACATCTAAATTAAAAGGTTTTATAAAAAAAAATTACTAACATATACACACACACACAGTATTTAATTCAATGATTTTTTAATAAATATACCCCTGAGTTTAAGTATTATTTTCATATAAAAGATGTATTTTCCCCTCCGGAAAGAAAAAAGTTGTTTATTATTCTATAATTTTTTTTTTATTTTCATCTTAATTTCAAATGATTTTAGTGTATTTTATATCAATATCCTCATATTTAATGAGATAAATTGGCTCAATCCACGCCCGAAGCAGGAGAAATGGATCTAGCTCGTGACTGGGCCCAAGAAGGATCAGGGACGGTCGCGTCCAGACCTAACTTGAAGGTGAGCGTGGACGCGTCTTGGCCCAGCGCGGGGCTGGACGCGGACATGCCCTTACCTAACTTGAAGCTGGGCATGGGTATGTTATGGCCCGGTTGGGCAAAAAAAAATAAAAAACATAGCACATTTTAGATTATAACTTCTTGCGATGACTTTTTAAATAGAGTTGGTTCATAGAAATCATTACCTATTAGTGTCTGTGTTTTCGAGAAAAATAAATAGAAAATCAAGTTAATGTGAAGGGGATCAAGCCATTTTCCTTTGTTTGAATACTAAAATTATGAATACAAAAAAAGTGGGGGAAAGAGGGGAAAATAAATCTTTGAATTTTATTTTCTACACTCATATTTTTTTCTTTTAAATTGGAATGAAAGAGAAGGAATTGAAAAAATTAACATAATTCTTCTCATTGTATCCTAAAAAAATTATTTTCTTTTCTCTTAAGCCAAAAAAAAGAGAGAAATTCCTTCATTCTCTCAGTTTAATTTCTCTTTTATTCTTTAGTATTTTTATTTTTTAATTACCATACAGACCGGTAACGCTTCTAGGCACAACTTTTCTCAACATGTAGATTAGAAAGGAAAGAAAAACAAATAATTAAAGAAAAAAAGAAAAAAGAAAATAGAGAACCATAGTCCTTCGAAAACAGGGAAGGAGACTCGAGTCTTTGGAACTTAGTAGTGACCTTTTACACGTTATTGGACCCAAGAAAAATAGAAAATAGGAGAACCAAAGTAAAGTAACCATAGTCTAGACTTACTTAAACAAGCTTATGTCATTCATCTTACGTTTGATTTTCTCACTTTAGTCCCAGTATTCAAAGGATTAATTTGATGAATACAAGCTCACGTATCTAGCTAGCTAATTTTTTCCAACACGTGGATTGATTTCAACAACTTCGCCCTTTACTAGTCAGCACTAATTAAGACCAAACTATCAATCTTTTTCTATAATTTCCTTTAATTAAGACAAGGCAGCCACCTACTTTTCGTCATCCTTGCAGGCTGTGTGAACGAAACGTCCTCCAAAAAAAAAATTCTAACCACTATGCACGAGAGATCAATATTCACTTATAAATAGGGCTTATACGTCTCCTATTTGCCTTTTCTAATAACACTCCTGGCAAAATTTCCATCCATACTGTATAGTATTGAAGCTATCTTGGTATTCTTAAGCTCATAAACCATGGATGTCTTTCCCTCTTGCAAAGAAAAGGTATGTTTTCTTCTAGTTGTGTGTGTGTGTGTGTGAATACTGCTACTACTTGGATAAGAGTATAGAGGGGGGGAGGCAAAGAAAAACATTGAGCATATAATGAAATAGCTAAAAGTTTGTACATATTAATTTAGGGTTCATGCTTGAAAAATGAAGTTAATGTTTCTCAAGCAGTAGATGATATCTTACTCAGGTGGAAGCTCTTCAATTCGAGTTGGAACACAGGCAGAAAGAGAATGAAAGTCTTAGATTTATGCTTGGAGTTATGACCAGAAGATTCAGCATTCTTCAAGCCGAGATTCAAGAAACCGAAGAACATCAACAAAAGACAGCAAGCAACTTAGCGGATGGAGATCAAGCTTGTCATGAAATCCTTGACTCGAACAAGAGAGCAAGATTTGAAGTTCCCATAACCAAGGCATCGAGAATCTTGGTGAGAAGTCCCTCCAATGACAAGAGCCTGGTAAGTTCCTCTAGTCATCAGTTTGATATATACATAATTTGTACATGAAGTTTTTGAGTTGAAGATTCCTAGATCTTACATATGATAATAAAAAGCTCTTTCACAAATGTGAATTTAGATTGTGAAAGATGGATATCAATGGAGAAAGTATGGCCAGAAGGTTACTAAGGATAACCCATCACCTCGAGCTTACTTCAGGTGTTCCATGGCTCCTAATTGCCCCGTCAAGAAGAAGGTATGCTCGAGTTTTCTTTTGAAAACCAGTCAAAACATCTGTAATTAAATAGCATCCTGAAGTTTATGTCGAGAAAGAGCTTTCAAATTAAGGGCAACTTCAAGGTTCATGTGTGCAATCATCAAAAACAGTACTGAGCATGTGATAACACCAGTCTTCTTTGATTTATTCTTGGTTTTCAGGTCCAAAGATGTGTAGAAGATGATTCAGTACTTGTTGCAAGTTATGATGGAGAACACAACCATGAACCCAATGGTTCACATGGACAATATTTATGTTCTCCACATAGCTCATCATCAAAATTTTCCGTAACTAATCATGTCCTCAAGTGTCCAATCGAATTTCCTCCTCTTCAAGTACCATCTATAGCTCTTGATCTTACTCTTTCAAGTCCCAGTAATCAACAGAAGGAAAAACCTTCTAAAAGATCCATGGAAGACTGCGGAAAGATTAATAATAACTACAACAAGAACTACATTGAAGAATATGTGGCATCTTTAACTAAAGATCCTACCTTCTCTGTAGCTTTAGCTGCGGCTGTTGCAAGTTCAATGAGTGACCTGTCTTCGTCAAGAATGCTGTGAAATAATTATTGTCTTATTTATGAATGGTTTATGCTCTTTCTCACAAGGCTACGTTGTATTTGCTTGTGTTCTTACGCTCCCGATATATATATATAAAATGAATATAAAAAAAAAATTAAAGTTATAACAAAATTATTTAGTATTATTATTAAATTTAATTTAGTATATCAACTTTAAAATCTTTTTATTTATTCATTATCTAATCTTGAGGAATAAATGAAGTGGACTTGATCAGTATAAAATAACTTGATTATTAAAAAAAATTAAAAAGAAAAATAATGGAATTGACAGGAAAAAATCATGACTCAACTATTTGTATAGCTAGGATTTAAAATTAAAATATAAACGTGATTCAGATAAGTTCAAGAGTAACGCAGCCAATTAAAAAAAAATTCTAAAGATAAAATTAAAGGGAAATAATGAAATTAATAAAAGAAGTAAATTTTTGACTCAACTCCTTACCTAACAAAAATTTATTAAACTATATAAAAATTATCTCATTCAGAGTACTTAATTTTTTTAAAAAATAACTACAATGATTATTAAAAAAAAATTGCTTCAGTGTTTATGTGCATGTTTGAAAATGTGATTTACCGCGTGTTCCTAAATTTTTTATATTTTTATATAGTTTTTATATGTTAATATTAAAAATAAATTTTAAAAAATAAAAAATATTTTTTAATAAAAAACATTTTGATGACAACATCCAATACGCTATCAATCAAGTCATCATCGGTGAAACTCCACTATCTTTTAGCAGAGTTCTAAAGGAACTGGTGAAAGACAAGCAACAATCATCAAAGGCCACAAAAATTCTGACATAACATCAGAGTCAAAATCTAATCCCCATAAAAATTTGACAGCCTCGTATAAATAATTAATTTAAATCATCTGAGAAATTTCACCATCATATTCAATTATTTAAATGAGAATTTGTGGCTGGATTCTTTTTCCCATTCAGCTATAATAAATTATTGCGATAGTTTTATATTCATATCATATTATGATAAGAAACTTTTATACGGATCAAGAATAAATATTAAAAATGTTTTTATTTAAAAATATATTAAAATAATATTTTTTTGTTTTTAAAAAATTATTTTTAATATCAACATATCAAAATAATATGAAAATATTAAAAAATATTAATTTAAAATAAAAAAAATAAAAAAAATAATTTTTTTAAAAGCACTTTTAAAACTCAAAAACAAATAGGGTCTAAAATATTATATAATCCACCTAACTCTAAATTTAAATCCTTGTTATATAACGATTTTATGTTAAATAATAAAAACATTTTATGGATTAAAATATATTCTCTATAAATATGTGCTTAGATTATTATTTTTTTTTAAAAAAAAAGATGATGTATGCGCTCTTGTGCTAAGAAATAACTAACAATAGAAATTTATGAAGATTTAGGATTTAAGCTTAAAAATTCTTTAAAACTTGTAATGGTTTCAACTTCAATAAAAATCTTCATAGTCGAACCATGTAGCAAATTTCGTCAGCAAAAAGTCTTCAGCTTTAAGTCTAAATCTGCAGACCACGACGCTCTCATGATCATGTTTTCCCGATGAATATTTTGCAGTAGGAGATACTTTATTTTATAGTGTAGTAGGCGTTTTTTTTTCCAAAGAGATGAGTTCTTCAGTCAGGGGCTTGACTCTCTCTGTATACATGTATTAAAAAAATATATAAAATATCAAGCAAAACAAGAATATTTCTAGCTCTTATATCTCAGAGACAACTCGAAGGAGCTTCATGGGATCTTTTCATCCAGGCACTGCTGGTAGTCTGCTAACCAGTTCTTGTAAAGACATGGTCATGGCTCGGTTCTTGGGGATTTTCTCAAGGCAACAAAGATGGCACACCAATATTTGATCCTGCCTTAATACATTTGTCTCTAGAAGTTTATTTATTTATTTATTTTGGTATTACTAACTCTATACCTGGTTGTTGACAATGGCTTTAGACAATTATCGCATCCAATTGGAAACTACATTGTCTTCTTCATTTCTTTCAGAAATGAGGCTCTTGATGAATCGTGGTATTCAACAATGACTACATATAGACATTTACATCACTATACATCAAAATGTACATAACAAACAACACTCCTACCATCTAGCTACCGATATGAATTATGGAAAACCGAACTATAACCGATCTTGACAACAAGATTCTAGTGTCTTGCACTTTGTCTTCAAAGATTGCCAACATCTGTGCTCCAAAAGCAAAGCAACTTTGTAAACAATGGTGCAGATGAAGTATAAGGATAGCACTGAAACAGCAACGGAAGTGAAGAACCCCGGAACACACAAGCATGTAAGAAAGGGTTGCCACAAAAAACTGAGTATCCGTCCCTGCCATGTACACCTGCATTTAAGTGCTTAATTCTTGCTGCAATGTAGAACACTTCTCTGGATTTGAATTCTAGTTTTGCCCTTTTAGTGAGTGCCTCAGCTTTGCTTGTAACGGGCCTTCAACCATGGTGGGCGATGGTGTTGTCTGTAAGAGAACAGGTCCTGATTGGATTGGCAGAATATGGTGTGCACGGCACTTGATCATTTGAAGATCCCACTTTTGATAGGTGTCTGTACCAAGTTTTCAGACAGCTTTCTCGGAGAAGCCATCATGGACTTCTCATTTTGAGCATCCTTTTCTGCTTTTTTCTTTTCCAATTCAAGTTGTTTTTTGTTTTCATCATGTGCTCGGACGAACATCCTCACAAAATTGAGCAGAGTGGACACAACTATAGAACGAAGATAGAAAGTAAGAGGTCCCCAAGTATACAAATGACATTCAAGAGCCAATGATAATATTTAAGCATCGCATAAATATCATAACCGTAGACAGAGAAAACATGGATATGCACATGTATACATATGCAAAAACTGTGTAGTGAAGAGTGTGTGTTAATTTAGTAATTATTGAATACAGCATTACTAATGATGGGCTGAAAATTAAAATATTGCAGCCTAACTGACACCATTCAGATTCCTAGAATAAGAGAGAGCTGTCAGAAATTGGAATCTATGTGGGATATCCATTTTAACAAAGTCAGTATATACTGGAAAATACCTTGCTCAAATGGGCAACGTGCCGGATCTTCCCCAAAATAAAAAGCCAGTGCATCTGCATTTCTACCCTAAAACATTCAAATTCGGAAAACAAAAATCACTGGCAATGAGTGTTCAAGTTGAAGCACAGCATTTTTGTTCAAAGTCAGCTGGTCAAAACAAATGTTCATATACATACCACGGAGGAATAAAGGGAAGCCAAAGACCTCACTTCACTTTCAGCTAAAGCAAGAAAAACCTTGAGATTCTGAACATTTTCAAGGGACAAGATAAAAAAGATATTAATGAGTACAATCTGCCTAGGTAAAGGATATTCAGTGTGCATGTGTGCCTGCATGCATGCCAATGGTGAGTAATTCCATTAACTGCAGGCAATTCCGGTAACAAATCCTAAGAAACCTTTATCCACAGTGAAGAGAGTAGCTGAAAAGGACTTGCCTTGCAAAAACTTTCTGAGACCAAACCGTCATTCTCTGAAGCAGTCAATTCCTGCATAACTTTTTCAAGTCCTTTACTAACAGCTTGCATTTCCTCTGCCAAATATTTCAGTTGTATCTGCACAAAATACAACATATAGCTTAGCAAGCAAACAATGTAATGGAAACTGAAATTGCCAACAAAAAACACATGCACACAAAGGAGGAGGAGGAGGATTACTTTTGTTGCAGCCTCCAAATTCACAAGATCCTTCGAAAAATCTAGCAGTTCTGGAAGCTTTTCAGCCAGTACCTAAAATTCATATAAAAAGATTCGACACCAAACCCAAAAAAATATTTTTGTCCGAAGTTTTATTCTCCATTTATTTGGCATCCTCTAATGTTCAATGAGCACAAAATATAGGAAAGTTCTGCAAAAATGTTAACAATTGCAAATATATTTCTCTACCAAAAAGAAAAGGAAAGGAAAAACAGATTCACGCTCTCTGAGGATTAGATTTCAAGATTCATCATCGTTATATGCATTTAAGCTAGCTCAACAAGATAGGTTTCAAGGTGCGTTTGTTTTGCATAAAATATTGTATGGATGGAAAATATTTTACATGTAAAATGCTTTGCATAAAATTTTTTATAAGAATAATATTTTATGATGTTGGGTAAGTAAAGATTGAAAAGGATGTTAGTGGTAGAATTATGTTGATGTGTTACGATAATGAAGTGATGGTAGTAGTGGTGGGGTGGTGAGGGCGACAATAGAGGTGGTGGTGGTGAGGTGATGGTCGAGGTAATGGTGGTTGAAACTATTGGATGATAATGTGACTGTTTGTAAAATATTTTATAGAAATTCATGAGTTGAAAATAATTTTTAATAAATAAACTAAGTTTAAAGGTTAACTATAAAATATTTTAAGTTGATTGATTTTCCTGTAAAATATTTTACAAAAAACAAACGCAGAAAAATCAGAAAAACATTTTCTTGAAAAGTATTTTACGCTAAACAAATGCCCTCTGGGTATAAGCATCAATTGTCATCTTATCAATTAAGAAGAAAAAATTATTCAATTATATTTCAGAGTATACAGTCTTTCAGTCATTAGAACCTTGATGCCACTTAAAAGGTAAATCCAAAGATACAGCATGACAAACTTTTCATTTATTAACCATCCTAAATACAGAAACATTTCTCATCTGTTTTGTCCGAGTGACTTGACTTATTTAACCTTTAGGAGTATGATGTGGGCCCACAATATATTTTTTAAGTTGCTTAGGAAAAATATGGGGTTTAATTTTAGTATTTTAGTTTCTTCATGTTTTAAACTGCAATTCAATTTAAAAGGAAATACTGTACCTTACAAAGATAATGCATAAGAGTCATCTTGTTGTTTCGAGCTCGTGTATCAGTGAGTTTGAGGAGACTATCCAATCGAAATCCAACAGCAGAACCTAGAGCAATGAAATTATAAATTTTCTGAAAGAACAAATCCAGATAATGCAAGCACATCGAGAGGATATGAGAGAAACACAAGAATAAGACAGGCATAGGGATTAGCTCCCAAAATCCTGAAATTAATCTCATCAAATAAGATCTTCAATGTCAGATTAAAACCTTCTGCATATTAACAAGGGCTACTTGTTTGATTGACAATACATGTACGGTGCATGCCCAACCATATGATCTTCAAGTCCAAGTTCAAGTATAGCATTTCAATCTCAATGTAATTACAAAATCACATTCTTCAGGGTGTAAGGTATAGTTACCTATCTTGTTATGTCTTTAGCTCTAATCACTTTCTGGGTGATAGTGTCCTGGATCAACTAGCTTATTAAGTATGAACACTCAAGAGCATAAAAGGGATTTATAGTAAAAGCTTGGCATTTTGCAATGAAAAAGTTACAATATCCTACAGTACATGTTAGGATCTAAAAGACTTGCGATTATACAGGAGGAGGTTATTCAGCATCTTATTTAAAACAAAATATTAGGTTTCTAGTAAGTAAAAAACATAAAAACCAGACACAAAGAGAGTCATCAGCAGTTACGGTTTAGCAAAAACAAATCCTCTAGATTAGATTAGTGGCTGTCTCTAACAAGCTATTTGTTAGACTTTTCTATTATGGACACAAACTAATGTGCAATACTGATGTCTGATTCATATTCTCTAGGGTGGTTGTCACAACAGGATACTAACCGATGAAGTTGCAACCCATTAACTTACCCCTTGCAGTACCATGGTTGAGAGCATTACCAAGGGAAAGAATAGTCTGCATGATCCTTTTCAACTTTGCTGAGCTCCTGATCTGATAAAATACATGATTGGAAATGCTCTAAGAGATGAAAATCTTCAGAGAACTAGCACTGCTGGAAAAAACTGAAGTAAAAAGATCCGACTTGCCTCTTCAGAAGCTGAATTTATAACATTCAAATTGCCTCTGAGATCAGAAACCTGAAATAGGTCCAAGACAAGAGCTGAATATTTGCAAACAATGGTTTTTCTGTAGCACTGGTCCCTATGCTATCTCCAGTCACATTGAACCCTATGGTTCAGAAAAGGGAAATTGGGTCTTAAGATTTGATTTTTTGGACATAGATTATCCCTCCATCCAATTCCGTTACCAAATTCCATTAAAGTTAATAATCAGCGGTCAAATTTGGTCAAAGATGACCAAAATCTCCAGCAATCAGTGGATGTCATGTGCCCTTAAGCAAAAAAATATTAACAGAAATTTCTGAAAAAAATTGGAGGGAGGGACTTTGACCCGGGTCCAAAATTTCAATGATCCAATTGCCCTTTCAAAACCACATGGTCCAGTACGACTGAATCATTGAACCACAGGGACCTCTATTGCCAAAAACTACAAATAACAACGAAAGAGATTGCCCTCTAACCTGGGATTGGAATTGTATCTTAAATGAAAAAACTCTTAGCTTTGACTCTGCACGTGGCACTTTCATCATTTCCAAGAAAAACTATTGTGAAAAATGCAGGAGTTAAATTAGAATACAAGACCAATATATGTCTGGAGTGGATATTCTCAAGCCACATTGCAGCACATTTCATGATTTGTTTCCAAGGATATGCAACAGAAATAGGAAGCCAAAAGTTCATGAATGTCAATAAGTATTATTCAGTGCCAGCTGGTTGATTAATGGATTAAAAGGAGTAAAGAGCAAGGAGAGTAGCATATAAGCCAACTTTTTTGCATTTCATTTGTAACAGGGGCACAAACTATAAAAAGCTAGAAATACAATAATGTGAACAAGAAAGTTAATGCGAAAAATCAATACTTCACTCACCTGTTCACATTTTCCCAAGTTCTCTTTATCTCCATTATAACCCTGAATGTGAGAAATTCTGATTTTTAACTCAATGAACATGGGGGATTGCTTTCGTTAATCAATGTTTTAAATTATGAACAAATAGAAAAATAATTAATTGGTGGTGACAGTTTAAAGCTCTCGTGTGAAGTAGTGAAGGATTTATGGGCATAAAAAACTAAATAAGCAGCACATGTATTTTTAATACCTTGAGTAATTCCATCTCCTCTTTTGTTGGACAAAACTTAATAAGGCTATCAACCTGATCAATATCCAATGCTGTATCATCCAAAGCAAGAACTGAACTCTGTAAGACAGTTAGAGAAGCAAGGACATAAGAGAACCGACCAAAATCATTTAAGCAGTTAAAACTCTGAAATGAATGCAGCATGCATAGCAAACTTCAGCAGAAAAAGTATGTCTTCGTTCATTTACATTAAAAGGACCAGTTATCAGGGTTAACATGTTTTCTCAAATTCAAAACCAATTACACATCATCATTTAGTAGATTCCAGGTGAACTAATTACAACAGCATGAAGGCTGGTATATGTGGAAATTCCAAAGGAATCACATCGGAATGCTAGGTAGATGGAATAACAAGTAAACCTAAGTTATTAATCACCATAATGAAAGCACTATGGCAAACATTCACGTGTTCATGGATAGCTACAGAAGCTTTGAACACAAAATAATTATAAAAATCTTGTCAGCTTTGAAATTGCAGCCTATAGTCTAAATACTGTATTGTTTTAAGAAAAATTTAGCTCAAACAACCGCAACAAGGTTCAGCTTACCATCAGGTCTGGCAGAGGAATTTTAACCTTTGAAAGCATGATCTCACAATTATATGCCCGTCTCAGTTCAATCTGCAGAACCAGTAAATACCTCATGAAGAAATGAATTTAAATGAGATGGTTTGCTATTTTTTCACTGCTATCCAGAATACAGTATACACAGCAAAAATGCATGATCAAGCACTGAATGTGTGAGCTTGCAATAAAAACAGTTCCAGTAATTGCAAAACAAACCAAAGAAGAGTGTTCTTGCAACCAAATGAATTGTTCTGGTGAAAAGTTTCGTATTAATCTCTTTCTTTAAAACACTATTAAACAGATAACTTTGGACTATTAACACCAATTGAGCAATTGATAAAGTTTTGGAAAACCGATTATCCTAGCCTACACTGAAGATGATCAAAATCAATCAACTGGAGAAACCCAATCCTAATCCTACATGGCTGCACTAGAAACGCAACCCACTTAGAGCTGACTTCCTTTATAAGGAATCTATAATTATATACAAGTATTAGCAAAACTAAACACATGGCACTGTGGATGCTTGTTAGTCAAAAATAAGCAAAGCTAAAATGGGCAGCTAGTTGGGACATATCTTGCCCCGTGTAGTGAATTTAAAACATGGCATTAATAAATGTAAGTTATGCAATCAATAGAATTAAGCATAGGCCCCACTCCATGATAGCACACTGATTACCAGCTGGATTTTATCAGATTTATGTCCCAAGGTGCGTCGATTTGATTTCCCTGCTGTGCTCCCACAATCATAATTTGGAGCAGCTGCTGAGAAAAGAGTCTCAAGTTCTGATATGTCAAACTCAGGAGCCCTAGTACAGACAAATTGGATAAGGTTTAATTAGGCAACACAGAGATACTAGTGGAAAAAAAATTTTAAGGTACAGCAATAAAACAAAAGGATGCATACTTGGAAGCTTCATCAGCTTTTTGTGCCTCAGCCCACAAACTTCCTGACATGGCCCTAGTTAATTTTAACCAATGATAAGGCTTCAGGTTGGCTTTTCTGGGTTGATTTTTTGCATTTATACGTAACATGCCCTGCCCCTTTGCACTAAATGGAGCACCAGATGGTGGTCCAGGAACTGAAGGCACATTTCCATTACTAACTCCAGCATGAGATGGTGAGGAGACACTGCTAGTTCTTGACAACCCTTTAGTCAAAGGGGCAGGAGGAGGTGGCACAGGAGGAATATGCGCGACATTATTAAATGAAGAAGTTTTAGCAACAGAACTAGTAGGAGGGGGTGGTGGTGGCACTGAAGGAGCATTAGCAGGGCCCAGGGCAGATCCAGAATGTAGAGGAGGTGAGGAGACGCTGCTAGTTCTTGACAACCCTTTAGTCAAAAGATCAGGAGGTGGCACAGGAGGAATATGTGCGGCATTATTAAATGAAGAAGCTTTTGCAACAGAACTAGGAGGGGGTGGTGGTGGTGGTGGCACTGAAGGAGCATTTGCAGGGCCCAGGGCAGATCCAGGATGTAGAGGAGGAGGAGGAGGTGGTGGTGGTCCAGGCACAACAACCAAGTTCTTCCCAGACTGTGCAGTACCTGAGCTGGCAACCTTTGAAGTCATTCCAGGAGGTAGAGGAGGGGGAGCTGAATACGAGTTCCTGTTAGCGGAAGATGGAGGTGCTGCTGTAAAAGGAGGCAGAGGAGGGGGAGGGGGAGTTGGGAATGATTTCTTGGTGGAAGGAGATGGGGATGCCTTTGAAAAAGAAGGGGGTGGAGGAGGAGCTGGGGGAGCTGAAGATGAACTCTTGATAACAGGAGAAGAAGAATAAGAAAGAGAAGAGAGAAGAGAAGGAAACAATGGTGAGTGGATACTGTCTGATGTTGGTTGAGGATGTTGATTAAGTAGAGAATCTGTTCCTCTGGATTGAGGAGGAATATGACAAGCACCAGAAAAAAAATTTGTAGTTTTGGGAGCTTCAATTGATGATTGCAATGGGTTAAGAGGGCATGGTGGTGTCCCCGGAGCAGCCACATGATTGAGTTGTGCAGGTTCGGGTGGATCTGTGACGGGAGAAGAAATTGAAATAGGTTGAGGAATAGCTGGAGGAATATGACATGTTGGAGAAGGCTTTTCTGTTGTTTCAGGAGCTTCAAATGAAGATTGCAATGGTGTAGGAAGTGGTGGTGTCCTTGGAGCAGACACATTATTGAGTGGTGGAGGTTTAAGCACACCTGTGACTGGAGATGAAATAGCTGAGGAAGGCAGAGATAATGTCACTGGACGCACGACTTCTTCGCCTTTAGATACAGCATGATCATGCAACAAAGCTGTAATTCCAAGGGCAGAGGGTGCACTGTGGTATCTTGACATAGGCACAGGTAAGCCCTGTAAGTTATTGCCGTAGGAAACTGGAGAACAGAGTGATCTCTGGGGTACTCGCTGTGATATGATCTTAGATTGAGCTGGCCATTGGAGAGCAACCTGGAGCTCTTGTGGCTCAACCTTCTTTTGAGTTGAAATTGCATCTGAAGATGGCTTAATAGGGAGCGTAGATTGGCAAGCAACCTTCAGTTCTTGGGGTTCTACCTTCTCCCTAGCTGAATTTGCATCAGGAGATGATTTAATAGAGGGCATAGATTGGAGGGCAACCTTTAGTTCTTCGGGTTCAGCCTCCTTTCTTACTGCATTTGTATCTGAAAATGGTTTGAAAGAGAGAGTGGATTGTTTCACCAGGGTAATGGAAGTGGGACTTGGAGTCTTGTTTTCTGATTCATTTAGTTTCGGTTTCTCTTGAACTCTGACAAAGGTTGATTCCATCAGTACACTTCCTCCTTCTGCCCTCTGGGGAGAGCTGTCCAAATTTTCTTGGGGTTCTATGATATGATGGAGCATATTTTGTGCTACATCAGTTTTTGTATCTGGCCAGTCCATATTGCTGAAAATCTCGTGAACTCTGGGAAACACTTCCACAGGTATGCCATCTTTCTCTTCTAAACCAGGCAAATCAATTGCACCAATAGGAGTACTAGAATCCATCTCTGAGAAAAGAACCTGCATCCAAACCAAGAACAATTAATCACCACTAGACATTGTAAATTTCTAGAAACGAAAGATAACTCGATACCTCTGCTCTGAAGTCCTTGGGAAATTGATCTTTTGCATCCCATAAGGTGTCGATTTCATCGCGATTAAGCATCAAGATATTTGAACTTATAAAGGAAGTATTAAACATGACCCGAAACATCATCTGTTCCCTCTCATGATCACTGTCCAAGTTAATACACTCCATGACAACATCACCTTGGATATGACAATTAATGTCGATTTTAACCAATTCACAATCTGCCTGCCAAAATAAAAGAAGAATTTGAAAGCATGCACAGCAAACTTTACATCAACAAATATAACATGAGTGTTAATGGTAACAACTCTTTGCTAATAACCATCATAATTAGAAAAACATGGAATAGCATTGCCAACTGAAAAGGTCAATCAGATGGGGGGGATATACAGACCCCACTTTTACAAAGAAATTCAGCTGTATCATTACTGCTTCTAAAAGTAAGGCAGATCCTAGAAAAGCGTCTAATTTAAGTAATGTAGAACAGCATAAACAATGATAAGAAGATTGCTTTCTGATCTGGAAAAAAATACAAAATAACTTTTCAAATCAAAATGTATAAGAAAGTGTCCAAATTGAAGAAACTTGAGCTACCTGCTTGTAATGCTGGACAAATCTGCTCCTTTTTGGTGTTGAGAACAGAACTTTAGGAGTCCTATCAACAACCATAAAAGGGTCTTGTCCATGTATCCTAAATATTGGCCGGCAACCCCCCTCTGTATCCATACAAGGAATGACTCTAAGAATAATGCAATCCAATGTAAGTGCTCTATCCAGCGGAGGCCATTGTGTTCCCATGTTCCTCCTTGATACATACTGTAAGTACCTCAATTGCGAAGGTAATGGATTAATAGGGGACATCAGATGTAAAAGCTCTCGAGGCCCTTGCTTGTAAATCATGTCTAAGGTTCTCTGCTCACCAGTGAACTGTTTCCCGTATAGCAATAATGCAGCTAGCATGAAAGCCAGAACTGGCCACCCCCCTCGTTCGCAATGCATCAAGACCACATTTTGTTGCCCAAGTGACAGCCAGCTTTCACTAGACCGCAAGGAATGATGAATCATCTCCATTGAGAGCAAGGGGAAACTTTCATGGTGCCGAGGATAGTCCATCACAGTCATGTCAAATTCAGACAATACACTACCAATCTGACTTTGATTTTCACCTTCTTGAAAATTAAACACCATAAATGAAGCATCAGGCAAATGGTTACGAAGCTTACCCACTATGCCTCGTATGTACACTTTATATTCTTCCTCTTCAAAAGTATCCATACAATAGCAGCAATCAAAGACTGAAACCAAAGAACACGAACCATCATTAGTATTTACAAACATAAAAACTCCACGCACCATTATCCACAGTACTATTTCCAAAGATAAGACTGTAAAACCAAATACCCATCAACATCCCTGCAAGCGATGGAAAAACACTTCAGACATGAATGATAAATAGATGAGATTCAAAACAAAAGAAAACCAACAATCTTGAACTCTAAAGTGAGCAAACTGTTTCTATTTACATAAAATGATATCTGCATAATCCAGAAAAGTATTTTAAAAGATAAAAACTTTAAAACCAGTTACCTATCAACATCAATACAATTAGTTTCAAAGAGTTGAAAATCAAATGACAGATACAACAAAATCGAAAAAAAAAAAACATGAATCTTCTTTGAACCTCAAGTTAAAGATAGAGACAGGGAAACCAATTATCCACAATCCCAGTGCAGGTAATTCAAAAAACTAACACTCAGTACAAACAAAGCATTTACATTACCAGCAATAACATCACAAAAGAAAGAGACTTTCAAGACCAATTACCTACCAACATCATTGCAAGAAATTCAAAACACAAAAGAACCAAAACCCATCGGTCTTTAACCATAAAGTTTGCAAATTAATTCAAACTTAAAGCATACCGTAAACCCTTTCAGAGATCTCCAACAGCCCATCAGGTGGTTTTCTATAGAAGAACTTTCTAAACAAAGCCATTTCTTTATTATTTTCCCTCTGAAGTTCCAACAGAATCAATCACCTACAAAATTAAACCCACATTGCACCAAGAACAAAACATTCCTCAAATAAGCTCAAGAAACCCCGATAAATGATTGCACAACACAGAGTAGTGTCTGTTGAGGAACCAGAGAAAGCATGAGTTTTGCTGGGATTTTAAGATACCCCTTTTGTGGGTAACTGTTATTTTTGTCTTCCTATTCACACTTTGTCTCTCACTGCCTTTGTGTCTGAGAAAGATTGAAACTTTGCTTTCAATCAACAGACTTCGACAGTTAAAGAGAAAGTATTCTCTCTCTTTTTCCAAATAAAAAAATAAGAGAAAGACAGAGACCGAGATTTAGCAATGGTGGAGGCGGTTGATGTTGACAATGATGTTGGTAAGGAACAAAGCTGAGGATCCTAGGATCTGAAGCTTGTCTCTGTGTGAGTGTGTTTTCCTTTTAGGTTTTGTTTACCGCCTGTATGCTGTTTGTGTTATTGCATGATGTTTGTTGTTGATAATGATGTGTGTGTCCATGTAATGCTTTTGCTTCTTCTCTCTTCTTTCTCAGGCTTGCATGTGTCCAAAAAGAAAAAGATAAGACGTTAGATTTTTGTACTGAAATTCCTTGAGAGCACGTGTTTTGCCATGAGTGCAAAGACATGCCAAGGAAATTTTGATTAATTCAAAGTAAAGTAATTAAGTTTTGAGTAATTTAATGTGGGGTTTGCTTAGCATTTATAATTAGGAAAAAGATTGATATTGGTGAGATCAACTAAGTTCAATTAATGTTTTTGAGACTAGGTTAAATTGGGTGTAGATTTGATTGGATCATAGTTACATAATGATCAGTATCTTTTTTGCATTATGAAATCCATGTTTAAAATGAGTTTTTGTAATAATATTAAATGAAAAAAATTATTGTACTTCGACTATAATTACTGGATTAAGTAATACAGGAGAAAGACATAAAAAAAAAAATTAGAGAAATCATGTATGGTTCCACCAGTGTATATTTAGTAATGTAATATATAATATTTTTCAATTAAAAATATAATAAATTGTCTACGTCAATCTAGAGGTAAGTAAACTACGCGCTATCTTAAAAAAAAGAGACCACTGGAAGATTTGAATGCCACCCCAAAAACCATTGTTTATCCATTGCACAATCCCGCACGCGCCACTTAAACTACAAGAAAATCACACATGCATTCATGCATGAACTGCACGTGTTAGCACTTTATAAAAAATATTTTATATTTATTAAAATATCTAATTATCTCTAGGTTAATTTGATGGTAACCAAACAACTAGACAGAAAATACAAAAAAACATTTGAATGTTAGTTGAAGAAATTTTAATTTAAAAGTAATTTAGTTATTTTACTATCTTTGAGTGAAAATACAAAAACATCTTTGGATGCAAATTAAACAAATCTTGCTTTTAAAATTAACCAATAGACCTTGTAAAAATTACCCTAGATATTTAGATTAATGATTTTTGTTAAGAATAGCAAAATGATGATTATATTGTTCAGGTTAATAATATTCATGTTTGAATATATAATGAAAAACTGAGTTTTTTTAGTATTTTTTTCACTATTTAGAAAAAAAAAAGAGAGAAGAATGTTCAAATAAATTATCTAGATAAAGGGATGGCTTGATGAAATTGTCACTCCAATAATAAAGAGGTGGTTATTTAATAGTTAGGCAAGTTTTTTTTTTTTTGTTAGGTTTCACTATTATGAGTCCTAATAATTTGATTTGATGTTTGAATAATGCTTATGAATCGGTATAGACCAAAGCGATACAAGAAAAATAATAAGCATAAAAAACATATAATTTTATTGAAAAGAGATAGAAATTCTAATTCTAATTTTTATTATTGAATATTTTATATTTAAATAGTTTATTTTTTAAGAGGTTTATAAATCTTGAAATAAACCTAAAAACAAGAAACCTAAAAATAAAGCAAAAAATATATAATTTCTAACAAAGTTGAAAAAAAAAGTTTTAAACCAAATAAAAAACGAAATCTTAAACCAACTAGAAAAATATAATAAATCTCAGACAATAACTCATGGATATTATCGAAAGGCTTTTTTTATCCCTAATTATTACCAAATTATAACCCTACAGAAAACAAGATATCTAAAATTTCATATAAAAACTTCTTTTCAATTTAACGGTTGGATCAAGACATGTTCAATAATATAAAACAGTGTATTAGAGAAAAATCTTCTACATTGTGAACTTTGATATGAAATTTATACAATCCGTGTAGATAGAATTACATCCCATTTACCTAGGTCTATAGGTAGCTCGTGTTACACTGCAAATAAGATTAATTTTTTCCTAACATGTAAAAAAAAGATGTCATGGTGACGATAGCATTTTTAAAAAAGCAAGAAAAAACTGAGACTGGGTCATTGACTTGACTGAGTTCAATAAACTCGGTTAATTTAATAGCATGATTAAAAAAAACATTAACAGTAAATAAAATGAACAAAAAAAAATGGCAATAATTGACTATAAAACACGAGCTATCAATATTATATTCAAAATGAGAAGATAGAAAAACTCGTTGGAGACTCACCGTCACTTCATCGTGGACATTGACCTCCGTAAAAGAAAGAGCTTACCGAGACAGTTCTAATACCACTGTGAAAGACTGCACAACGACACCGAAAGAGACCATATGTGCTATCAGAGCAATGACTTGAAAAGTAAATCAAATAAAATATCATGAAGTGAACATCTCACGCTTATATTTAATTAATTAGTTCAAACACAAATTTTCTTTTAAAAAACCTAAATTTAATGAAGAACAGTAGATAAAAAGACTCTAGATAACCTGAGTTATTTTCAAAATCAGTGAAAGATACTATATAAAGCAAATAAAAAAAATAGAGCTCAATATCTAGTTAAATAAGTGTTGAGTGATGAATTTGGAAGAACATGAGCTAAAAAAAAAACAAGCAAAATTGAGAAAATCTCCTAAACCTGAGTTAATCTTCTAAACTCGCAACCCATAAAATTCTAGACTTAAATCTCAATCAATGTAATGTTGAAGGATGAAATTGAAAAAAAAATATAAATTATTTCAAATAAAATAAATATCAATCAAAAGAACATGAATCAAATTTAAAAAGAAAAACAAATTAAAATGTTGTTTTTAAAATTTAGAGGGTCAGACACGAAAATCAAGAAGGTGAGAGAAAATAAGATTGTCAGTGTCACACTGAAGGTCGGTAAGCCACGTGCACCACTATGATGAATAGAGGGGCTACCAAGATGATTTTAATACCGTTGTGGAAGGTGACATTTGGCCGTCGAGAGACGTTGCACATGCCACCCAAAAAACACGAATGTCTTCCCAACCCGTTAGCATGTGCTTTGTATACGCTAATCATTTTTATTTTTAAATTATATTTATTAAATTACTAGATTATCCCTTGATCAATTTGATTATAACTAAAAAAGTCACATTGATAATATGAAAAAGCCCTTATACGATGAGTTATAGAATTTTTGCTTATAAGAGTAAGTTCATCACTTTACTTTGCTTTTAAATGGTGAAAAACACTAAAAGCCTCTAGAAACCAACTAAATAATTATTGTTTTTAAGGATAATTTAGTTATTTTACTTGCTTTAAAAATATGAAAAAATCTAGTTATGCCTGATAAATCTAATAATAACTAATGATCCCTGTAAAAAAATAATATTGCTTCCAATAGACATTCAAATGATTTTATACTATTTCAATCCATAATATAATAAATATATACAACGAAACCTAATGCGTACCTTTTGTTTTGAAAAAAACTATAGTCCATAGCATTCAAACTTTACTTTATTAGAAAGAGTTACAAGGGCACGTAATCACTAAACTAAAATTATTTATAAAAAGGGTCCAAAACACATGATGCATGAGTTTTTTTTTAAGGAAATAAACATTTTTCTTTATTATTTTTATTTTGTTTTATAGTTTATAAATTTGATTTGATTTTTTTATTTTATGATTCATTGTTATTAGACTTTTCTAGTTTTTCATTTGAAGGGAATATGTTTCCTATTTTTTACCTTTTTACTTAGTATTAATAGAGTTTTTTAGTTTTTTTTATATAAAAAAATATTACAAAAAAAATATTTTTTTTTATTTTCACATTAGCATAATAAAACCATAAAAACAATAAAAAATATTAATTTAATATTTTTTAATGTCAAATATACTCTTAAAACATTTTGAAACACAGATGAATGTGGCCATGATTGGACACCTAGCCTCATCATAGACTCGTGATATGCAATAAATGGGCAAATCTGAAACATCATGCCATGGATGCACATTTTACTCTTGGCATCGAAAGTTCAGTTCATTCATTATTTTGGATTAATTGATGATTGATTTGTAGTAGTGGTTATAATATCATGATCTAGCTGGTTTTTTTTTAAAAAAAATTAAAGGCTTTAAAATAATATTTTTAATATTTTTCTCATTGTTTTAATATGCTTTAAAAAAATTAATTTAAAAAACAACATTTACTTCACTCCATGGGTTTAGTTGGTGAAATCAATTGGTATTCAATAAGTTAATCTTATATTGAATATTGTCCATATCGAGGAAAGAGATTTGATATTGGTGTACGTACGTATTAAATGACATACAAAAACATTATTTAAAGATATCTTTTAACTTTGATTTAAAAAATCAAATTTTATTTAAAATAAATAATTTAAAAAAATATATATTTAATTAAAATAAAATCAAGGTAAAATTTAAGCATACTGATCTATGCTGCCTAAAGCACCAAAACATTTACTGAAAGCTACCATACATCAGTTATTTTGACGTAATAAAAATGTTTTTAAAAAAATTAATTTTTTTTTAAATTAATGTTTTTTATATTTTCAAATGATTTTGATGTATTTATGTTAAAAATAATTTTTAAAAATAAAAATACTTTAAAAAACAACTGTTATAACACCTACAAACACCCCGTAATCTTTTATATTCAACAAAAGGCTCCAAGCCTAATTGATTTCGATCCACTATTGTTTTAAGAGTAACATGAACAGCTTAATCATCATTAAAAACTTTATAAATAAAGAAAGAAATCCATCACTTCTTTCCCTGAATTTAGGTGCTTAAGATATACGATATCATTCCTACTTTAAGCACGATAAGTCAGCCTATTCTCGTTTGAATTGATTTTTATTTTATTTTAATTTTTTTTATTGTTGTTGTTGGTGTGTCACTATCTTCCTAGAATTGCTACAATTTCTTATAATAATTTCAAAACACAATATTAAATTATCATGGTTGCTTTCAAATAGCCTACTGCCTTTTGAGTTTAAAAATGTTTTGGAAAATATTGATTTTTTTAAAAAAATTATTTTTTTAATTTTAGATTATTTTAACATACTAATATTAGAAATAAAATTTTAAAAAATAAAAAATATTTTAATATATTTTTAAATAAAAATATATTAAAAAAAAATCATTATATTTTTTTTGAAAATATGGTTGCGGTTGCTTTTCAAATTGTTTTTCATTTAAAAATATATCAAAATAATATATATATATTTTTAAATTATTTTTGAAATTAATACATTAAAATGATCTAAAAACATCAAAAAAATATTAATTTAAAATAAATAAAATTAAAAAATTAAAATTTTTTAAAAATATTTTTGAAATTCAAAAACAATACAGCATTCAAATTTTACACAATGATGTCACCGGACGCTCCATGATAAATAAATCTCTAGAAAAGCATTAATTATTGGTTTTGAAGGAACTACAAGTCAGTCCCCAACCCATACAATGATTAACAAATAAGGCCATAATATAACATAAGCATATCTCAATGTTAATATAGTATTTATAATTTTGTTATTTAATATATATTATTATTTAATATTAAATTAATAAATATCTATATAAATATTCAAAAACCTATGAATAATTGAATATAATATAAATATTTAAAATTTGTACACATTAAATAATAAATAGAATGTAAATATAATAAAACTCAACTGTGAGTACTCATTGTCGTCGTAAAATTCGTAGCTATTATTGACTTGCAGCTATCCCTTAGCTGTATTTGCATTGATTTCATTTTGTTTTTTGAGAATATCAATTTATTATCATCCTAAAATAGTATTAATTAATTAATTTCTTTAAAACTAGGTGTAGGGATTGATTGGCACTCATAAACATAGTCCATCATAAACACAAAAACATTTAAAACTTTCCCTCCGATTTCTCTCACCGTCCAAACACACCTCCACTCAGTCCCTCAAATTTAATTCCTTTCCCAAAAATCTCAAATCCCTAATCTCCATGAAAATTCATCATCAAGACTCCATTTTTAAACCCCCAATCACTTCTTCCCATTCTCCCCTTTTCAAATCTCAAAAAACCCACGACGATTCTCCTCTTCCTCTGCCTCTTCGCGTGGCAGATGTCTTATTATTCGACGATAATGACGACGACGTCTTGGATGAGTTGTTGATGATGGGAGAAGAGGCGAGATGTAGAGGGTGGCAGAGGAGTTCAAGCTGTTACCCTCCTCACCGGATTGCTGCTCGATGGATCTCTGGTTGGAGGCGGAACAGAGTGAAAGAGAGTAAAAAGGATGAATTGGGTGGTGATGGGACTGTGCAGGTTAGGCGTTCGATGAAAGGGGTCTACGAGCAGGATTCGCGGAATTCGGCTTCCGAGATAACTGTTTCAGGTAAAAAAAAAATTAGTATAAAATTCTTACTAATTGGAGCGGAAAAGGAGTAAAAAACTAAATCTTTTTGGTGTTTTTTCAGGATTTTTTTTCCTGTTATATTGAGGTAACGAAAAACCCAGAAAATAATGTATGAGAAATCCAGTAAAAATAGCTGTTAATTTGACCCTAAGGAAAATTATGAGATGCCCAGTTAAAATTTTGAGCAGAGGTCCATTTTTTTTCTTTTGTTATAATTCCGTACCTCTTGTGATCGGATGTATTTTGCTTCTTGATGTATACAAGAAAGGTTTTTTTTACATGGTTAATGTTGTTGTCTTCAAAATATTTGCAGAGCAGTGTAACAGGGAGGCTACTGTCAACCTTGGAGTTGGATGTTGTCTATTACATTTAATTGCAGCGAGTAAAAATGAACTTGATAAGATGTTGGAAATGCGAATGCAAATGGAGAAGCTTCTTGAAAATGTGAGAGAGGAATTGCGAAAGAAAGATGGTCTCTCTAAGCCATCTAACGTGTGTGCTTATTCAACCACGCACATTGTAGATGGTCCGGATTTTGAGATCCAACTCTCTCCGCAAATATTTACATCGTCATATGTTTTGCCAGGGTCGTCAGCAATTACCGTTTGTGATCATTCTTTGAGATGGGAGACGCCTATGCAAGAAGAGTGTTCGGAAGGAATGGATAAACTTGAGGCAGAACTTGAAGTTGAGCTAGAGAGATTGCAACTTCACTTAGATACAGTAGATAATTCGGTGAAATGTCCACAGAGGAAAGGGAGATGGGTAAGCTGAATATAATGTTTTTGTTTCTGTGTTTTGTTGTTTCGTTTGGAATCATGGCATATCTGTTTTTGAATGGAGAAAAGAGCTCTGAACTTTTGATGGACTCA
Source organism: Populus x sibirica (assembly GCA_019202695.1). NCBI lineage: Eukaryota > Viridiplantae > Streptophyta > Magnoliopsida > Malpighiales > Salicaceae > Populus > Populus x sibirica. Next base: position 4,659,575 of record JAGMVL010001443.1, read on the forward strand.
CAGCCAATGGTTTCCATGTCATTGCCTACATATTTATGTTAACTATAGAAGTCGTTCATAAAATATGAAGAGTGATTTTGTAACCAATCTGCACACTGGAATTTGTATTCGTAATTCGTCCAGTTCTTTTGGATTCTCTTTCCATAAAGATTCATGGAAGTTCTATAGCCAACTAGGACTTTTAGCCTTTGCAGGATTGTTTTCTGTTCATTTTCCTGCCGCAATATTATGTGTTCGTAGTTATATCTACTGAGTATTGGAAGTTTGAAACGGCAGGTCACAAATGAGGACATTGCTACGTCAAAAAGCCAGACTGGAAGTTCTGGAGAAGTAGTTGCTTTTGTATTTGAAGACCAAGCAGCACGCTCAGAAGAGCATCGCGGTGTTCCTCCTCGTGAATTGGAGCGAAGGTTGCACGAATTACTCGAATCAAGACAGCAAGAACATATAAGAGAGTTAGAAGCTAAACTAGATTGTCTTGAGCACAAGCTCCGGGAGAAAGAAATGGAGGTTTCTTGGTGGAAAGACACTGCACGTCTTATTTCTCGCCACCTTCCAGGATCTTCAAAATTCAGTTCACATCATCTTGCAAAACTTCTGAGTCCTTAACATGAGCATCAAATTTATAACAGCTTTTGCTTTTGGAATGTTTATGTGCCCCCAAGCCTGTTGTTGTAATTGGTGTTTGATGACAAGACTGTTTTGCCTTGGGACTCCACAGTGTCCATGTAATGCACAGTGGGCGATGCATAAAAAGGAAAGATGGGCAGCGATTGAAACTGCAAATTTCTATTTTGCCTTTTGTTATGCTGAGCAATTTGAATAGCTTTAGGTGAATCTCGATGCCCAGTAAATTAAAAAAAAAAAAAAAGTATTCTTGTGTTATTTGCTTCTTGTAGAGGACAACTCCCTTGTAATTATATATAAAAAAAGTCAAAAACTTGTTGATATTAGATAATAATACCTCCAATGACAAAGGAAGAAAAAGGAAACCAGAAAAAAAATAAAAATAAAAAGTTTTAGTTACCCTCTCCACCAAACATTTAAGTTAAATTTTTTTTTAAAGAAATTTTTTTTAAAAGAAAATCCAAATATAGAAAATTAAAAACAAGAATAAAATGAACGAAGTAATGAGTGAAATGTTGGAAATAAAGAAACTCCGATGATTTATGGAAATGTCTTGCACAAAAATTATTTATGGAAAGATATTAAATTTAAATGTCTTGTTTTATGCTTGATATGATGTAAAATACAGTTAAAATTAATATCCTTGAACCATTAATATTTATTAATTAATCAGGATATTATTATTATTTATTAATTTATACATTAATTCACGAAAAATTAATTTATCAAGGTATTTTTTAGTTTTTTACAGAACATTGAAGTTAATGCATGTACACTGTAATTGTATGATTCTGATTACCAAATTATAAATTGATATTATTCTATGTATTTGTTTAAACAACACAAGTTTATTAATCTAATTAACCTTATTAAATAAAATTTATGGATCTATCTATTTTTGCAACAAATTAAAATTCAATTCAATGTATAATTAATTAATATACTTAAGTGTTGAGAACATAGTCTGCCTTGTTCGTTCAAAAATATACTCAAAATAACAATTATATTGTATAGTTACATTACAAAGAACACTACACCAGAATTTCTTAATTCACTAAAAAAAAAGAGTTAAGAAATGAGATTTAAAAAAATATTAATTTCAAAAGAAAATAAGTAATATTTGAATTATATTTTACAAAGATATTTTAATTTTAATTTTAATTTTAAGGATATTATTATTTTATTATCAAGTAGGACCTACCGACCTATGCCTTTTTCAAAAAATATTATTATATAAATTTAAAAAATTATTAATTTACAATATTTGTCCCAGGTCACAACGGAACAAAAATATTATTATTTATTTAGGTAGATGCTTCTCAAACAATTTAATTACAAATTCAATTCAAATTATGTCTCAATCTTTGAATTCTTAGGTTATAATAAAAATACTAAAAACAAGCTTCCTCAATACATTTTCTCTATAGTTTCTCTCCTCCATCCATCAAAACATCCTCAAATTGGGCATTTTAGACATTTTAGGAGGAAAGTAACTATTTTTGCCAAGCCCTAGCCATAGTCCAACTGACCATAAAATTTCCTAGCTACTCGTTCCATCTTGGTGCTATTGATGGGTGATGATAAATAGATGATGATGGTTGACTTCGTCAACCTGAAAAAATAATAAAAAATTATATTTAAAAATGTAATATTTTATATAAAAAATTTTAAAATATGTAAATAGAGGTTATAAGAAAAATATAAAATATGATATAATTATTTTATATTAAAAGTGAATGTAGATTATATATAATTATCTCTGATATTGGAAAGTTAAGAAATATTTTTTGTGAATGTATATTATAAAAAAAAGTAAATATTTATAAATTAATTTTATATTTTTTAAATTTATTAAAAAATATAAAAAAATCAGTTCTTGTGAATTAAAACTTGATCAAGAGTTCGAGTTGTGAAGGTACTAGATTAACCCGCGAGCCAAGTCCGGCTCAGTTTCATAACCCTTTAAGAGGACTTGAACTTGCAAAAACATCACTAAACCAATTGAAACCCACCAAATCTCGTCCTCTAATACGAAGACTTAGTAATTCCAACAATCCAATCCTCCAGAGCAGCCTAACATCGTTGCCATTAAAAGTAGCCAGAGGGTACTGTTTACTTTCTGTTTGGTTGCCGAGAAAATTTACAGAGACAAAACGCACCAGAGGTAAGTGACCCAATTGTCATACTTTTAGCCGCTGACTTTTACATTAAAGTTTACTTTCTTGAATTATTCAAAAAACAGGCCTTTGTCAACTAAAAAGCGTTGACTTGGTTATCCTATAAATGAATTGATTTCTTTCTTTTTATGTCTGATCTTGACTGGAGGGTTTTTTTTTTTTTTTTTGTGGTTGTGATCACACATCTATTGTTTCCAATGTTTATTTTTAGACCCCAATTCAAAACTTTTAAAGAGTGGACCTTTCACTTTTGTTATTTCGGAAGAAATGGCTTTTCTTCATGTGCTGATTCTTGTTATCTTGTCTTTGAATAGATATAAAAATAACAAGGCAATGGCAGAAGGAAGTTCTGGGTCTGAGTTTACCCTTGATTCAATAAGAAAGTCTTTGATAAGACAAGAGGATACTATTGTTTTTTGTTTGATGGAGAGAGCAAGGTTTCCTATGAATTCTGCTTTGTATAATCAGAGTTTGGATTTGGTTCCTGGGTTTTCCGGTCCTTTGGTGGATTTCATTGTTCAGGAGACAGAGGCAGTTCAAGCTAAGGTGGGTGTGGTGTATGTTTAATTTTGGTTTCTTGTTTTCTTAGAATGTTTGTTTTGTTGTGTGATGTTTTGCTTATTTATTTATTTCAGTTTCTTGTATTAAAAAAAGAGAGTCAATTTAGTTTCTTTGTTGTCAAGGTCAGTGTTTGGTGCCTTGAAGTTCTAATTGAGGAATACATTGAATTTGTTTCTATAAGCAACTGGTCATAGATTACAACATTTTAGATTCTGATAATAGAACAACTATACTGTGGTTGACTGATAGTTGAGCATATAATATAAATTATGGCTGACAATGTCAAGGCCAAGATACATGAGTTGATGCTCATTAGGGTCAATACAGTTTCTCGGTGCCTTGAAGTTGTCTTAAGATGAGACTGCAAAATGTTAGGTTCTGACAACGGGAAAAATAGATGGTGGCTGACTGATTATCGAGCATGTAATTAAAGTCATGGTTGACAATGTCAAGGCCAAGATATATGAGATAATGTTTCCTTAGCTCGGGTTGGGTAATGGACACCTGCTGAAGATGCAAGGATTAGAGGGAATCAAAGCCATGGCAATGAAATATTGGGTTCATGTGCATATTTCAGTTTGTTTTAGCCTTGCTGTCTGTGTCAGTTTGTGTTTGAGATGCACCAACTCTAACATCTTGAAATTTTTCATCCCAAATGATGCACTAAAATAGAACTGTGGCAATTGATGCACTTAATAAAACTGTGCCAATAGATTACTTCAGAATGGTTTGGTTCTGGTTATGTTACAGGCTGGGAGGTATGTGAATCCAGAAGAAAATCCCTTCTTCCCAGATAATTTACCACCTTCATCGGTTCCAAACTACAACTATTCTCGGGTAATTGCTTGAGTTGAACTTTGCTAAGTGTCTTAATGTGTTGAATCATGGAGTTAAAAACAACTTTATATCTGCTTATCTAATCCTGAAGGTGCTTCTTTTATAGGTTTTGCATCCTGGAGGTGCTTCAATTAACATAAACAAGGCTATATGGGATATGTATCTAAACCAACTACTTCCTTTGTTTGTTGTTGCGGGTGATGATGGTAACTATGCGTCAACTGCTGCCAGTGATCTTAACTGCTTACAGGTAAAGGTGCTTGTAAATTGGGTTGCCATGGCCCATATAGCAAACTATGTTTAGCTATTGGAGATTCGGATGATCCTTCAGCTAAACCATTGCTTGTATTGACTATGAAAACTATAACCACTTGCTCCAGGCCCTCTCTAGAAGAATCCATTACGGGAAGTTTGTGGCTGAGATTAAATTCAGGGATGCTCCACACGACTATGAACCTCCAATTCGTGCCCAGGTATGGTTGCTAAGCACCACTTAATGTAAGGTTGGCTAGATTAGTTGGTGTTTTATGATCATGGTCTCATGCAAATGTGGTTTAGGAACATGGTGATCCAATTCATTAGTGCTAATAAGTTGTCATTTTGTATCTCTTGATTATTTGGGGCTGAAGGATGAAAGTGTGATGTACTGAGAATCCATTAGATATATGAGAGAGATGATTGTTTTAGAAAAAGCATCTATGCTCAAAGGTTATTTCCACATTCTTTACGTACGGACACTGTTGGAATTGTTGCTTTGAAGGCCAAGTTGTATGCAGCTTCTTCACTAGGCATGTAAATTTCAAATTTAGACTGCAATTCCATAACAGTGGAAAAATTTTTATAGTAGAAAAAATCTGCAAGCTTTGAAACCATTACATGGTGAGAACCCGTGGGAATTCCATCCAATTGTGAATGCTGCAGCCTGCTTTTCACTGGTTTATATTTTTTTAATTCTAATACAACTAAATATGAAATTTTCATGACCAACCCCAGACTCACCTACTAACAGGCTAGTGTCTTGGTTATCTCAGAACGCAGATGAGCTGATGAAGTTGTTGACGGATGAGAGAGTAGAGAAGATGGTTAAGAAGAGGGTTGAGAAAAAGGCAATTGTTTTCGGACAAGATGTGAGCGGCAGCAACAATGCTGACAGTAAACATTACAAGGTTGATCCTTCTGTAGTAGCTCGCCTCTATGACGAATGGGTAATCCCTCTCACCAAGCGGGTTGAAGTTGAGTATCTCATCTGCCGATTGAATTGAAACCTTTCCTTACATCTCTATTAACGTGGCAGTCAAATTCAAGATGCTGGATTCCAAAAATGGAGGGCATTCATAATAATTCTTGATGAATAAGATGCTGAGACACTTTAAATTATTTTAAAACTGTTGTTCCTTCTTAATCTAAGATGATTTGGTAGAAACATACAATACTTGTTGACAAAATATAGATTTGGTGATGTAGATTAAGGCTGGATCAATCATTTGGTTTTAAAATAATTTATTGTCTGCTTTCTGGTATTAGTAGTGTAGTGTGATTGTAATATTGTTTCTTAGACTTACTCCATTTTTTATTCTCGGTAGTACAAACAAGAATAAACTGCAACCAAAATTTGCAAACTCTCTGTCAAAAAGGAGCTGAGGGATTTTGACAAGAGAAATGTAAAAGGAAAGAGTTTTTTGTGTGGAAAGACTAGAAGTTTTCAAGCAAATCATGTCAGAATTGTCTTTTAAACTAATTTTAATTTATTTAAAATAAATGGACATCTATTTACAAATATATGGTTAAATTAATGTTATTATGTTTTGGAAGAACACACCTCTTTATTCATTATATGTAACTTTTCATTCACCCAAACATAAGAACTATATATCCCTCTAGATGCAAAAAATAAAATAAAATCATTTGGACATGAAGATGAATGTAGCATCCAAATTTGCCAATATGTATAATGGCATTTAACACTAATGTATCAATCCATCATGGTCCCTGATTTATCCATCCCATGTATCGTCGTCATCTGAATGAGAAATCCTCGAAGAGGGTGACTTTTTCCGCCCCCTTTAAGTATTCGAGACCATAAACTTTTTTTTCTTTTCCTTTTTTTCTTTTTGGCCAAGCCTATTAGCATGCTGAAGACTATTGTCTTCCATTGATCTCTTGAGGAGATGATTTACCTCTATATTCAATTTGGTTCACACGGTCAAGTTTTCTGTGCACGTCTATAAGAATCTAATCACTTGCAGCGACAATTGTGCTGTTCAATTTATGGCTTCTGTAAAGATAGATTAATTAAAATTCACGGTAAGGATAGATATATTAAAATCTAAGGTGGAGGAAAGAGATCCTTGCAGTGTTGACATCATAGTGTTTGATAGAAGTACATAGGGTCAGAGGAGAAGGCAGATCGGAGAGAAAGGATATCAGAAAGTACTGGATGGGAATGCTTTTCTAATCTTTGTCACGTAGAAGTGCTATAAATGCTCAAGACCTTGAAAATTCTATGGTGAAGCCATAACTTTGTATGGAAGATATGGATATAAACGAAAAGTTGATGAATGCAACTAACTTACAAGGCTCAGGGAAACAAACTTCGGAAAGTTTCTGCAAGAAGGCAGCAACTTCTTTTTTTAATGAGTATAGTCTCATTAGTCACCAGATCAACTCATATAATGACTTCATCAAGAATGGACTCCAAAAGGGATTTGATTCATCTGGTGGGATTATTGTTGAGCCTAAAGAGAATGGTGATGGTGAATGGAAAGGTTACCCTTGACCCACCAAGCTTTTGGCCTGGTTCAACAGCTGATGAATATACCAAGCTCCCTAGGCATGCCAGGCTTCAAAACATGGCTTGTTCATCAAGGATGAAATCCACGTCACTTTTCAGGTAAACAAACTATATTCCCACTTCACTAAGTTCATATTTCTAAACAACCAAGCCAGGATTCAAGCTTTGTTATATATGTGGACAGGGAACCCTTGTAGGGAAAAACATTTTAGCTAGAACTATTAAGGATCTATGAATATTTTCTCATTTAAAGGCTTTACAATGTGATGTATTTTTCTGCAAACATGTCAGGTATACTGCAAAGTTTGTCAGAAGCGAGGTTGGAAAGCAAGTCTTGGTGCTTAAGACTTGCTATATTATTCTATTGGTTTACAGTTTTTTTCATTTTCTTTTCAGGTTGAAAATGTCTTGAATGTGCTCTTTTTGTTCATCAAATAATTTATTTCTGCCAAGCATTTATCATATTTCTTTCAAGTTCATGGCAGGTTTTCAGTGCGCGAGAGCAAATTTGTCTGAAGAGACTTGGGATATCAAATACTCAGTGCTGTAGGACCCCTTCATACAAATCTGAAGTTAAGAGGAAGAGGTCGAGTGTTAGACCAGTGGAGCTCCTTAAATTAGAAAGCATCAAAGGAGAAAAGAAAGGCCTCTGTGTATACTTCTTATCGACAGAGATCCCTGTTTATACATTGCTTCTTGCCCTAGGTGTAAGGTCAGACAGCAGGGATGCTAGCATTGTGACTAAATTCGTGATGCTGATGAGAAATGTGAGCATTTTCTGAGGAAGGACGAAGCACTTTCATATGTGGATAAACTGTAAGAAAAGACCACATTCCCAGCAAAAGAATCTGTTCAAGACTGCATCTTTACATATCTGTTTCCTGGCCTTAATAGCCGCAGGCACAAGCCTCGTTTTCTTGGATACATGGTGAAGTCTCTTTTGCAGGCTACAGAAAATGTGACTGCCGGGTAGAAAAAAAATTGAAAAACTGATTAAATCGAGAAAATCAGAAAAAAATAACTGAAAAAACTAAACCGTGAAACAAAACCGATTAGAATTTTTTAAAAAATGACCGGTTCAGTTTTATAAGCCTGAAACCGAAAAAACCGAACCCAAACCGAAAAAAACTGAGCCAAACCGGAAAAAAACCGAGCCAAACTGAAACCAAACCCATTAGAAATTACCAAAATAACCCCAAAAAACAATATAATTTTTTATTTTTAATATAAAATAACCGAACCAATCGGTTTGAACAAGTTTTTATTCTAAAATAACTAAACCGAACTGAAACCGGTTGGTTTGAACCAATTTCAATTTTTTTTATTTTTTTTTAAAAAACTAGTGTAATTACTTTTTTTTAATAAAAATTAAACAAAAAATAATCCCCTTTAATATGATAACTTGGAAATATAGTAATTCAAGAATTCCTGAATTGCCACATTTCTTTTATTTATAAATATATATATGTTAAAGCTTATTTTGCAATTAAGTAAAACAAAATTAAATTATTTCGAAACCGAATTTCTTGATATATAATTAAAAAAAAATGTTATTTGCAAATATAGTTTGAAGTTTTTTTTTTTTTGGTAATTCATGTTTTTTTTAAGACGAATAAGTTTTTTATTCAAATTATCCAAATGCAAAGAGTAAAAACAAAACAAAATAATTGGATAGGATAACTAACTATTTTAGTGCGTGCTTGTTTGTTTGCCAACCGCGTTTTAAATTGTGATTTGATAATATTTTTTTATTTTTTATGTTTTTTAAATGGTCAATCATAATTTAATTTATCTGTTTAAGAAAAGTTTAAAAATACATTAATAATTATAATTTAAAGTTTTTTTTATTTAAAAATATATTAAAATAATATATTTTTTTATTTTTTAAAAAATACTTATAATTTTAATAGCGTAACCACCTATATGAACCATGATACTAAACAAAGTTGATATGTATTTGCACGTCCATTGGATTAAATATATTTAGTCATATTTTTATGTTTTAAAAATATTTTTTAAAAAATTTAAAATTTATTTTATTTTTTTTGTTTTAAATTAATATATTTTTAGTATTTTCAGATCATTTTAATGTGTTGATGTTAAAAATAATTTTTTAAAAATAAAAAAAATATTATTTTAATGTGTTTTGAAATGAAAAACACTTTAAAAATTAAACATTACTACACTCCTAAACACACGATATTAATATTATTTTGTAGAGTATTTTTTAAATATATATTTTTTAATTTTTCACATAAATATATCAAAGTTATCAAAAAAATAAATTAAAAAAATAAATATACCGAACAAAGTTTTGAGATTAAATTAAAACAATTTTTATCCATTAATCTGACAAACCTAAGCTAAAGCACGACCAGTCCAAAAGCTGAAATTAAGAAAAAAGAAAAATCCCAAAAAAAGAACTTATTTTCACATTTCTACCCCTAAGCTTCCAATCTTATGCCACACACCAAATACGGCATTACCAAGACAAAAACTCTCATCATAATATGGGTACATGCGTCTTTTACTAAATCTGACTCATTCCTCCCGAATCGGTACTCGCAAACTAAATGACAATATTGCCCCTTTTCAAACCAAGAGCATTTTTGGCACAACGCTCTAACCACAGTTTTATTATTTTTAAATCATTTTAATATAATATGTTAAAAATAAAAAAATATTATTTTAATATATTTAAAAACAAATACTTCAAAAAAAAACTTTATGAACACACAAAAACAATGCACCCGACAGGGCACCCCCACAATTTCAAAAAGGAATCATTTTTCTCTGTGAAGTCACTCACAGAGAGCTTGTTTGATCAAAACTCAATAACCCTTAAAAATTTCAACACTGGCATTGTGTAAAGGAGAGATTTTTACTCATTTCAAGGCCAAAAGGTTCAGACTTTGATCAAGAAAAGAGGGTTTTTAGGTTTAATGTAAGTTTTTTTCCTCTCTCTATTTTTAATGCCTTATGTTTCCTATTTTGGGCTTGTTTTGTTAAAACTGGTTAAAGCTTGTAGCTTCTTGGGGCCTTGTTGTGTCTCTGATCAGTAAAGGTGTTTACTTTTCTTTTTTTTTTACACATTTTAGTGGAAATATAGTGGTTTTTATGACAGTCCCGTTGTGTTAAGGAAAAACCCAGATGGTTAAGATTGTTTTGTAGTAGTTTTTGTGTTTCTGCTGTTGTTGGAAGGAAAAAATTACTGTGAGAGAGAAAAAAGGGGGCCTTTTCTTGCATGTATATGATGATATGGTTATATTGTTGAATATTTTTTTTGGGTTTTTGTTGAAAGTTTTTTTTTTTTTTAATGTAATAAAAGTTTGCGCTTCTTTTTTTTTCACATTTCTTTTTTGTCGTTGATTACAGTTCTAATGAACGATATGTGTTAAGGTGTTTTGAAGGAAGTCTGGATGATCGAATAGTTTATCATTTGGAATACAGAGTGAACCCCAAATGCTTAGCATTTGTTGTAGAGGAAGAAATGTATATGTGGAGGAAATGTTGATGCTGCTCGGGCACTTGGGCATAATGGCTTGTTGGGTTTTAGTACTTGTGATGTTCTGAGGACATTCTTACTAAAAGCAGGAAATGGTTCTCATATCTGTTGTTTAATGAGCCTTGAAAACTTAAGTTGTTTTCACTGATATGTTCCATGCTGCTTCCACTTCCATTTGGGTTAAATCATCACAGTTGTGATCACACCTTCAGCACTGATGTTCTGTCTTTTGTTTATTCTCAGATTTTGAATTAGATGGGTGCATCATCAGATTACATGGAGGATGTGGGTCCGAGTAGTAAGGGTGAAGTTGATGATATGGATATGGATATGGATGAGGATTTGATGGACACAACTAACTTAAATGAATTGGGGAAAGAAACTTTGAAAAGTTTCTGTAAGAAGGCAGCGTCTTTGTTTTTTGATGAGTATGGTCTCATCAGTCACCAAATCAACTCATATAATGCTTTCATCAACAGTGGACTCCAGAGGGTCTTTGATTCATTTGGTGAGGTTGCTGTTGAGCCTGGATATGACTCATCTAAGCAGAAGGATGGTGAATGGAGACGTGCATCAGTTAGGTTTGGAAAGGTCACCCTTGATCGACCAAGTTTTTGGGGTGGTACTTCAAGTGATGCTGAGCATAATATGTTTCCCAGACATGCCAGACTTCAGAATATGACATATTCAGCGAGAATGAAAATTCATGTCAATGTTCAGGTACATAATTCTATCTAACAGTTCTGTTTTTAATTGGTGATAGCAGTTTGACGTTATACCATCTGTATCGTGTTTGATAGGGTAATTCTTGATACTGTAATGTCAAACTCTTTAGTTGAATGGTTATGATTTTCCCTGAAGTAGCAAATTTTAGAGTTGATCTCTGGTTTTCTTTCATGATATATCTTAATTGCTATATTACTATGTCATATTGATAATTTCATGACTCTTAGAATTCTTAATCACATTTCAAAAACTTGTGCTGTTGGGCAAGTGCCTTGATGTTCCCAGGACTGTTTTAAGCTTGATTTAGTTCTAATAACTCTATAGTTGACTTGAACTTGCCAATGATGCTGATGATCAGAATTTCTCTTAGGCAGTGATGGTAGTCCATTTTTAACACATAGGCACCAATGGCTTGAAGACTCAATTTTCAAGTGTCTTCTGCTTTTAATTAATTCCTTTTTTTGTAATCATTTTTTGTTTGTTTGTTTGCGGATACACCAATTGACTGTTAAATATGTGGACTCTTATTTACTTGAGAAGAAAAAAGAACTGCACTGTCATCTATGCATATGCACCAATTTTTGCAATCATAGCGTTTTCATTCCGTCTCAATTCTCTTAGGCAAGATTGTTTCAGCTAAAACTATGAAGATGCCATAAATTGTTGGATACTTTCTCTGCCTTTATAAGTTTTTTAATGTCCTATATTTTTTCTGCAATTATGTCAGGTATACACACAAACTGTTGGTAGAAGTGACAAGTTCAAAACAGGGATAGACAAAGTTGTTCAAAAGAATGTTGTACATACTGAAAACAGGGAAATCATTATTGGAAGGATCCCTGTTATGGTAAAGTCTGACCTTTGCTGGCTGACAACAGTTGAAAAGGGGGATTGTGATTTTGATCATGGAGGCTATTTTTTGATCAAAGGTGCAGAGAAGGTGCGTTTGAAGTTTTCTGTTTAGTTTTCTTTTCCTCTGTACTTTCAGTTCCTAAACATGTCTAAGCTTGTATTTGCTGTAATTGAACATATGCTTGTTATTAATCGTTTGTATGGTTTGATTATCAACTGCAACCAGAACCAATATATTCCCTTCTCTTCAGTTGTGCAGCTTGTAATGCAAAACAGCAGAACTTTAAGAGAAAAGTGATTATAAGTTTATCAGTGATTTGGACTGAGAGACCTTGTCACGTGTTTGCCGTTTTAAAGCTATTCTTTTTCTCTCTGAGGTTGGGAAGCAAGCCCTGGCACCAGGACTTACTGTATCATTCTATTGGTTTTCTGTTTTTTTTTTTTTTTCATTTGCACATGCTCTCTCTCTCTAGTTAACATTTATTGAATGTGCTTTTGTTGATTGTATTAGTTAATTCTACCAAAATATTTATTGTATTTGTTTCAATTTACTTCAGGTGTTCATTGCACAAGAACAAATTTGTATGAAGAGACTTTGGATTTCAAATAGTCAGGGCTGGACCATTTCATACAAATCTGAAGTTAAGAGGAACAGGTTGATTGTTAGACTAGTGGAGCTCTCTAAATTAGAATACATTAAAGCAGAAAAGAAAGGCCTCTGTGTATACTTCTTGTCGACAGAGATCCCTTTATGGATATTGTTTTTTGCCCTTGGTGTAAGGTCTGACAAAGAAGTGATAGATTTGATTGATTATGCCAGCATTGTGAATATATTCTTTGCCTCAATTCATGATGCTGATGAGAAATGCGAGCATTTTCGTAGGGAGGACAGAGCACTTGATTATGTGGATAAACTGTTAAAAAAGACCAGATTCCCACCAAAAGAATCTATTGAAGATGCCATTAGTGCATATCTGTTTCCCAGGCTTGATAGCCGCAGGCACAAGGCTCGTTTTCTTGGATACATGGTGAAGTGTCTTTTGGAGGCCTATACTGGCCACAGGAAATGTGACAATAGGGATAGTTTTAGAAACAAGAGGTTTGAGTTGGCTAGCGAGTTGCTTGAACGAGAGCTAAAAGTGCATGTTTCACATGCACTCAGGCGCATGACCAAGGCTTTGCAGAGAGACCTATATGGAGACCGTGATGTGCACCCAATTGAACACTATTTGGATGCTTCAATAGTGACCAATGGTTTGACGAGAGCATTCTCAACTGGGGCATGGTGCCATCCTTTCAAGTGGATGGAAAGGGTTTCCGGAGTTGTGGGAAATCTTGGGCGTGCAAATCCATTGCAAACGATGATAGATCTGCGGAAAACAAGGCAGCAAGTTCTGTACACAGGAAAGGTTGGAGATGCCAGATACCCGTAAGTTATTCATATTTTATGAACTGGTTCTTGTTTCTGTGAATCTTGCCATTCAGGTGCGCCAGCTTTACAACTGGAACTAAGTTCCACTCCTTGATTGGTTAAGATGTGTTCATGGATTATTGTGCTAAACTGTCTAGACCACACCTGGTTGCTATAGCAGCTTGTGTTTTGTCGATATGTCCTGATCTAAAACTCAAAGTCAAAAGTATCCTGGTTGTTTTTCTTATTTGTTCTTAGCAACATATAACCTGTAGGAAATCTTGAAATCCTTGATTTTAGGGAGGAAACTAATCAGTAAGCAATCGGTTCACTTGTTGCTTAATCTAGTCATTTTTATTAGTGGAAGTTTTTATGAGCTATTATGATGGAATGAGTTTGGGTTCTTGCAGAATCTGACATCAAACAGCATGGATTTTCTTAATTCATTTTGTTGCTTTCTAAATTTGAAATGGCGGGCTAATTAGAAATCCAAAATGCAGGGTTATATTTTAGCTGCAAGTGAGAGCATAAGCATTTTGTTTGTAGATGAGTGTGTGATCTCAAAAACTGGATGCTGTGTTTGTTAACAAGTTGAAATTTCTCATTTTTGGTTTAAAATGTCTATCTGCCTTTTCTAAGAATATTAATGATTATAAACTGTTTCTTTCCTAGGATTGAATTATACGATTACGTGTGCTCTAATTCATGCATATTTGATCATTCAAGAAATTTTATCCTTTGTGCTTGTTGGATGATCCAGTGTTAGTGGTTGCTATGTTTTTGTAACATAATTTTTTGGTTGCAGCCACCCTTCTCATTGGGGTAGAGTTTGCTTTCTCTCTACTCCAGATGGTGAAAACTGTGGCCTTGTAAAAAACTTGGCTGTCACTGGAGTTGTCAGTACCAATATATCAGAATCTCTAGTTGATAAATTGTTTGATAGTGGGATGGAGAAACTGGTTGATGATACTTACACTAAACTGGATGGGAAGCATAAGGTGTTTCTAAATGGTGAATGGGTTGGAGTCTGTGAAGATTCTTGTTTGTTTGTTGGTGAGCTAAGAAGCATGCGACGCAGGAGAGAATTGCCCTATCAGGTTGTCTCATTTATAATTTATGATTTATTTCCAAATTTCTAGCAAATGAAGTTTATGCACATCATCAATTTGCTGCTACTGTTGAGACCAAAAATTTGATCAAAGGTGTCAAAAATGAAATATATGACGACTGATAGTTTGTTTCTTTATAACGACTGCCTTGAGAAGTTGCAGTTAAACTTGTTTATACATGCTATTTGTGATATTCATGCTTGACCCTGCAATGTCCCCAAGTTTCATTATATACTAGAGGGAAGCTTGTAAAAAGAAGTTGATGATTTTATTGAAAACCTTTAAAATGAACAATTTGTTACAATTGTCCAAGTTATAAACCATCAGAAGAGTGATCATGCAGGCCTCATCCAGACCAATTGTTAGAAAATGTTGATGTTAGGGAGTCAACACATGATTTCTTCATTATTTTTACCTCTTAAGGAATCGGTGCACTTCTAGAAAATGCTTGGATGCATGTCTGAATTGTTGTCACCTTATCTCTTTTGTTTTGTCCCTTTCATACTTTTCCTTTTTATGATAAAGTATTCAGCATTTGTAGATTTTACTCTCCTTTATCCTTTAAATGGATGGTTGTGGGGATTTCCTTGATCTGATTTATTTTTGTTGCCTTCCTAACATTTCAGTAATGGTTTTCTCATGTAGGTGGAAATCAAAAGGGATGAACAACAGAGAGAAGTACGCATATTTTCTGATGCTGGAAGGATCTTACGCCCTCTTTTAGTTGTTGAGAACTTGGATAAAATAAAAGCATTTAAAGGGGGAAATTATATTTTCACTTCTCTTCTGGACAAGGGGATTATTGAGTTTATTGGAACAGAAGAGGAAGAGGACTGTTGTACTGCATGGGGCATCAAATTTCTTTTAGCAGATATTGAGGGGAAGCAACCTATGAAGTATACACACTGTGAACTTGACATGTCCTTTTTATTAGGTTTGAGTTGTGGAATTATTCCCTTTGCCAATCATGACCATGCACGAAGGGTCCTGTACCAAGCTCAAAAACATTCTCAACAGGCTATTGGATTTTCCACAACAAATCCCAACATCAGAGTTGACACCTTGTCTCACCAATTGCATTACCCCCAAAGGCCTCTATTTCGGACAATGATTTCTGATTGTCTCGGTAAACCTGGATACCCACTTGGTCATAATGCAGTGCTGCCAAAGCCAGAGTTGTTTAATGGTCAGAATGCTATAGTGGCAGTTAATGTTCATCTGGGTTACAACCAAGAGGATTCGTTGGTAATGAATCGTGCTTCTTTAGAGCGTGGTATGTTCCGCTCTGAGCACATTAGAAGCTACAAGGCGGAGGTGGACAACAAGGAGCTAACTGACAAGAGGCGGAAGTCCGAGGATTCTATTACTTTTGGGAAAATACAAAGTAAAATTGGACGGGTTGACAGCCTTGATGATGATGGATTTCCTTTTATTGGTGCTAATATGCAAAGTGGTGATATTGTGATAGGGAAGTGTGCAGAATCTGGGGCAGATCATAGTGTAAAACTGAAGCACACGGAAAGGGGCATGGTTCAGAAAGTGGTATTGTCATCTAATGATGAGGGAAAGAATTTTGCTGTGGTGTCTTTGAGACAGGTACATAAAAAACAGTTTTAGTAACATAAAGACAGTTCTGTTTGTGTCTGCATGCAAGTTCAGTTTCTGCATGGCTACCTATATGCTCACACATGCATGTCCCACTGGCAGAAAATGTAAGGTCTGGTGATGTGAAACAAATGTAGCATGTGAAGAGCTCCCAATGGTGTTTGAATTTGCCTTCCTCTAGACCTATTTTATGGAATTTATAGTTAGCGGATGCTTCTGGGGTTGGTTTTCCTTGGGTGTACGCCCTTTGTCCTTTTGAACCAAATGTACATGTGTGTGAGTGGGTGTGTTTTGCATATTATTGATGTTCTTGTGCTTGGTTGTATTACGTTCTTAAATTGCATTTCCTGTCATTGGTGATGTTCTTGAATTGCTGTTGCAGGTTCGATCTCCTTGTCTTGGAGACAAGTTCTCAAGCATGCATGGGCAAAAGGGTGTTCTGGGCTTCTTGGAGTCTCAGGAGAACTTCCCTTTCACAATTCAAGGAGTTGTTCCTGATATTGTAATAAACCCACATGCATTTCCGTCACGACAAACTCCTGGTCAACTATTAGAGGCTGCTTTAGGAAAGGGAATTGCCTGTGGTGGCTCAAAGAGATATGCTACCCCTTTCTCCACTCTCTCGGTTGATGACATCATAGACCAGCTTCACAGGTGACGTTGCATTCACAGACACCACTGTAAATGTTGATGCATAATTTCTTTCAACTTCCATTTTATCCGAGAATGCTTTAGAATTAAAAAATAAAAGTCAATGCTGTCTCATTCTTGGTGGTTTGGTGTACCGGACTACACTTTCCAGCATATGTCATTGTCAAATTTCATGCTGTTGTCTATTTCAAGTTCCTGTCCTCTCCTTCTGTTCATGATCTCGTTTTTGTTTTCAAGTTATTCTGAGAGCGACAATCTGTTGAATATGTACAACAGGGCTAAATTTTCAAGATGGGGAAATGAAAGAGTCTACAATGGTCGAACTGGTGAAATGGTTCGTTCTCTCATATTTATGGGACCAACATTCTATCAGCGGTTGGTCCACATGGCTGAAGACAAAGTAAAATTTCGCAACACTGGACCAGTACACCCACTTACAAGACAGCCAGTTGCAGACCGTAAGCGTTTTGGTGGTATCAAGTTCGGTGAGATGGAGCGTGACTGCCTCATAGCTCATGGTGCATCCGCAAACCTGCACGAACGCCTTTTTACTCTCAGTGACTCCTCTGAAATGCATATCTGCCAGAAATGCAAAAATGTGGCCAACGTGATCCAGCGGGCTGTGCCTGGTGGCCGCAAGTTTAGGGGTCCCTATTGCCGGGTTTGTGAGTCTGCTGATGACCTTGTTAAGGTTAGTGTGCCTTATGGGGCGAAGTTGTTGTGCCAGGAGCTTTTCAGCATGGGCATAAGTTTGAAATTTGATACCAGGGTTTCTTGAGCTCTTATTTTGGTGTTTCTTCCGGTTGCCTTCATGTTTATGGAAGTTTCGAACTTGTAGGATATGTTTTTCAAAGTTATGTTCCCTGAATCTGTGTATGGTATGGTCAGGTACTACAGGGATGGTATGGTTTGATCAGTTCATAAACAAGTAGTAAGTTCCTTAATCTAGTGATGGCAAGTTACAATGTTTTCCCCTTTCTGGGACCATTTATCATTTAGAGGCTCTAACCATGAAATGATGATGGACTAGGAGCGTAAACTCGGGTTCCATATTTTGAATCATGAATGGTATAGCCTGCAAATCTTGAAACCTATTTGACTCCTTAGCCGAACCTTCATCGTTCTCATGCATCTGTGAAAGTTTCATTAATGCTCTTGACCTAAACATTTGCTGTTTTGAGTATTCAATTCGAATAGAGCCATATTACCAAAGTCCAGAAAAAAAAATCGTAAGAAATTTTCATCTTATAGCATGACTGCAATGAGTTGGTGGGATTTAAACCAGTGTGGTTGTACGACAAAACCTATCTTTACAAATCAACTAGGATGGTCATCCAAACCATTGTCAAACAAAAAATTATGTCCTCGTGGTTTGATCCTAACGAGTTTGTAGGATTTGAACATGTTATCGCTTTTGGCCATTCATCATAGCAGAAATCATGTGGATAGATGACTTGGGTTGGTCCACAAAGGCAAAACCTTCCCTGTCCTTCTGTGATATTATTTTAAGAAACAAGTGAAAAAGAAATTGATTCAAAATTACAAGTTGGAAGAATGAATGAATAATAAACAAATAGAGCTATCTAGCAAAGTCATGGTCAAAACCCTAAAGTGGAAGTCAAATACAAAACCGCCTGGTCAGGTCAACAGGAGTCAAAAAGGAAACAAAAAGCACAGATGTTCCCTCTCCACCTGTATAACCAAATCCTAGACCCCTGTTTTAGACAGACAAAACTCTCCTGTCATTCATTTTTGTTTTGTTTCTTTCAAACACTCACATTTTAATATAAACCACTACATCAAAGAACCATGCAAGAACAGAACAAAGATCCTAAAGAAGATTCTAATATTGGCTTTAACTGTGATTGCTCTTCTTTTTCCCAGTCACTCAAAAAAGTTATTTCCAATTCACCAGTTCTTGGATTTCAGGTTCTTCTACCTTCGTCTTTTTACTCTTTTCATACACTTAATGTGTTTTATCAACTTTTATGGTATAGATGAACTCATCTGGCTGTTGTTTGTTATTTGTGTTGTGGGGTTTCTTCTTTTGTTTTTGTTTATAATGATTGAAATTCTTGTGTAGTTTCTAATCAAGAATTTGTTGTTCTCTTTAAAAGGTGGTATACTGGGTTGTTTTCTGTGTTGGGTTTATTTTTTTTTTCATTTTTATGTACGAAATTGGTTGAGTTTGCAGGGAAACATTGATTAGTAAGAAGGGGGCTGGTTTGAAGTGTGGACAAATGATGAGGCTTTCTGTTTAGTTTAGTATATTTTGGAATGATTGTGTTGGTTTGTTGATAACACCTTTATAATGATCATTGATAATTAGTATTAATAATGATTATAGAGAATCCATCAGAGAAAAATTTAAATATGTTGCTTGCCCAAATCGCAAAAAGCTTGATGTGAGTTTTGTTTTCTTTTTAATGTTTATATGTCAATTATATAAGAATAATTGATTTGTAGGGGGGAAATGAGATGTTCCAACAGGATGCTAGTGCGGGTACAAAACCTGAAGCAGACCGGGTACAGTTAGAACATCAAGCTGAATGTGCAAATACTTCTAGTGAAGTATTGTCACTTACACCAGCTGTAATATCTGTCCCGTATTCAGTATCTGTACCACAAAAGCCACGGTC
Organism: Populus x sibirica; assembly: GCA_019202695.1. Classification (NCBI taxonomy): domain Eukaryota; kingdom Viridiplantae; phylum Streptophyta; class Magnoliopsida; order Malpighiales; family Salicaceae; genus Populus; species Populus x sibirica. The sequence goes on from JAGMVL010001443.1 coordinate 4,679,066, forward strand.
AATGCGTGCACTTGGGCTAGTAATAAACCAGCAAAAGTCTGACTGTGAGACCAGACATCCACACGTTGTGGAATCACCCCCTGCTGATGGCTATAACTGGAGGAAGTATGGCCGGAAGCTGGTGAAGGGTTCTAAAAATTTGAGAAGCTATTATAGATGTGTCTATTCTAGTTGCTATGCTAAGAAGAAGGTTCAACATTGTGATCGATCTGGTCGTGTCGTTGATGTTGTTTATATAGGTGACCACCATCATGATCCTCCTCAAAAGAAACGCATCAGGGTTGTATCATCTGCTAAGCATACCATAGGCAGTCAAGTTGTAGATCCTTCGGTTCAGAAGTTAGTTGGGTTGGATATTTCTGTCTGTTCAGCTGATGGCAGACATTCATCTCTGCATGTGCCTGAATCAGAACAACAGAGTTCAAGCATTTCAAATGGAAATGCTGGAGCTATGATTAAAGAGAAAAGTGATGATGAGGCAGAGTCAAAACGATGGCAAGTTATTTGAGTAACATGATAGTTTAAAATGACAGATGTTTTATTTTGCTAATATTGTCGCTTTCATCATGAATACCATTTTACAGCTCTGGTTCAAGTGCAGTGGGACCCCAACAAAATGGCTCCTGTGGGATTGCTAGTACTCAGGTTCAGGAGAAACATGGTGCTGAACCACGACTGAAAATAAGGCATGTCCTTTGCGGAATTTGGTTCTCTTGAACCTTAGATTTTAGTTTTGAGTTTTCTAATTCAATTCAATTGGTCAACAAGCAGGATTAAAGAAAGAAGTGCACCATGTTCAGTTCCTGTCTGGAAAACTATGAAGGAGCCCGAAATCATTATACACACTGTTTCTGATGACGGAAGCTCAAATGATGGCTATCGATGGCGCAAGTATGGTCAGAAAATGTTGAAGGGGAATTCATTAGTAAGGTAGAATTTGCACTCCTTTTGCTTATGTAAGCATAAATAGCGTAGGACTTCGTGTGTTATCATTTCTTTTTCCGATCTCCACATGCATGGCCCTGAGAAAACTTTTCCCAGCCAATCTAAGTTTGCCCAATCAAGATTTTCTCAAAGTACTTTTATGTGGATCCCTTATCTTCGTTATCTTCTTTTAACCTTATCAATCCCTTGGTGAAATGTTAGGAGCTATTACAGATGCTCATCTTCAGCATGCCCTGCTCATAAGCATGTTGAGAGGGCCACAGATGATGCCACATCCACAACAGTAACATACGAAGGGAAACATGACCATGATATGCCAGCACCTAAGAAAAGACAATGTTCAGAAAGTCGTCTTATTTCCCCAGCTGCTTCCACAGATGATGCCCGCTGCAAGAAAAACAGAAGCTTATCTGGTCGAAAGCCCTCAAGCAGGTGCTCAGTAGACGGTGAAGTAGATATGATGGGTGAGAAGATCTCGAAGCTTGGAGGTGAGCAGGCATTAGAATCAGCTCAAACCCTTCTTAGCATTGGAATTGATCTCAAGCCTCGCTGAGGAACAAAATTTTGTAGCGGTTGATGCAAATTATAGTATTATCAGGTTGTTTTTCATGGAAATTATATGAACGTTCTCATTTCGAGTTTCAATGAAATTTCAGAAGTTCTATTCTCTCATCTTTTTTGAATCCTGAACGCACTTGATTGTTGTTTAGTTCGATGTCCCATTATGGGATTGTAAATCAGTACATTCCATTCTTCTTGGAGAGATCATGTCTGAATCATGGGAATTGAAAAGGTCATACGCCGGGTTCTTCAGCTTTATTAGTGTCACAATCTGAAACCACCATACAGGTTTCATGAATTGGCAATAGTATGGTCATTATTAAGCTGGCGTAACTAGTTGACCCAAATCAACCCTCTTAGCAGAGGGACAATACAAGTCTGATTTCTTTTCAACAAAAGGAAAAGCAGAAAGTAGAACTTAACAAGAGTGGTTTAAAAACAAGCATCGAGAAGAGCAGGACAGTAATAAGTAGCTATTATCATCAACTGTAAGCAGCAGCAAATGCTACATTATCTACATTCCTTGGCTTTGTTTGCTCATGAAAGTATATTCCAGATTGATTGAGCATGGAAAGTAAGCACAGTAACTCCTCGTTACACAGCTTTGAAGGTCTCTTATCTTCAAAACTACCAGCTTTTAGAACCTCAATGATCTTCTCCTTGAACAAAAGCAACTCTCTATCTGCGCAAGAAGATGAATGGCACTCTTCTCCATCACTCTCCTCCTCATTGTCCCCATCATCATCCGCACAAACATACTGGTTCCTGTTAATTTCTTCTCCATTAGAGCTCGTCATTTTCGATAATCTGAATAGTTCTATCACCTTCTTCTTCTGCTTAAATGTTGCCCCCAAAGTCTTATTCTTCTTCCCAAAACAATTTTTCGTGAATGCCCACCATTCATCAAGATTCACATCAGGAATTTGATCTTTTGGCCGAATGATAACCACAGAAGAATCAACTTTTGGAACGGGGAAAAAATCCCTCTTGCTTACATTCATCACAAACTCCACATCTGCTACCAACTTCACATTCACAGCCAATCTATTAAACTCAGAATCTCCAGGCTTTGCCAACAACCGCCGTGCAAATTCTTTCTGAAGAAGAAGTGTGGCACTTCGAAATGGATTCGCCCCATACACCAATTTAACCACGAGAGGCGAAGATATCCCATAAGGAATGTTGGCCACAACAAGATCAAATTTGGGAAACTCAGCCTTCAATGCATCCTCTCGAATAACCTGCAAAACCCCATTAAGCCATTCCCCAAAAGGTTAAACTTTAACCATTTCCAAAACAACGACATAAGTTAACAACAGAAGAAACCCACCAGTCCACTCTCCAAAAGACTACATTTCAATCACTGTAAGTGCACAATAAATTAATACTCAAAAGAAACCCATCACGCCGTTCTCAATAAAGATAAAATCTTTCTCACTGTAAAAGCATAATAAATCAATAACAAAGGAAACCGATAACCCTATTTCCAAAAACATAAAACTTTAGTCCTCACAAAACTTCTTTCAGGTATTTTATCAAACACTTGCATACAAACCAAACTCACACTCAGTTTATCTTCAAATCCATGCTCCTTCACACGTTTATTAAGAACCTCAACCATCCTTTTATCAATTTCAACAGCAACAACCTTCGAAGCAACATCAAGAAGCTTAAGAGTGAGGTTTCCAGTTCCTGGTCCAATTTCAAGGACAGTGTCGGTAAGGTTTATTGAAGATTTTCTAACAATAGAGTCTAGAATCCTCTGGTTAGTGAGCAAGTGCTGGCCTTTGCTTTTGTACAAGAATAAGTCGTCTTGTTGGTTGTCTTCTTTTGTGTTTCTAGTTCTGTATTTGTCATTGTAATGATGGGTTGGCTTGGTACGAAGTTGTCGGACAGAGTTTTGTCTGAGAATGGATTGGATAAGGTAGAATTGGATTAGATTTCTCTTCTTCAACTGAGTATTCATGAAGAAAATCAAAAGGGTTTTTCCTTTCTCGTATCATTTGCAGGCTCTAATGCGCCATGGCAGGTCTCCCGCAAGGCTGCCACTGTTTTTTGCTTCAAGGAGACTAGAAGGGTTAAACTATATTATACTCCTGCCCCCATAATTTTCTAATATTATACTTTTAGTTTTAAAAAAAGGTTTTCAAATTATATATTTCTTATATGCAAATGATTAATTATGGTATATTAAAAATGTAATGTATATTCAAATACAAAATTGGTTCAATTAGAGAGAAAAAACTGAAAAAGTATTAAGGTTAGATCGAGTAATTAATCCTTTTTAATTTTTTATGCTTGCTACTAAATAACTATATATATAAAAAAACTAATTTCTTATATTTTTATTTTCCCTCGTCTTTTTCTTATTTCTTTTCCTCTCAAACTCCATATATTTTTATAACATCTTATTAGAAGAAACTTAAAAAACAAATTCAAAAATAAGTTATTTAATAATTAATTATTAGTGGTGATATTGTAATTTTTTAAAATTAAAAGGGATCAATAAATTATTATGGCTCTAAACACATTTAGATTAGAACAATATAATAATAATAATTTTGTCTTTTTCAGACAAAATCAACTAACTTTCTATTAAGAGTAATATAATTGTTTTTTACATGATCAATTGGTTATCATTAAATTGATTTTATTATATTTTTTTAAATAGTAAAATAACTAACTATTAAAAGCAAACAAAATAAAAACATTAAACTTGGGTTAAGGGATTATTTTGTTTTTTTTAATATTTTAATCATGGTGAAATGACTGGATAACTTTTAAAATTAATTTTTTAACTTGCTTCCAAGGCGTTTTCATATTCATTTTTTTTTTTTGTTATAATCAGGTTCATTTAGGCATTTTCATATTATTAAAAAAAGTAGTTGACACATGGGTAATGATTGTGCTCTTCAGGTGGTGTGTATGACATTTCCTAGCAGCCAAATACTGGCTTTCAAGGTAATGTTCAAATTATCTCAGTGACCCCTCTATTCATGGACGACCCGTGTGGTCAACGAATCTTTATTTTAACATTAGCGGCCATTTCTTTTTTTATCTTATTTTTTCTATCCTCCTAGATTTCCACGCCTAACTTTCTAAATTTTCAAAGTAGTCATTTAAATTGTTTTTCCTTTATATTTGATCATTATTCTTTTGATTACTATTTGTTTTATATTAAATAATTTTTAAATTAAATTTTATTTTTCAATTTCATAATCCTTTAATTTTCTTCGTATATTATATTTAGTCATCTTCCTTTTGATTGCATTTGTTTTATTTGAGATAATTTTTAAGATTGATTTTTTTTAGTATTTCATCCTCCTGTGGTTTTTCTTTCTATCAAATTTGATCATCATTATTTTTATTGTTATTTTTTTACTTTGATAATTTTTTTAAATTGATATTTTTTTTCAATTTCATCTTTCGATATTAAATTGATTAGAAATTAAGCTTCTTGAATGAGCCAATGTCTAGGATTTCACTGGTTGTGAGTTTAGAAGATTGATCTAAATTTAGAAGATTCACCTAAGTTTGCTTGATTATTTTTTTAAACTAATGGTTTTTTAGTTTCATCCTTCAAATTTTATTTGATTGGAAATTGAGCTTCGTTATTTTTCTTTATTTGCTTTCTATTGGATTTTCCACTCATTTTAAAAATAATTCGGATCATCTTGCTCTTCAATATTAGGTTGTTTGATAATTAAGCTTTATGGTTTTATTCAATTTATTTTCAACGGCATTACCCTGGTATGAAAACTAGGTTACAAATTTTCCATGTTGACTTGGGAGGGATCAAAGTGGATTTCTTCAACCTTTTTTGGATTATATTTTTTTTCTTTAATTTTATCCTTCAATATCTTATTTGCTAGAAATTGAACTTTGATCTTTTTTTTTTCTATGGAGTTATTGTGTTCTCATTTATTTTTTAGTTTGTTGTCAGATAAGATCCTTCAACATTTGTTTTTTTGAAAGAAAAAAATAATTTGTTATTTCAATTTTATCATTTAACATTTGTTTGCTTGACAATTGGTGTTCGTGCTTTTCTTTCTATAGGGTTATCCCATGATTGCTGGGTTAGTGAGTTAACTTGGTTTAACTTGATTTTTTTTGTTAAATAATTTTTTTTTTTAATTTTACCCTTCAATGTTAGATTGTTTGATAATCGAGCTTCATGGTTTTATTCAATTTACTTTTTATGGAGTTACCGCGACTTTACGACTGATCTACATATTAAGCGTACCAATCTGAATAAACTCGGGTCGAGTATTTTTACCTTTTCTTCTTTGTCAATTTTTCTTATAGTTTATTTACTATCATTGTATTTTTTATATTCATGTTATTAAATTAGTCGAGTTTATTAAATCCAATTAAATTAATAACCCAACTCCTAATTTTATTTTACTTTATTAACAAGAATCGCCTTAGCATCGTATTTTTATCTTAGAAAAGAAATTAGATTGCCTGCGGCATGGAACTCCTATCTAGTTTTAAACCATAAAGGGTAAAGGTATAAGTGATATTGTTGAGTTTACTGGGCCAGACTTGAGTTTTTCCATACAAGAATAATTTCTTATTAGACTTCAAAAAAAAAACACTTCGGTTTTTTTAATGAAATAATGTCATTATAGATAAAATTTAAATAAAATAATATTGCTTTAAAAAAAATAATTAAAAGACAATCCTTAAAAAAACCTCCACCGACCCCAGCCACGTGGCAAGACAGTTTTAATAATTATCAGCTCAAATGACTGGTCGTTTTGCCTCGCGAGTTTTTTGTCCTAGTGAGGTGTTGAATGATTAGTCGTTTTATTTTGTGATACCAAGGTAGAAGCGTTTGCCTAATGATATGAACCATAGATTTGTAATCTATATATGATCATGAAATCATGGACTGGACTTGTTCTTGTTGAATCATATGATCCATGGAACAAGTGAAAGGAAACAAAAGTTCTATCGACTCTGCAAAATCTTGAGTTAACAGAGAAAAAAAAGGCCTTGAAATAGCGGCCATGGCACTGTCGGCTTAGCTTGTATAACAAATAATATGATAACCTATTCCAAGGAAAACATTAAAAGGGCCAAGTTTCCATTCATCCTGCAACAATGGTGCCGGCAAGTAATACAAAGCTACAATACGATCCTGGGATCACCTGTGTCTTCGAGGACCCTCATCCATTCCTGCTTGTAAACGATCCTGGCCACTTGCATCCTGCATCCGACATTCCCTCTTGAAGCTTGTATGGGTTTATCACTCAGATGTATGGTTCTCGCAATGCTGTTGGCAGCTCCAACTCTGGTTCGAGCTCCCCAAGAGGGAAGAAATAGCTATCCACCATGTCTTTGCTTACCTCTTCTAAACTTGGAGGGTCCCACTGAATTTTCGGATGGGAACAGATTACTAATTGGAGTAAGAACAATCATATGAGAAAGTAAGATGATAAGTGGATTCAATACCTTTGGAGCAAAATCCTTATCTACTAGCCGAGCACGAACACCCTATGAAAAAGCAGAATTCAACCAGTTACAATAGATTGGATCTTCAAAATGTTTTGCAGCATGTAAAACAAATATGCAAAGAGGAAAACGAAAATTAAAAGAGAGAGGGAGAGAAGTTACCTCACAGAAATCATTAGACACTTGTTTGGACATTCCAGCGAGTGACATTCGATATTCACGAGCAAGGCACTGATCGAGAGATTGAAATCTACCTTCTCGTATCTAAATGCCAAAGAAACTGAAGTCAACCCTATGAATTACAATAGACACCACCATAGTTGTGAAGCATCATTAACCTACCGAATGCAATGTAACTTTTAAGCTCAGTGGTGAGGCTTCTTTTTATTTTGCCGATGGCATTTTTACACCACTCATTATAAGAGTTGGCTGCCTCATTTTCCTGAGAAAATAAAGGTTCAAATGTCAGACACACGACTGCAGCACAAAGGGCATTGCATAGAAAATGAAGCTTACCAGTGCATCAACAATTTCCTCAACTGTATCATGGCTGAAACATTTATCAATTGTCTCGATCCTGAAACAACAACAAAGGATGGAAATGGGGAAATAAAGTAAGTTAGACATACAGGTTACATGTTCCATTTCATGTATAAAGGTATGATGCCTTTTCTTTTTCTTTTTCTTTCTTTCTTTTTTATTTTGTTTATGAATGCTACAAGAAACCAAACCTAGAACCACCTAAGAAACCACCCAACCCCCCTTACCACTGGCCCAATCTCAGTGGCTCAGTTATGATGTCTTGTAAGAATGCATGTCATCACTGTCAAATTAATGATTTTTCCCCCAGATAGATAGATATTGCGACTTGCAAGAGTGTTCAACTGTAATGCATTTAATGATCAATGCTATACGAACTAATATTGCAATTGTGGAGGAACTAAATCAACACAACAGGATACGAAGTAAAAAAGTAAGAAAATGCATAAGGAGACATTACTTGTAAAGGACGCTTGTCTTATCTGGATAGACAAGGTCACCATATTGTGCAAGAGAAGTCTCTATGACAGTAGCCTCATCTGTGATCAGTTTACCGAGACGTTCTTCAATCAAATCAAGTCTCTGTCAAGGAAGATGTTATAATAGGCTACACAACATTTATGGATGCAGACGAAGAGTAAAAAAGAAGGAATCAAGTAGTAGATTGCAGTGAAAACAGACCTCATGTAATGCATAGTGAGAAGCAAGGCCACAAGCAATCATTTCTACACCATTAAGCTTGTCTCCCGTTAGAGCCAAGTATTCCCCTGAAACAAAGAATACTGAATACCAACATCGTGCCCAAAAAAAAGGGAAAAAATTCTGGTTCACAAGAAAATAAAAGTATGATATCGAACAGAACATATGATAAATAATGCATATTCAAAAGCAGAGATAGTCTGGTGTTACCTAAGTAACCAGGTAGGCGAGAAAGATAAAAGGAGGCCCCTGCATCAGGATGGAAACCTATTTGAGCCTCTGGATGAGCAAAAACCTGCATACCATAAGAATAGTTAAGAAGCACTTCACCTGAATGTGTTTTATGTAACATAAAAACCATGGCAACTACATTGATATGATACAAGGGAAAGCACAGTTTCAAAGTTGTCTGACTCAAGTTCAAGAAGATTAATAATGTTTCATTCAGATGTTAGCCTGTAGCACTAGTCACTTACAGTTTTATTAGTTGCCACACGAAACATTCCTGGCACCGCAATTCCAGCCCCAGATCCCATGGTGAAACCATCCAAGATGGCCACCTGAAAGAATGTATAACAATAGGAAAGTAAATTAAATGATGACCAGTTTAAAGCTACCCACAAATGTTGTTCTATGAAAAAAATTGTACTCTTATTACATGATAACAAGATTTCATCCATAAACTTTAGCAGCAGAAACATAGCAAGATATTAGAGTACCCAGATACCATTACTTAGCTCAAAACTGATTGAGCTCTACATAGAGATTTTCTAAGAGGTTGTATTCTCACATTTGGCTTCAAATATGTTGCTTGTAGGTAGACAAACTTATACAATGTCTGGAAATATGTTTTGCATTCTTCCATCTTTCCTGTACATGATCAAAATGCAGTTCGAAGTGTATCAGCAACAATGTCAGTATCATGACTATTTGTAAATGTGAAGCAAAGGCTGCATCTGAATAAGACGCAACACTAACAATATCAAAGTTGAACAAGGAGAGAAATGAAATGTTATAAAAAGTTATGAGTCAGTAATTATTGCCAGGTGATCAAAAGAATGAAACAGATGGAGTAAAACAGTTATGTCCAAAATCAGGGCCCCGTCATATCAATCAGTTCTAAAACCACCAACCATTCTACCTCTGCAGAATTTTGTGCAGTGCAAACACATTTGATCAGTGTACTGTCGTCAGGTACCAGAAGACAGATTTATTTTGGCCTTTGAAGTTTGAACAATCTCTCTTAACTATAACATCGAGAAAGGATCCCTAATGTATATGATGGAATGTGGCTCATTCCAAATTCCATGGACATAGCCTTGTGGCTCAAGAACTCGTGAGATAGACACACGGACACACTAACTGTACATATGTGCATGTGTGTGGGTGTGCACATGTGCAAAAGCATGAAACCCACCTTCATTTAACAACTCACAAAGGGAAACGACATCTGAACCGGAACAGAAAGCCTTGCCGCTACCCTTCATAAGATATGAAGAAAGCAGGTTAAACACCAAGCATGACCAAATTGGAGCAGAAAAAATAGTGTCAAATTTTCAAAAACATCTCCTACAACAAAGTAAAAGCATTTGGAAAACATGTTTATAGGATATGTTCTTAAGTAAAGTCAAAGCTCTATACCTTCATCAAGACAAATCCAATATCATGGTTTTCTTCCCATGATTCATACAGTCTCTTCAACCGAGCCACCTACCAAGCAAAAGACCTTCAACTCATTTTCAAATTTTCCACATAGCTACTAAAGAACGCTAACGAGCAAACAGAACAAACAAAGAAAACGAGAGCAAACCATTGGAATTGTGAGAGCATTGCGAGAAGCTGGTCTATTAAGAATGGCTGCTCTTGATTTCGCTCTTCCTTCAACCAAAACCTGAAATTTACCACCCAAAAAAACAAAATGCTCTTTTTAAAAAAACAATTATTCACAAATAAAACATTTCTCAAAACTAAACCAAATGGTGGCGCACTCAACACACACAAAAAACAAATTAAAAAAAAAAAACTTCCATCTGGGCACAAGCATTTCTAAACAGCTAAACAAAAGCTCCATTCTCGTGAGTCTTCTTCACATAAATAAACCATTTCTCAAAACAAAACCAAATTTCATAAACACTGAACATACACAAAGAACAAATTATTGAGCAAAAAAGATCAAAACCTTGCACTAAAAAGACCCAGGCTCTCAATTGGGTGCGAAAGGTAAAGACTCCAATAAAGGGAAACCCTCCGTATGCTTGTGCTGTCACAGCACAGGTCATTTTGTGGGTCTGAGACAGAAGAAAGCCCAAAAGCTACTGAACTTTTGGTGTCATCTCCGCTGGCTCAAGAAAGAACCACCAGAGCTGATTATTTACAGGGAAACTCCAAAGATCTCCTCTGACAGAAAGGCAGACACCTAGAAGATTCTATCATAGGGTTCCCCCATTATCCTGCTAAATTGTCTTGACTTTGGTTCTACTTCATTTTGGAAGTGAGAGGAATTCCGGCATTAAAGTAACACAAAGACTCGAAGCCAATTCTTGGGCATTCCTATCTAGAATAAAGGAGGACAAGAAAGCCTACACCCGAAAATGAAAGAAAAAACAGAAAGAATGGAAATGATAAATAGACTCTCAATTGGGTGCGAGTATTTTTTAACGAATAAACAAAAAGCTCCATTCTTCTTAATTTGCTCTTAATAAGCGAACAAATTCTCAACACAAAACCAATTGGCGCGCGCACACAACATGCACAAAGAACAAGTATTGAAGCTCGAACTTAGAAGACAAACTTTCTACTTAAAAGCCTCAATCTTTCAACTGGATACAAAAAACTTAAGAGAAAAAAAAGCCCCATTCTTGAGAGTCTTCTATTCATAAATGAACCACTTCTCAGTAGAAAACCAAATGCCATACACACAAAACGTACACAAAGACCAAAACTTTAAGCTAAAAGACTGAAACTTTCTACTAAAAGACTTAAACTTTCAATTGGGTGCAAGAGTTTCAAAACAAAAACATATAAAAAGAGACTGACAGACTGACCTGGTCTTGAGGATCATCATATTGAGCATCGTAAGGTAAAGCAGAGAAGTTTCTCTGATAAGAAAGAAGCCCATTTCTAGCTTGCTTTAACTTTATCAATCCCTTGAATCTCTGCATCATCTCTAGCTCTATTTGCTTGTGCAGGTGTTGGTAATGTCTCTTGGGTTCGCTTCTCTATCAATGGAGGCCACCCTTGGTCTCGTTCGCTGTTCAGTGCGTTTAGCTCTCGCAGGAGAAGCGAGGGAGTTCCCTAGAGGGTGTGGGGTTTTACGTTAATGGGCTAAAATGAATGGGCTGCATCACCTTGTTAAGGGTTTCAATTTGGGTTTTGAAAGTTTTATTGATGTCCCACCAAAGTCCTTAAAGAATGATTATTTTTCATTTTTTTAGCTCTAACTATAGTTGAACCAGTTTTTACCATAGTAATGATACACAGCCCGGCTCATAATTTGACTCAAGGTCCATGATATAGATTAACCGGGTTGACAAAGGTCAATCAATGTTTTAATTTTTTAAAGTAAAATCTTGGAAAAAAAAATCAATTTGAGTTTTAATCAGATTGAACAGATCATATAGGTCAACTCCCTTTTATTTTTCTTCTTGAAATCCATCCTAAATCAGGTTTAATGCGATTAGATTTAGGGTTAAAAATTAAAGATTAAGTATTAAGGTGAAGTTTTACAAGTGTTAAAAAATGACTTAATGATAAATAAAAAAAATTAAGAATGTTTGCTGGTTATGTAAAATTTATGTCTTAATAGTGGTTGGTGAAACTCAACAAATAATAATGTTAGATTTAACGAATAATTCAAATTACACATAAATTTTTTTATCAAAAAGTTGCATCAAATTACAACCATTGTCAATGTCATCACTACACTGCCCCTAACTTTGGCTCTCAACCCTTGTGATTAAGAACAAATTCATGTATTATGGTCAAATGATTGGTGAGTGTTGACAGCATACGAAATGTAACAAAAATCTCTTTGTAAGGTTCAGTCTAAAGTTGAACATGAGTTCATCTTTATTTTGTTCAAAGATTACAAAGTGTATAAGAACTTGCAGGTGACCAATCAAAAGCAAATCCGGAATGTCATCGTCGCCTTTGTACGCATTTACTTCCTTCAATCCATTGCTATCATTAGCTTAGAACTTGTTTCGACAAAGTCAAGTGCTTCTTCAAGCGAAAGTACTCAGCTCGAGTAAGAACGATGAGCTTCATCCAGCTCTCCTACTGGAATAGCATATGGTGAGTTCCAGTCAGCATCAAAGATTGCTTGAAGCTGTGAAACAATGGCAGGGTTGTATGTCCCGAAACTGACACCAGCTGTTGTGTAAAAATAATCCCATATAAGATTGCTCGTGCCAATGTGGGCTCGTGTATCACTAACTGCATATTTTCCATGATTAACCCGGGTAAAGCCTGGATAAATGTTTCCTGTGCTAGTCCCATTGCTAATTGCAGGTCCTGTCAGGTTATAACCTGGAACTAAATAGTACTTGATCTCAACTTTACCAGAACAGTTGTTATACTTGGAGGAAGAGCAGAGGACATTAGAGTAGAGAAGAGACTTCAGATACTGCTCGGTGTTGTCAATAAAATGAGCCCAGAATGCTACCAGTAACTTCACTGTTGCGTGCTTGGAGAAGACAACCTATCAATTCAACAAAGCCATTGAAATACAAAAATCTTTTCAGAACTTAGAATATTCTTGGTAAATGCAGATACATATGCACACACCAAAAAAAATGCAGTGAGGCATGCACATCAATAAAATAAGAAACTCTATGAGCTTAGTAGAAAAACGTATTCTGAAATGCTGCAAATCTTGTTTTTAAGAAGTGTAGTGATCTTAAGAATGCAGAAACTTAATGGTATGAAGACATGGATACCTCAGATATTACAGAGGAAAAGGGGATGACCAATAAACTGTTGGCTTCCATATTGGGATTGGCCAAGCCAGTCCATAGTGTTTATCCTAACCGTGGATCCAGTTCCAACAGATTTAATTGTATCAACCCATGCCTGTTCATCAGCCTGAACCCGCTAAAGGAGAGCTGCTAGCC